>LR738711.1:348745481-348894290 GCA_902687465.1 Secale cereale
GAGAGAGGAGCGGGCGATGTGGGGGGGGGGGGTGAGGTGTCGGTAGGTGGCTAGGGTTTCGATGGGGGATAAGGGAGCGTGGGGAGGGCCGGCCTGGGCCAGTTGGCTGGCCTGGCTGTCAGCTGGGCCAGTTGGCCCAGTGGGGGAAAGGTCCCCCTTTTGTTTATCTTTTTCTTATTTTTCTTTATTTCTTTTCTGTTCCTTTTATTTTTGTTGCTGTTTATTCTAGTGTGAATAATATACGAAAGTGGCACCTATAATGATGTTAACAATTATGCCACTACCACATAAGTTTGGGCAACAAAATAAAATAGTTTAATATTTTATTTATTGTAGAAGGCATTTCACTAATTGTTTGGCTAGTGTTTTAACTATTTTAGGACATTCAAACACCTGATAAAAATGTGGTTCCTCCAACATAATTACCTAGGCATTATTTGGCACAACCCGAACATTTCAGTTTTATTGTTTGAAATCTTTTAATGTTTGACTTGACTTTGAATTTGAATTCGAACCTGATTTGAATCTAAGCGAGATTAGCAACAGTAACAGTGGTGATGTGGCATCATTAACATGGGATTACAGTAGCCTAATTACCCGGGCGTCACATGATGCCGGAGCAGCGTCGCGACCCGGCCTACACAACCGACTCGCCCAACTAGGCGAGGTGGTTCGCCTTCGAGCACGAGGAGGCGAGGCGACGGGGCGTGCGTGAAGTCAACCGCACCGTGCCGCCGCCACCGCTCGTCGTCCGCGAGGAGGACCGGGCGGCGGAGGACGCCTACTAGGCGGCCCTTGCATGTCAGGACCTCGATCCTAAGTCATACCGATCTAGCATGTAACACATCATATCACTTTGCGGCCTCACGCACGGTATACCCACGGGTGCCACCTTACCTGGCCCGGGACCTTTTGCGCATTTTGGCTCACGTATATGATAGTGTTGCTAGCATCTATATGACAGAGAACCCGGGCCGACATGACTAGTTATAAACCAAAAGTGGCGCTAAATTATAGAGAGAGGCATACATGACCCAGCAACGAACTTGTCGGTCATCAACGTATGAACCCAAGTCGTAGCAAGCTAGAAGGACTTACAGGAACAAGCGTGACATTTCCCCTAAGGGACAGGCAAAGGAACGAAGAATGACACATGTCGGCCAGCCTAGTGTTACGGAACAGTAGCAAGCTACCAAGGCTCAGTGGAAGCACTGGGAGGCATTTCCGTGTAAGATAGGCTACGAAGGGTAAACAACTAGGTGTCGGATCCCACACATACCATGCATTTCAATAACATACACACAATATGCTCGATATGTGTAAATACATCATGGCATCACAACAAATCTCTATGACTCAAAGTAATTCTATTTAAGAGGCTCCCAAGAGCCATACATAACATATCCATACAGGTAGGGGTCAGATGACCCAACACCCAAGTCATACAAACATACAAGCACATGCGGAAGCTAAACTTGTCTGAGTACGGACAACTGGAAAGAAAGAAGGCTTGGTGTAGCCTGACTATCCACAGTGGCCCTTCACAGGCTTGAGATTGCCACCTGGGCAGCAAGCTACTCGTCGGCATCGAGGTCTATGTAGAAACCATCAGAAGGGGCGGGGTACAAAGGTACTCAGCAAGACTTACATCAAAACATTTATTAAGCAAACATGAGTACAAAGGTACTCAGCAAGACTTACATCAAAACATATCATACATGCAACATTATCAACAAGGGTAGTGGAGTTTATTGCAGCAAGCCAGCTTTGCCTCTTGGCTAACCTGTACTACGTCTATCAGTGGTTTGAAAAGATGAGACAACGCACACGAGTCCACTAGTCACCACAACAATACACTACCATGGAACCTCTCCCGTCATCCTACGGAAGGCCATCCATGACACTCACACTTCTCTTGAGTCTTTTATGAGTAACCATTAACTTGTCTATGAACTGTATAGGCAACCAAGTGGTCCTTAACCGCGGACACGGCTATCCGAATAGATTGATAACCCTGCAGGGGTGTACTTCTTCACACACGCTTGCACCACTTATCACTGTTTACTCGACATGTACTCGGTAACCTTCAAGCGGAAGCCCGGCGAGGGTGTCGGCCATGACCTGACTAACCACACAAGTACCTAGTCTAGGTTTATCGTCTATTTGGGTTCCATCCGCAAGGATATCCGGCCGGGGTGTCGCTCACGGCCCCAAACGATGTGTACAGGGTCCTCGAGACACCAAATGGGCGACTCGATACACCGTGCCACGAACCTGCCGCATCACAGCCCACCCCGAGGGTCAGCGCTGAGCACGGCCTCCAGTATACTACAAACACCAGAAACTAATTGCAACTCCTGGATAGAAGACAAGGGTAATTAATAAGTCGAGAGGGTCCATTGGTTTCGGGCCCAATGCGTGGTAGTAGCTGATCTTAAAGCACACATACAGATCTCAGTTCTTAAGGACGGTTCAATGAAACAATCCACCATGTACTCCTACATGGCCTTCCATCGATACCTTTACCAAAACATATTCCACACTTCACTCTCATTACCAGACATAACCATTTCACTCTGATCCATCACCCAGATGAACCAGACCTGACACAACTCTAAGCATAGCATGGTAGGAACACATCAACATGGCTCAATCAACTCCTACACATGCTAGCGGGTTTCAACTATTTACTGTGGCAATGACAGGTCATGCAAAGGAATGGGGTTCAGCTACCGCAGCAAATAGTAGTTGAAACGTTGTTGTCTTACTGCAGTAAAAGAGAGCAGAAGCGAGAAGATGTGTTTGTATCGGAATGTTCAATGGGGTTGCTTGCCTGGCAGATTGGTCAAGTGGTACTTCCCTTCAACTGGATACTCGTGAATATCCTCGGGAGCAGAACCTACCACAGATATCACACCGGTAACACAATAAATACATGACGATATGCAACAATATGATGCATGCTCATGACATGGCAAGATGAATGTATTTGAGCTAATGCAACTACAAACTGAAGGGTTTGAGCCTATTTGAACCAAAGGTTCAAATTCAAGCCCAAGTTATTAATTCCCAAATTGCATTATCATGTTTTAATTTGAACAGCAAGTTTAAGCTGCTTTAACATGCATGAAACCAGTACCAATGGATATATTGGATTTTTCTGATCATTTTTCATATATAAATCTTTTCCATGTGAGCTAAGGTTGATTTATTATGATTTTTTGACGTTTTGAATATTTTCTGAAATAAATAAATCATTTCTGATTTATTTAAAATCCACAAAGTATTTACTACGTCAACATTAAGTCACGCTGACTTCAGCGGGATAACTGTGCGGTCCAGGTCAAACCTGACCAGTGGGACCCACTGGTCAGTGTCACAGTTAGTTAACTAACTAATTAGTGTTAGTTTAATCCTAATCTAGGTTTGACCACGGGGCAGGGCCCACATGTCAGTGACCTAGGGGGGTCAAATCCCCGGTCAACTGGGTCAAATCACCGGCGTTTAGCCACCGACGATGACCAGAGGCGGCGGAGGGCGTCGGGATTCCTCCTCCGGCGACCAAAAGGACGGCGGAGGGCATCTACGTGAAGCTGGAGACGAGCCGCATCGATTGGTGCTCGAGTTGGAGCTCGGGGTCGCCAGAAACGACGCTAGCGACGAGTCCTGCGGCTGCCGGAGTTCGGGCGAGGACGAACTCGTCGCTAGGAGGCACACCGAGGGGCATGGAGCGGTGCTACGGGCTGCTGGGGATGCGGCGAACTCGGTGACATGCTTGGTTTCAAGCCAGCATTGCTGTGGCCACGACGGCGACGTGCGGAGGCGGCGGCGCATGCAGGCGAGCTCGGTGCGGTCGCTGTGGTGCACGGCAGAGCGAACAAAGAAGATGGGGACGGTCAGTAGCTCACAGCGGAGGCGACGATGGTCTTGGCGAGCTCGGAGGAGGCCGAAGCTGAGCAAGACGGCGAAGGGGATCTCCGGCGGCGAGCGGCGAAGACGAGGTTGTTGCGGTGGCTCTGGGGCGAACGAGCACTCGGGGCTCGGCCTGCTCGACAAAGCGGACGGTGGTGGAGCTACTTGGCACGGCGGGGCGACGACAGAATGGCGGAGGCGACGTCTACGACGGCAGCGCGCTCGCGGGTGCGTGGGCCATGGCTTCTAGAGTGCGAGGGAGAAAGCTGGGGGAGAGTGAGGTGCCGTGGCGGTCAGGGCGAGGACGTGGAGGACGTCCAGATGGCGAGCGGCGTCCAGAAGGGCGGCAAGCAGCTGCCGCGGTGGCGAGCTGGCGCGCGCCGGCGTCACCTGCCTGCCCGGCGGGGACGAAGCAGCTGCCTGGTGCGGGCCAGCACAATGCGAGGTAAGTGGCATCTGGCCTTTCTCTCTCTCTCTCTCTCTCTCTCTCTCTCTCTCTCTCTCTCTTTTTTTTTCTATTTTGTTTCTGTTTTCTAATTTTCTGTAGTTGTGTTGCTTAATTAAAAATGCTAAAGCACTTTCATAAATCATGAAACTACTCATGCCCACTATATATAATATATCCAACATGGAACATTTTGGTTTATGATTATTTGGGCATTTAAAATATTTTATAGCATTTAAATTCCCAAATGCAAATACCATATGATTTAACCCAGTGAACTTAGGATGTCCTAGATAATTGTGCTCCATTTTTGTGAGAGGTTTAAGACCAAGGCAAAGATGATGAACGTTTTAGAAGGGCATTTTGTGTACATTGGAAAAGATTTTAGTAGACCCTAGTTGATTTAAGAGGGGTGCTGGGGTTCTGTCATCCCCATTTCAGGTTTCTGGAAAAGTTTAAACATGACGCTCACTCTAGCTAGTCCTAAAGCAAACATGGACTAGGGTTGTGATAACTCACCCCTACTCAAAAGAATCTCGTCCCGAGATTCAGGGTCCGTCGGAAAGAGGGTGGGGTACTCAAGTCAAAGACGATCCTCCCTTTCCCAAGTAGGTTTGTTCTTGGAATGGTGTGACCATTGAACCTTGAGAAACTTGATATTATGACATCAAGTGGTACGCTCGGTTTGATCAAGAATACGAATGGGGTATTCTCTATATGTGAGATTATACTGGAGATCAAGCGTTTCGTGGTCCACTCCACGGATAGGATCCGAGAAGCAACGCCTGAGTTGAGTGACGTGGAAGACATCTTGAACTCTGGAAAGATGCCGAGGTAGTTCCAGTTGGTAGTCAAGTTCTCCTCGTTTGGCAAGAATGCGAAAAGGACCAATGAAGCGAGGAGCCAATTTGCCTTTGATACCGAATTGATGGGTTCCCTTAAGAGGAGTAACCCGAAGGTAAACCTTATCGCCAACTTCGTAAGTCACAACCTTATGATGGCAATCTTATTGGCTCTTATGACGAGATTGGGTTGTTTTCAATTTCTCATGAATGATGCGAACTTGCTCTTCTGCTTCCTGGATCATGTCCGGACCAAAGAATTTTTGTTCCCCGATTTCTGACCAGTTAAGAGGCGTTCGACACCTTCGTCCATACATAACTTTGAAAGGAGCCTTGCCCATGCTAGCTTGATAGCTATTGTTATAAGCGAATTCAGCAAATGGAAGACACTTCTCCCAATCCATACCAAATGAGATAACAGAGGCTCGGAGCATATCTTCCAGAATTTGATTGACTCATTCTACTTGACCACTTGACTGAGGATGAAAGGCGGTGCTAAAGGAGAGATGAGTCCCCATAGCATTTTGGAAACTTTCCCAAAATCGAGAGGTGAAGAGACTTCCATGGTCTGAGTTGATCTCCAATGGAACACCATGAAGAGATACTATCCGAGAGATATACAAGTGTGCTAGCTGACTAGCGGTTATACTCTCTCGAACAGGCAGGAAATGGGCTACTTTGGAGAGGCAGTCGATGACGACGAAGATGGCATTATTCCCTTTTCTGGTCCTGGGAAACCCGGTAATGAAGTCCATACCGATCTTATCCCATTTCCATTAAGGAATAGCTAAAGGTTGAAGGGTGCCAGCAGGCCGTTGATGTTCTGCTTTAAAGCAACGACAAACGTCACAGTTGGCAATGAACTGAGTGATTTCTCTCTTCATCCTAGCCCACCAGAACCTCTGGTGTAGGTCCTGATACATTTTGGTACTACTGAGATGAATCATGAGAGGAGATTCATGGGCCTCCTTAAGGATCAGTTGCCTCAAGTTTCGTACCTTGGGAACCACTAAGCGGTTTCCAAAGAACACGACACCTTGATCATCAATTGAGAAACATCCCGCGACCCCTTTCTTGATGTTCATCCTGATACGGGAAATTCCCGGATCAACCTTCTGTGCTTTGATGATCTGATCCGTAAGCGTAGGTTTTGCCACCAAGGTGGAAAGGAATCCTCGAGGAACAATGTGAAGGTTAAGCTTATGAAATTCCTCGTGGAGAAGTGGTTGCCCTTTGTAACATCAGGTTGTTTCAATAAGACTTACGACTTAGTGCGTCAGCCATGACATTGGCCTTCATAGGGGTGTAGGTTCTTCCTAAGTCGTAATATGTGAGCAACTCAACCCAACGTCTTTGCCTGAGATTCAAATCCGATTGGGTGAAGATGTATTTCAGACTTTGGTTGTCAGTGAAGATCTCACAGTGATTACCAAGAAGGTAATGTCACCATGTTTTGAGTGCATGGACTACAGCTGCAAGCTCTAGATCATGTGTGGGATAGTTATCCTCATGTGGACGCAACTGTCGAGATGCGTAGGCAATCACTTGATGATCTTGCATGAGTATGCAAACTAGTCCTTGTCGCGAGGCGTCGCAATAGATAATAAAGTCCTTGGAGAAATCTAGTGGTACCAGTACTGGAGCAGAGGGCAGGCGTCTTTTCAGTTCCTGAAAGCTGAACTCGCACTGTGGGGTCCACTCGAACTTTTTATCTTTCTTGAGGATTCGATTTAGCAACCTTGGAGAAAATCTCGACGATGCGTCGGCAATAGCTCGCTAAGCCAAGGAAACTCCTAACTTGCTTGACCGATTCAGGTGGAGTCCAATCAAGGACAGCCTGAACTCACTCGGGATTGACAGCAATACCCTTGCCAGAGATTACATGACCTAGATAGGTCACTTCTGGCAACCAGAATTCACACTTGGAGAATTTGGCATAAAGGTGGTGCTCTCGAAGTTTCGTCAATACCAGCCTTAGATGCTCGACATGATATTCCTTGTTTTTGGAGTAAATGAGTATATCATCGAGGTATACCACGACGAATTTATCCAAATACTCCATGAAGATAGAATTCATTAGTCGAGAGAAAGTGCTGGGGCATTGGTTAACCCGAAGGACATGACGGTGTACTCACATTGGCCATAACGAGTAACAAAGGCCATTTTGGGAATGTCCCCGTTCTTGATTTTGATTTGATGGTAGCCCAACATCAAATCCGTTTTGGAAAAGACTGAGGATCCAACGAGCTGATCATACAGGTCGTTGATCCTGGGGAGCGGATACTTGTTCTTTATGGTGACCAAGTTGACAGGTCGATAATCTACAACCATCCGATCCGTTCCATCCTTCTTCTTGATGAAGAGGACAGGACAAGCCCAAGGAGAAGGGCTAGGACGGATGAAACCATTTTTTAAGGACTCATCGAGTTGTTTATTAAGCTCAGCTAGTTCTAAGAGTGCCATCTTATAGGGTCTTCTAGAGATCGGGACAGTTCCTGGAACAAGATCTATCACGAACTCTACATCTCTGTCAGGTGGAACACCTGGCAGTTCTTCTAGAAAGACATCCGGAAAGTGACTGACTATTGAGATATCTTTGAGTTCTGGAAGAGGGCTGTCATTAAGGGAGTAGAGCTGACGCTCAGCCATTCGGGCTAAAACATTGACTGTCTTGCCCAATGGGTGTGTAAGTTGAATATTTCTAGTGTAGCAATCAATCTTAGCATAATGAGCTGTCATCCAGTCCATACCCAAGATGATGTTTATGTCCGAGGACTTGAGAGCTATTAGGGATGCAAGAAAGACAAGTCTATCGACAAGGATTTCATTTCCATGGCTTACTCTAGAAGTTTTCCATTTCGAACCAGGGGTTTGAATTACCATGGAAGTGGTCATGTCACAAAAAGTCATGCTGTGCATTTGAGCATAGCTCTCAGATATGAACGAATGAGATGATGCGGTATCGAAAAGAACAGATGCCGGATGGCAGTTAACAAGGAGCGTACCAAGGACGACGTTAGGATCGTCATAAGCCTCTTCAGCAGAGACATAGTTGACATGGCCACGTGCAGTGGTGACTGGCTTGACATAGTTCACCTTTCCTGTTGGCTTACCACGACCAACAGACCTTCCTAGCTGGTTCCGAGGACACTCTTGCATGTATTGGCCTGGTTCTCCGCACTTGAAGCATGTCACAGTGCCAGTGCGCGGGGCAGTATTGGCAGCTGGTCCACTATAAGTCTTGGGCGGTGCATACTTCTGAGTTGGGCGAAGCGCCTCATAGGATGGCCTCGGAGTGAGCCTAGGTGGCAATTCTGTGTTTCGAACCCACACTCGGCGCTTGTGAGAGCCAGAACCGGATGAAGAACCAAAATCCCGGGGATGCTTATGTGTAGCTTCATTGTCAGTCTCGCCTGTCTCAGCACTGATGGCTTTATTCACTAGCTTCTGGAAGGAGGTGCACTCCTGTAGTCGGAGATCTCGGCAAAGCTCGGGGCTGAGTCCCTTGCGGAACCTCACCTGCTTCTTGGCGTCGGTGGACACTTCTTCTGGAGCATAGCGTGCCAAGTTTCCAAACTCACGACTATATGCATCCACGGTTAGCCTGCCTTGGGTGAAATTGCAAAATTCCTCCCGCTTGCGATCCATAAGATCTTCCAGAATATGGTGTTCACGAAAAGCCTCGCTGAAGTCTGCCCAAGTGGTAATCTGTCCAGCGGGACACATAGCCTCATAGTTTTCCCACCAAAGGCTAGCAGGGCCCTCAAGATGGTAGCCAGCGTGGGTGACCTTATCAGCTTCGGCTACACGGGCATAATGTAGCTTATGGGTGATACTCCGAAGCCAATCATCCGCATCAAGAGGCTCAACGGAATGATGGAAGGTTGGTGGACACATCTTGATAAAGTCATTAATAGACACGAAGTGATTCCTTTGGCGGAAAGCAGTGTTCTGTTCTATGCGTTCCAGCAGTCGGTTGGTCTCTCCTTTATTACTTTCTGCCTCCAACATGACTTCAGCCAAGGAGGGTGGGTGAGGCAAATTCCCATCCCCGGCCCCACTGGCTTCACCCTGCTCCTGGACAGCATGGGATGCTGCGGGTGTTGACCATCCTAGGAAAGCAAAACAACGGTTTAGACATGGATGGCAAAACTTTGGCATAGGAGTGCATAATGTAATGGATGACACGGAATGTAGAGATGTTCATCTGTACGACATGGTAATATAGAAACTGCCATATATATATGATGGGCCTCGAACCCCTCGTTGGTTACCCCAAGTGGAAGGTGTAAGATGCAGTAAGTAGAAGTGTTTTCCCCTAGCAAAGATGCCAAGGATCGAATCCCCAGAGACTCCTAGGTTCAACAAGTAGGTGTCAATTGCTAACGGCGCAATCATCAATCAACGTGGACCTGCACACAGATACAAATAACTTTGCTCCCAACGAGTACAGAGAGGTTGTCAATCTCTCCGGCCTTGTAGTTCACAAAGGGTTAAAAGCAATATGATAGTAGTGATAGATAGTGTTTTTGCAATAGTAAGTAAATAGCAAAAAGTAAATAGTGGATGTGATCAATGATGGTAATATGGACCGGAGTCTCATGATGTTCACTAGTGATGTCTCTCTCCCAAAAGACGATAAAACAGCTATGTGAGGTAAACAAATTACAGCTGGGCAATTGTCAGGACCCCGATCCTAAGTCACACCGATCTAGCTGTAACACGTCATATCACTTTGCGGCCTCACGCACGGTAACCCCATGGGTGCCACCTTACCTGGCCCGGGACCGTTTGCGCATTTTGGCACACGTATATGACAGTGTCGCTAGCATCCATATGACAGAGAACCCGGGCCTACATGGCTAGTTATAAACCAAAAGTGGCACTAAATTACAGAGACAGGCATCCATGAACCAGCAACGAATGTGTCGGTCATCAACGTATGAACCCAAGTCGTAGCAAGCTACATGGACTTAAAGGAACAACGCGTGACATTTCCCCTAAGGGACAGACAAAGGAACGAAGAAGGACACATGCCGGCCAGCCTACGTGTTCCGAGCAGTAGCAAGCTACCAAGGCTCATTAGAATCACTAGGAGGCATTTCCCTGTAAGGTAGGCTACCAAAGGAAAACAACTAGGTGTCAGATCCCACACATACCAAGCATTTCAATCATACACGCAATATGCTCAATATGTGCAAGTACAACATTGCATCACAACAGAACTCTATGACTCAAAGTACTTTATTTAAAAGGCTCCAAGAGCCATACATAACATATTCATACAGGTAGGGGTCACATGACCCAACACTCAAGTCATACAGTCATACAAACACAAGCGGAAGCTACATGTCTGAGTACAGACAACTTAGAAAATAAAACAGGCTTGGTGTAGCCTGACTATCTACAAGGCCCTTCACAAGCTCCAGATCACCGTCTGGGTGTCAAGCTACTCGTCGACGTCAACGTCTATGTAGAACCCATCAGCAGGGGCAGGGTTCTCCTCTGCAACAGTTATTAAGCAAACATGAGTACAAAGGTACTCAGCAAGTCTTACCACAGAACCTATCATACATGCAACATTATCAAGGGGGGATAGTGGAGTTTATAGCAGAATGCCAGCTTTGACCTTGGCTAACCTATACTACAACTCTCAACAGATTGCAAGATGTTATTACGAACACGAGTCCTCTACTCACCACATCAATACACTACCGAGGATCCTCTTCCGTCATCCTACGGAAGGGCCATCCACGGCACTCACGCTTATCTTGAGGCTTTTAGTAGTATCCATCAACTTGTCTATGAACTGTAAGAGTAACCAAGTAGTTCGTACCGCGAACAACGACTATTCGAATAGTTTGATAACCCTGCAGGGGTGTACCTCTTCACACACGCTTCCACCACTTATCGCCGTTTACTCGGCGTGTACTCGGCAACCTTCAAGCGGAAGCCCAGCGAGGGTGTCGGCCACGACCTGACTAACTACTCAAGTCTCTCGTCCAGGTTTATCGCCTATTTGGGTTCCATCCGTGGGGAGATCCGGCCGGGGTGTCGCTCACGGCCCCAAACGATGTGTACAGGGTTCCCGAGTCACCAAACGGGCAACCGGTACATCGTGCCACGTACCTGTCGCATCACAACCCATCCCGAGGGTCAGCGTTGTGCACGACCTCCAGTAAGCTATAAACACCAGAAACTAGTTGCAACTCCTGGACAGAGATCAAGGGTAATTAATAAGCCGAGAGGGTCAATTAAGGATCCCAATGCGTGGTAGTAGCTGTAACTTGAACCACACATACAGATCTCGGGTCCTATGGACGATTCCAATGAAACAACCCACCATGTACTCCTACATGGCCTTTCATCGATACCTTTACCAAGCGTATTCCACACTTCCTTCTCTTTATCGGTAAGATCATTTCACTCTGATCCATCACCCAGATGAACCAGACCAGACACAACTCTAAGCATAGCAGGCAACATAAACAAATAGCATGGTGGATCACACATCACATGGCTCAATCAACTCCTACACATGCTAGTGGGTTTCAACTATTTACTGTGGCAATGACAGGTCATGCAAGGGAATAGGGTTCAACTACCGCAACAAGTAGCAGTTCACGCGCTGTTGCCTTAATGTAGTAAAAGAGAGCAGGAGCGAGAAGATTGGGTTTTTATCGGAATGATCAATGATTGCTTGCCTGACAAAGTAGTTGTCGGGTACTGCTCTTCAACTGGATACGCAGCAGTATCCTCGGGAGCAAGACCTAACACAGAGAATACCGGCGATACAATCATTAACAAACAAATGCAACAATATGATGCATGCTCATGACATGGCAAGATGCATGTGTGTTGGCTAATGCAACTAAAACCAGAAGGGTTTGAACCTATTTGAATCAAGGATTCAAATTGAAGTTCAAACTATTATTTAAATAAGTGCATTATCATTTTTTGATGTATACAGCAAGTTAACTTGTTCAAACATGCATGAAACCAGTGCCATTAGAAAGATTGGATTTTTCTGATCATTTTCATATATAAATCTTTTCCATCTGAGCTATGGTTGATTTTATATGATTTTTAAAAGTTTTGGGTATTTTCTGGAATTTCCTGAATTATTTTAAATCTAAAAATCCCAGAAAAACCTTTACTGCGTCAGCATGACATCATGCTGACGTCAGCCAGTCAACAGGGCCAGTCCAAGTCAAACCTGACTGGTGGGTCCCTCATGTCAGTGTCTCAGGAGCTAATTCCGGTCATAACCAGGGTTGACTGGGTTTGACTAACAAATGGGGCCCACTGTCAGTGACTGTGGTGATTAAACTAATTACTGTTAGCTCCTAACTAACAGGCCACGTCAGCCCGCCGGAGTTTGGCCGGCGGCGACCATATCGCACGGCGGTGACTCGTCGGAATCCTTATTCCGGCAGCCATTTGCCGCGCGGATGGGCTCGGTGTGCTCCTGGTGATGCACCGCATCCAACGGTGCCACTGGTTGGTCGAGAGGTCGCCGGAGTCGACGGCGACGAGCTCGTCCGCGGCGGTGCTCGCACGGAGTTGGTCGGGATGGAGTTGTAGTGCACGGTAGGAGGAGCTAAAGCTTGCTTTAGCTCGCTGGTGACCTACTGAAGCTAATGGCGTGCTCAGCCACGAGGTACGGTGCCTATGGCCACGGCGGTGAGTTGGCCGGCGGCGGTGATCGTCGGTCAGCAAAGGGGGCGGCGGCTACAAGGCATAAACGAGCCCGTGGAGAGGGGGGTTCGAAGCGTGAGCTCACAGCGGTCGCAGAGGGCGTCGAAGTGAGCTCGGGGACGGTCGGACGACGGCGTACGGGCGGCGGCGATCTCCGGTGCCGAAGGTTGAAGACGACGGCGAGGAGGACGTTGCGGGGCTCCTGGCGTCGTGTGCGTCGGTGGGGAGCTTCGGGGCGATGCGGCGGAGCTAGTGGTGCTTCGGGGAGGCGAGGGAGTGGCGTAGAGCGCGGTGTCAGCGGTCATCGGCGACGATCTCGCTCGGGGGAGCTCGGCGGAGGGGAGAGAGGAGGGGGAGAGACACGGGGAAGAGGGGAAACGGTCGAGGGGGCTTCGTGGCGTCGTTCTAGTCCATCCAGAGGGCCGAGGGGCCAGCCAGGCAGGCAGGAGGTGGCCGGCGCATCAGCGGCGCTCGCCACCGAGCTGCTTCGTGCGCTGCCGCGGCGAAGAAGACGGGGATGCCCCTGGTGGGCCGGGCCGGCTAGGCCAGCAGGTAAGTGGCAGAGGTAAGTGTTTCTTCCTATTTTTCTTTTCCTATTTTCTTTCTGTTTTATTTCTTTTGCAGCTTTGTTCAATTAATAAAAATGCCTAAACATTTTTATAACTCATGACACTTGTCATACCTACTGTATATAATATGAATAGTAGGAAACATTATAGTTCATGATTATTTGAGCATTTAAAATATTTTATAGCATTTAAATGCTCAAATTCAAATAACATATGATTTAATCCAAAGCCCTTAGATGTCCTAGAAAATTGTGCACCATTTTTGGCAAAGGTTTAAGACCAAGGCAGAAATGATGAACATTTTTGAAGGGCATTTTGGGTACATTGGGAAATATTTTAACAAACCCTAGTTGTTAGGGGAGGGGTGCTGGGGTTTCTGTTAATCCCATTTCAAGTTTCTTTGAAAGTAAACATGATGCACACTCTAGTTAGGTCCTAATGCAAGTGCTAGCTAGGGATGTGACAACTCACCCCCACTTAAAGGAATCGCGTCCCGAGATTCGGGTTCCTCCGGAAAGAGGGTGGGGTACTCAAGTCGAAGACAATCCTCCCTTTCCCAAGTAGCTTCACTCTCGGAATGATGTGACCATTGAACCTTGAGAAACTTGATATTGTGGCGTCGAGTGGTGCGCTCAATTTGATCAAGAATACGAACGGGGTATTCTCGATATGTGAGATTGTCTTGGAGATCAAGCGTTTCGTGGTCCACTCCGCGGATAGGATCCGAGAAGCAACGCCTGAGTTGAGAAACGTGGAAAACATCATGAACTCTGGAGAGGTGCGGAGGTAGTTCCAATTGGTAGGCAACTTCTCCTCGTTTGGCAAGAATGCGAAAAGGACCAATGAAACGAGGGGCCAATTTGCCTTTGATACCGAAGCGATGGGTTCCCTTAAGAGGAGTAACCTGAAGGTAAGCCTTATCGCCGACTTCAAAAGTCACAGCCTTATGATGACTATCATATTGGCTCTTTTGGCGAGACTGGGCTGTATTCAATCCCTCACGAACGATGCGAACTTGTTCCTCTGCTTCCTGAATCATATCCGGGCCAAAGAATTGTCTTTCGCCGGTTTCTGACCAGTTAAGAGGTGTTCGACACCTTCGTCCATATAGAACTTCGAAGGGAGCTTTGCCCAAGCTGGCTTGATAACTATTGTTATAAGAGAATTCGGCAAATGGAAGACATTTTTCCCATTCCATACCGAACGAAATGACAGAGGCTCGAAGCATGTCTTCCAGAATTTGATTGACTCGTTCCACTTGACCACTTGACTGCGGATGGAAGGCAGTACTGAAAGAGAGATGAGTTCCCATAGCATTCTGGAAACTTTCCCAAAATCGTGAAGTGAAAAGACTTCCACGGTCTGAGTTAATCTCCAACGGTACACCATGTAGTGATACTATCTGAGAGACATATAACTCTGCTAGCTGGCTAGCGGTAATACTCTCCCGAACAGGCAGGAAATGAGCTACTTTAGAGAGGCGATCGATAATGACGAAGATAGCATTATTCCCTTTCCTGGTCCTGGGGAAACCGGTAATGAAGTCCATACCGACTTTATCCCATTTCCATTCAGGAATAGCTAAAGGTTGAAGGGTGCCAGCAGGCCGTTGATGCTCTGCCTTGACTCGATGACAAACGTCGCAGTTAGCAATGAATTGAGCGATTTCTCTCTTCATCCTAGTCCACCAGAATCTTTGACGTAGGTCTTGATACATTTTGGTACTACCGGGATGAATCGTGAGAGGAGATTCATGAGCCTCCTTAAGAATCATCTGTCGTAGTTGTGGTTTCTTGGGCACCACCAATCGGTTCTCGAAGTACACAACACCTCGATCATCCATAGAGAAACTTCTAGCAACTCCGCTAGCAATGTTCTCCTTGATCCGTGATATGCCCTTATCATACCGCTGGGCAACTATGATTTGATCCATAAGGGTAGGTTTCGCCACCAAGGAGGAAAGGAATCCTCGAGGAACAATGTGAAGGTTAAGCTTACGAAATTCCTCGTGGAGAAGTGGTTGACTTTGTTGTAACATTAAATTGTTACAATATGACTTACGACTTAGTGCATCAGCCATGACATTGGCCTTTCCAGGAGTGTAAGTGATTCCTAAGTCGTAGTCGGTGAGAAACTCAACCCAACGTCTTTGCCTGAGATTTAGATCCGGTTGGGTGAAGATATACTTCAAACTTTGGTGATCAGTGAAGATTTCACAGCGATTACCAAGGAGGTAATGTCGCCATGTTTTGAGTGCATGGACTACAGCTGCAAGCTCTAGATCATGAGTAGGATAGTTATCCTCGTGTGGACGCAACTGTCGAGATGCGTATGCAATCACTTGACGATCTTGCATGAGAATGCAACCTAGTCCTTGTCGTGAGGCATCGCAGTAGATTATAAAATCCTTGGAAAAATCTGGTGGTACCAGTACAGGTGCAGATGTCAGGCGTCTTTTCAGTTCCTGAAAACTGGACTCGCACTGTGGGGTCCACTCAAACTTTTTATCTTTCTTGAGGAGTTCAGTTAGAGGTTTAGCAACCTTGGAGAAGTTCTCGACGAAACGTCGGCAATAGCTCGCTAAGCCAAGAAAACTCCTAACTTGCTTGACCGATTCAGGGGGAGTCCAATCAAGTACGGCTTGAACTCGCTCGGGATTGACAGCAATACCCTTGCCAGAGATCACATGACCTAGATAGGTTACTTCTGGCAACCAAAATTCACATTTGGAGAATTTGGCATAAAGGCGGTGCTCTCGAAGTTTCGTCAATACCAGTCTTAAATGCTCGGCATGATCTTCCTTATTCTTGGAATAGATGAGTATATCATCGAGGTATACCACGACGAATTTATCCAAATACTCCATGAATATAGAATTCATTAACCAAGAAAAGGTAGCTGGGGCATTGGTTAATCCGAAGGACATGACGGTGTACTCATATTGGCCATAACGAGTAACGAAAGCCGTTTTAGGAATGTCCCCGTTCTTGATTTTGATTTGATGGTAGCCCAACCTCAAATCCATCTTAGAGAAAACTGAGGATCCAGCGAGCTGATCATACAGGTCGTTGATCCTGGGGAGCGGATACTTATTCTTTATGGTGACCAGATTGACAGGTCGGTAATCTACAACCATCCGCTCTGTTCCATCCTTCTTCTTGACGAAGAGGACGGGGCAAGCCCAAGGGGAAGAACTAGGACGGATGAAACCCTTTTTCAAGGACTCATCGAGTTGTTTCTTTAGCTCAGCTAATTCTAGTGGTGCCATCTTATAAGGTCTCCTAGAGATTGGGACAGTTCCAGGGATAAGATCTATCACGAACTCGACATCTCTGTCAGGTGGAACTCCTGGCAGTTCTTCTGGAAAAACATCCGGAAAGTCACGGACTACCAGGATATCTTCGAGTTCTGGTAGAGGGCTGGCATTAAGAGAATAGAGCTGACGTTCTGCCATTCGGGCCAAGACATTGACTATCTTGCCGGATGGATGTGTAAGTTGAACGGTCCTAGTAAAGCAATCAATCTTGGCATAATGAGTTGTCATCCAATCCATACCCAAGATGATGTTTATGTCCGAGGACTTGAGAGCGATTAAAGAAGCAAGGAAAACAAGTCTATCGACAAGGATTTCATTTCCATGGCTTACCCTAGAGGTTTTCCACTTTGAACCAGGAGTTTGAATAACCATGGAAGTAGGCATGTCACAAAAAGTCATGTTGTGCAATCGAGCATAGCTCTCAGATATGAACGAATGGGATGCTCCAGTATCGAAAAGAACAGATGCCGGATGGCAGTTTACGAGAAGCGTACCAAGGACGACGTTAGGATCCTCATAAGCTTCTTCGGCAGAAACATAGTTGACATGACCATGTGCAGTGGGGATTGGCTTGACATAGTTCACCTTGCCGGTTGGCTTACCACGGCCAACGGGTTTTCCTGGCTGATTCTGGGGACAATCACGCATGTAGTGTCCCGGTTCTCCACACTTGAAACATGTCACAGTGGTGGTGCGTGGAGCAAAGTTGGAGGGTGGACCTCCATAGGTCTTAGCAGGTGCAAACTGTTGAGTTGGGCGAGGGGCCTCATAGGATGGCCTCGATGTATACTTGGGTGGCAGAGCAGTGTTAGGAACCCACACACGACGCTTGTGAGAGCCAGAGCCGGATGAGGAACCAAGGTCTCGAGTATGCTTGCGGGTGGCCTCGAAGTCGGTCTGGACTGTTTCAGCACTGATAGCCTTGTTTACCAACTTCTGGAAGGAAGTGCACTCGTGCAGACGTAGATCTCGACGAAGTTCAGGGCTGAGTCCCTTGCGGAACCTCGCCTGCTTCTTGGCATCGGTGGATACTTCTTCAGGTGCATAGCGTGCCAGGTTACCAAACTCGCGACTATAGCCATCCACAGTTAAACGGCCCTGGGTGAAATTGCAGAATTCCTCCCGCTTGCGATCCATGAGACCTTCCGGAATGTGGTGTTCACGGAATGCCTCACTGAACTCAACCCAGGTAGTGACTTGGCCAGCAGGACGCATAGCTTCAAAGTTTTCCCACCAAAGACTGGCAGGGCCCTCAAGATGGTAGGCGGCGTAGATAACCTTGTCAGCTTCGGCCACACGGGCAGAGTGTAGCTTGTGGGTGATACTACGTAGCCAGTCATCAGCATCCAGAGGTTCAGTGGAGTGATGGAACTTTGGTGGACACATCTTGATAAAATCGTGGATTGACACCACGTCATTCCCTTGACGGAACCCAGTGTTCTGCTCTATGCGTTCCAGCAGATGGTTGGTCTCTCTCTTGTTCCGTTCTGCTTCAAGCATAACTTCCGCCAAAGAGGGTGGCTGGGGCAGATTTCCATCTCTAGCCCCACTAGCCTCACCCTGCTCCTGAGCAGCAGGAGTGTTGCGAGTGTTGACCATCCTAGGAAAACAAAACAACGGTTTAGACAAGGATGGCAAAAATTTGACATAGAAGTGCAGAATGTAATGGATGAGACAGAATGCAGAGATGTTCATCCGTACGACATGGTAATATAGGAACTGCTATATATACACCAGTGGTCATACACACCATACAAAGTTTAGTACAAGCCAAGGCTAAAGTACAACTGCGGTGAAAGACGATACATCCCATCAGAGGCATTCCGAGCTCCTATACATTATTTAGCGACACCTCCGGAACTCAGTACACACTAAGTCATATTCCGCAAGACAGGCAGGACTGTGGAAATACAACTACTACAATACTACTACTACCACGGACTAGCTCAGACATTCGCGTAGTAATCCTCGTAAAGATTACCACCGTAGCCTGGAAGTGGTACAGACGGATCTTGGAACTCGCGAGCACTCGAAGGCTGAGGACCATAAGGACACGGGTGTGGTCTCGGTCCCGATGCTGGTGGTAACCGACGCCCACGTGGAGGTGTAATACCCCCAACGTCACGCCAATCCATGTGATCAGGCAGACGAGTCCGCACGGGGTACAAATCCCGCATGTCCAGATATCCGGCGTGCACAGCAGGTGCAAGCCGTGTCAAAGTAGTCCAGTGAGCGGCTCGAGTGTTATACAGCTCCATTCGGAGGGCACGGACCTCACGGTCCCTATCCTCCAACATCTGAACAGTAGTCTGAAGCAGTGGCTCTTCATGAGCAGCATCAGTATACAGACCAGTGTAGTAGCCTTCCTCTCCGGGAAGTGAGGCTGGCATGTAACAGAACTCAGTGTTCAGCAACAGGGCATGCCTAGCACGGAGAATGGTCATCATCAAATAAGCGGCATCCTGCACTGCCATCATGATGGTAATCCCCGTAGTAACACGTGAACCTAGTAAGGATAAGAGGCCTAGTCCTAAATCCCCGTAGAAAGAATAGACAGACTCAGATCAGAAGGGCATAAGGTAAAGGAGTAAAAAGAGCCTTACGTTCCCTTCCACAATCAATTCCCCTACATATAACTAAGAATTTTTCTAGACTCAACATCGACCAGTTTGGCTTGAGAAACCTACAGGTAGTCCAGATCTGATGCCAACGCTGTCAGGACCCCGATCCTAAGTCACACCGATCTAGCTGTAACACGTCATATCACTTTGCGGCCTCACGCACGGTAACCCCACGGGTGCCACCTTACCTGGCCCGGGACCGTTTGCGCATTTTGGCACACGTATATGACAGTGTCGCTAGCATCCATATGACAGAGAACCCGGGCCGACATGGCTAGTTATAAACCAAAAGTGGCACTAAATTACAGAGACAGGCATCCATGACCCAACAACGAACGTGTCGGTCATCAACGTATGAACCCAAGTCGTAGCAAGCTACATGGACTTAAAGGAACAACGCGTGACATTTCCCCTAAGGGACAGACAAAGGAACGAAGAAGGACACATGCCGGCCAGCCTACGTGTTCCGAGCAGTAGCAAGCTACCAAGGCTCATTAGAATCACTAGGAGGCATTTCCCTGTAAGGTAGGCTACCAAAGGAAAACAACTAGGTGTCAGATCCCACACATACCAAGCATTTCAATCATACACGCAATATGCTCAATATGTGCAAGTACAACATTGCATCACAACAGAACTCTATGACTCAAAGTACTTTATTTAAAAGGCTCCAAGAGCCATACATAACATATTCATACAGGTAGGGGTCACATGACCCAACACTCAAGTCATACAGTCATACAAACACAAGCGGAAGCTACATGTCTGAGTACAGACAACTTAGAAAATAAAACAGGCTTGGTGTAGCCTGACTATCTACAAGGCCCTTCACAAGCTCCAGATCACCGTCTGGGTGTCAAGCTACTCGTCGACGTCAACGTCTATGTAGAACCCATCAGCAGGGGCAGGGTTCTCCTCTGCAACAGTTATTAAGCAAACATGAGTACAAAGGTACTCAACAAGTCTTACCACAGAACCTATCATACATGCAACATTATCAAGGGGGGATAGTGGAGTTTATAGCAGAATGCCAGCTTTGACCTTGGCTAACCTATACTACAACTCTCAACAAATTGCAAGATGTTATTACGAACACGAGTCCTCTACTCACCACATCAATACACTACCGAGGATCCTCTTCCGTCACCCTACGGAAGGGCCATCCACGGCACTCACGCTTATCTTGAGGCTTTTAGTAGTATCCATCAACTTGTCTATGAACTGTAAGAGTAACCAAGTAGTTCGTACCGCGAACAACGGCTATTCGAATAGTTTGATAACCCTGCAGGGGTGTACCTCTTCACACACGCTTCCACCACTTATCGCCGTTTACTCGGCGTGTACTCGGCAACCTTCAAGCGGAAGCCCAGCGAGGGTGTCGGCCACGACCTGACTAACTACTCAAGTCTCTTGTCCAGGTTTATCGCCTATTTGGGTTCCATCCATGGGGAGATCCGGCCGGGGTGTCGCTCACGGCCCCAAACGATGTGTACAGGGTTCCCGAGTCACCAAACGGGCAACCGGTACACCGTGCCACGTACCTGTCGCATCACAACCCACCCCGAGGGTCAGCGTTGTGCATGACCTCCAGTAAGCTATAAACACCAGAAACTAGTTGCAACTCCTGGACAGAGATCAAGGGTAATTAATAAGCCGAGAGGGTCAATTAAGGATCCCAATGCGTGGTAGTAGTTGTAACTTGAACCACACATACAGATCTTGGGTCCTATGGACGATTCCAATGAAACAACCCACCATGTACTCCTACATGGCCTTTCATCGATACCTTTACCAAGCGTATTCCACACTTCCTTCTCTTTATCGGTAAGATCATTTCACTCTGATCCATCACCCAGATGAACCAGACCAGACACAACTCTAAGCATAGCAGGCAACATAAACAAATAGCATGGTGGATCACACATCACATGGCTCAATCAACTCCTACACATGCTAGTGGGTTTCAACTTATTTACTGTGGCAATGACAGGTCATGCAAGGGAATAGGGTTCAACTACCGCAGCAAGTAGCAGTTCACGCGCTGTTGCCTTAATGCAGTAAAAGAGAGCAGGAGCGAGAAGATTGGGTTTTTATCGGAATGATCAATGATTGCTTGCCTGACAAAGTAGTTGTCGGGTACTGCTCTTCAACTGGATACGCAGCAGTATCCTCGGGAGCAGGACCTAACACAGAGAATACCGGCGATACAATCATTAACAAACAAATGCAACAATATGATGCATGCTCATGACATGGCAAGATGCATGTGTGTTGGCTAATGCAACTAAAATCAGAAGGGTTTGAACCTATTTGAATCAAGGATTCAAATTGAAGTTCAAACTATTATTTAAATAAGTGCATTATCATGTTTTTGATGTATACTACAAGTTAACTTGTTCAAACATGCATGAAACCAGTGCCATTAAAAAGATTGGATTTTTCTGATCATTTTCATATATAAATCTTTTCCATCTGAGCTATGGTTGATTTTATATGATTTTTAAAAGTTTTGGGTATTTTTTGGAATTTCCTGAATTATTTTAAATCTAAAAATCCCAGAAAAACCTTTACTGCGTCAGCATGACATCATGCTGACGTCAGCCAGTCAACAGGGCCAGTCCAAGTCAAACCTGACTGGTGGGTCCCTCATGTCAGTGTCTCAGGAGCTAATTCCGGTCATAACCAGGGTTGACTGGGTTTGACTAACAAATGGGGCCCACTGTCAGTGACTGTGGTGATTAAACTAATTACTGTTAGCTCCTAACTAACAAGCCACGTCAGCCCGCCGGAGTTTGGCCGGCGGCGACCATATCGCACGGCGGTGACTCGTCGGAATCCTTATTCCGGCAGCCATTTGCCGCGCGGATGGGCTCGGTGTGCTCCTCGTGATGCACCGCATCCAACGGTGCCACTGGTTGGTCGAGAGGTCGCCGGAGTCGACGGCGACGAGCTTGTCCGCGGCGGTGCTCGCACGGAGTTGGTCGGGATGGAGTTGTAGTGCACGGTAGGAGGAGCTAAAGCTTGCTTTAGCTCGCTGGTGACCTACTGAAGCTAATTGCGTGCTCAGCCACGAGGTACGGTGCCTATGGCCACGACGGTGAGTTGGCCGGCGGCGGTGATCGTCGGTCAGCAAAGGGGGCGGCGGCTACAAGGCATAAACGAGCCTGTGGAGAGGGGGGTTCGAAGCGTGAGCTCACAGCGGTCGCAGAGGGCGTCGAAGTGAGCTCGGGGACGGTCGGACGACGGCGTACGGGCGGCGGCGATCTCCGGTGCCGAAGGTAGAAGACGACGGCGAGGAGGACGTTGCGGTGCTCCTGGCGTCGTGTGCATCGGTGGGGAGCTTCGGGGCGATGCGGCGGAGCTAGTGGTGCTTCGGGGAGGCGAGGGAGTGGCGTAGAGTGCGGTGTCAGCGGTCGTCGGCGACGAGCTCGCTCGGGGGAGCTCGGCGGAGGGGAGAGAGGAGGGGGAGAGACACGGGGAAGAGGGGAAACGGTCGAGGGGGCTTCGTGGCGTCGTTCTAGTCCATCCAGAGGGCCGAGGGGCCAGCCAGGCAGGCAGGAGGTGGCCGGCGCATCGGCGGCGCTCGCCACCGAGCTGCTTCGTGTGCTGGCGCGGCGAAGAAGACGGGGATGCCCCTGGTGGGCTGGGCCGGCTGGGCCAGCAGGTAAGTGGCACAGGTAAGTGTTTCTTCCTATTTTTCTTTTCCTATTTTCTTTCTGTTTTATTTCTTTTGCAGCTTTGTTCAATTAATAAAAATGCCTAAACATTTTTATAACTCATGACACTTGTCATACCTACTGTATATAATATGAACAGTAGGAAGCATTATAGTTCATGATTATTTGAGCATTTAAAATAATTTATAGCATTTAAATGCTCAAATTCAAATAACATATGATTTAATCCAAAGCCCTTAGATGTCCTAGAAAATTGTGCACCATTTTTGGCAAAGGTTTAAGACCAAGGCAGAAATGATGAACATTTTTGAAGGGCATTTTGGGTACATTGGGAAATATTTTAACAAACCCTAGTTGTTAGGGGAGGGGTGCTGGGGTTTCTGTTAATCCCATTTCAAGTTTCTTTGAAAGTAAACATGATGCACACTCTAGTTAGGTCCTAATGCAAGTGCTAGCTAGGGATGTGACAGCAATTGACAGGACCACGAACGCAAACCAATGCTGATTACATTGCAAGAAAGGTTGAGGTTCAAAGCATGGGCGGTACGCCAATGTAAGTAGACCGAAATCCATCAATATCTACTACTAATCATCCACCTTGAGATATCTATCCAGAACATCTCGCTGGTATTAAGTTGCGAGTCCCACCCATAGTGTAAACTCAATGCAACAGACAACTGCATTAAAAGAACTTTGCGTAAAGTAAACAATCCTTGCACCCGCGGGCACAAGCACCGTTGTTTTCCCCCTTGTGGCAACATCACACCCCCTAGACTCATGTTTCTGTCACTCAAGCTAGTCATCGAGGGGCATGAACCCACAATCGAGCATAACGTTCCCTCTTGGAGTCACTACTTACTACTCGGCCAAAGCAATAAATAACAACGGAGAACATGCAAGAATTACTTATGAACTAAAATATAAAAGAGGTAGATCAAATATATTGCTCAACATCAATCTGAACATAATCTCATAATCCATCGGATCCCAGCAAACTCAACATAGCAACATCATAAGGATTACATAGGTGCCTCGATCATGTAGGGCAGCTCACGAGGACTAATTGGTGAAGCACAAGAATGGGAGGAGAACATCACATAGCTACTGGTCATGGACTCATGGTCCAAGGGAGACTACTCACGAGTCATCAGGGAGGCGTCCATGGTGGTGGAGAAGCTCCCGGTGGTGATCCTCCCCTCCGGCAGGGTGCCGGGAAGAGTTCTCCCGGTGCTCCCGATCTTGGAAGCGGCGGCGGCGGCGGAATAGAGATGGGATCGCGAAAAGAAGTCCTGTTTCGAGGGTTTCGGAGAGTCCTTTAAATATATGCCAAAGTAGGGCACCGGGGGGCTCTCGGGGGGCCGAG
Organism: Secale cereale; assembly: GCA_902687465.1. Classification (NCBI taxonomy): domain Eukaryota; kingdom Viridiplantae; phylum Streptophyta; class Magnoliopsida; order Poales; family Poaceae; genus Secale; species Secale cereale. The sequence continues at coordinate 348,769,925 of LR738711.1, forward strand.
GCGCCCCCCCTGGCGCGGCCCAGGGGGGTGCGCGCCCAGAGGGCGCCTGGAGCCCCTGTGGCCCCCCCAGGCTGCCCTTCGGACGCAGTGTTGTTTCCGATATGCTGATTCTTTATATATTTTTTCTGGATTTTTCTGGGCAGTTCTCGAAACGTGAAAACCTGAAATACAAAAACAGCCGAAAACAGAAACTGGCACTGGGGTGCACTGGATTAGTAAGTTAGTCCAAATATGATCAAAAGTGTATGGAAGTGTATGAATATCATAGCAATATCACCCAAAAGTGGCATGGAGCAAGCAGAAATTATAGATACGTTTTGGACGTATCAACATCCCCAAGCTTAATTCCTGCTCGTCCTCGAGTAGGTAAATGATAACAAGAATAATTTCTGTGGTGACATGCTATTAACCATATAGGACTTTCTCATAGTCATATGACAAAAGCTTACTGAGACAATGATTCTATAGTAATCAAGTTGTCTCAAGAGAAAATCACAAATGACTGAAAGTTTTACAACATGAAACTGAAACATCAAAAAGATTTGCAATGAACATGATGTGCAAATATGATAAAGTGATATCTAGCTTGCCCCCTTTAGTGATGCAAAACATAAATGCAAGGGCAACTTCAAGGTTTAAGTGATGACTAGATACAATCATTTCAGAATAAACGATATCACAATCATGCAAAAGACAATGCTACTTTGGGACAATGCACATTACACTCAGAATGACAATCATGCTCTCAGTAGTTGGTGCTTCAACATAAAGGTAAAAGAAAGGTTAAGTGCTAAAGTTTTTTTTATTTGAAAACATGGAAGCAATTGTGTCAACGGTAGTAGTACTTCATATATGTCATGTATAAAACATCTTATAAGTTGCAAGCCTCATGCATCGAATACCAATAGTGCTCGCTCCTTGTCCTAATTAGCTCGGATCCCCATGGGTTATCATTGCATTGCATATGTTTTAACCAAGTGTCACAAAGGGGTACCTCTATGCCACCTGTACAAAGGTCCAAGAAGATAGATCGCATTTGATTTCTCGTTTTTGATAGATCTCAACTTGAGGACATCCATACCGGGACAACATAGAAAATAGATGATGGACTCCTCTTTAATGCATAAGCATATTCTCATGAGAGATTGAGGATTAAGGTCCAAGCTAAAACTTCCACCATGATGCATGGCTTTGGTTGGCGGCCCAATGTTCTTCTCTAACAATATGCATATTAATTCAACCCACGGTAAATCACCCTTACTTCAGACAAGACGAACATGCATAGCAACTCACATGATATTCAACAAAAGTGTGACAGTTGATGGCGTCCCCAGAAACATGGTTACCGCTCAACAAGCAACTCATAAGAAATAAGATACATAGGCAACATATTCTTTACCACAATAGTTTTTAGGCTACTTTCCCATGAGCTATGTATTGCATGGTTAGTTTGCTTAGTGCAGGTGGAGGTTAACAAAAGACTGGGAGCGACCAACTAAGAGAGCAATGACGGTCATAGTCATGCAGAGCGACAAAGCAATATTGAATCAGGCATGGTAGTTATATCGCTACTCAGAAACAAAATATCATCAAGGCTTGACAGACTTTCTTTACAGTCTTGAATATGCGTGAGCATACGCCAAGTCAATCAAAATAAATTCTCGAAGGAAGATATTACTAAACCATACCACATCATAGGCAAACAAACCAAGTTGGTACTCCAATAACACATTGGGACCCCCCCCAGCTATTTGAGATTAACCAAAAGAAAACCTGAACTACTAAGCACAATCATGAAAGTAGCATCTTTATCATAGACACATTAACCCATGCAACGGAAGCAAACTCTCTTAATAAGGTGAGCATGGTAATTAAAAAGAGTTCAAGCAACCAACTAAATAAAAGCTCTTGAAAAGATAAGCATGAATACTAAGAGCAGAGCACGATAGTAGCTATTAAAAGACAAAGAACACACACATCATAGATAGACATGAAAATTCTATGTAATGTTCTAGGTAGAGGTGGAGCGTGTTTCTCTCCCACATAAAGGAATGCTGAGTTCCGACTCGTTATGAAAAACTAAAAAGAAAACTAAAAGCAAGACGCTCCAAGCATAGCACATAACATATGAAGTGATAAAAATATAGCGAAACGAAAGACGAACTGATAATGTTGATGGAGAAGGGGATGCACGGGGGCATCCCCAAGCTTAGACGCTTGAGTCTCCTTGAATATTTCTTGGGGGTGCACGGGGGCATCCCCAAGCTTGAGCACTTGACACTCCTGAATCTTTTTATCATCTTCCCTCGCACACTTGAAAACTCCCTTCATACACAACTCATCATAATCTGATTAGCGAGGTTAGTACCCTTAATAAAATAATTATACCTTGCTGGAAATAAGGATATTCTTGAAGTTCTACTGTTTCTCAAGATTGCCAAAAGGTTTTTGCAAAGAAAAAGCAAGTTCTCAATTTGCAAAGTGAAGGTAAGGCAAAACAGGACAGAATCTGTGAAAAACAGAACAGCAGGCAGTAATTGACCTGTTCGGGATACTTCTGCAACTCAAATCAAAAAACTCAGAACTGACGCACGAAAGACAATTATATAGAGAACGCTGTCGAAAAAATTCGGACCAAAAAGATGATCTGGTGATTTTATACGAATTTTTCTATCCAAGGACAGAATCTGTTTCCTGGACAGCACCTCACAACTTTTGAACTTTCTAGCAATCAGAGGCTATACTTGGCACAAATATGAAAAGTAAAGATACAATGATGATGCTACAGCAGTAAACAACATCAAGACACAACAAAAACAAATTTTTTATTCATGTGGGCTGCCTCCCAAAAGCGCTTTCTTTTATGCCTTTAAGCTAGGCATAATGCATAGATCAAGTTTTATCAAACGTAAAAGAATAGCTAGCCCGTACAACGGACTCAAAAGGTAACTTGACCTTCTTACGAAGGAAGTGTTCCATCCCTTTCTTGAGAGGAAACTGAAATTTTATATTACCCTCTTTCATGTCAATGACAGCACCAACGGTGCGCAAAAAGGGACGTCCCAAAATAATTGGACATGAAGGATCACATTCAATATCCATAATAGTGAAATCAACGGGAACATAATTATCATTGACAACAATAAGAACATCGTCGATCCTCCCTAAAGGTTTCTTTATGGAAGAATCAACGAGAGCATCACCAAAAGAACAAGAATCAAAAGATTTTAATTTAAGCATATCATATAGTCTTTTGGGCATAATGGAAGTACTAGCTACAATATCACATAAAGCAAAGCATGAGAAGTTGTTTATCTTAATTTTAATCATAGAATCCCAACCATCTCCTAGCTTTCTAGGTATGGAGGCTTCTACTCTAAGTTTCTCCTCCCTAGCTTTGATAAGAGCATTAGTGATATGCTCTGTGAAGGCAAGATTAAGCGTGCTAGTGTTGGGATCCTTAGCCATTCCTTGCAGAAAGGCGACAACTTCTGAAATACTACAATTATCAAAATCAATTTTATCATTAGTGGGCAGAATTGTAGTGTCATCCTCTTTGTTTAATTCGCTCTCTATTATAAGAGTTTGAACATCTTCCCAAGTTTCGGGAAGCTTAGGAGCAATTTTAAACCGAGGCTCATACTTTTTTCCTGGAAGACCATGCCATGGGCATAATTCTCCGTCATAGCTAGTGTAATCACAAGGTTTATTTTTTTTGTAAATCACGTCAGAGATAAGTGGGGCAATGGAAGTAGGGGTGTACTCCTCCCATTTAGTGTTTTTGGTAAAACCCATAGTAGCAAGCAAGCAAGATAACTATTTTTGTGATTTTCGATAAAAGGAACTAAAGCAAAAAAAAAGGTAAACTAACAAGACTAAAAAGCAAAGGTAAAAGATAGCATCCAACTCCCCTATCCTGAAGAGTGGAGTCCCCGGCAACGGCGCCAGAAAATACTCCTTGATGGACCTCGAACCCCTCGTTGGTTACCCCAAGTGGAAGGTGTAAGATGCAGTAAGTAGAAGTGTTTTCCCCTAGCAAAGATGCCAAGGATCGAATCCCCAGAGACTCCTAGGTTCAACAAGTAGGTGTCAATTGCTAACGGCGCAATCAGCAATCAACGTGGACCTGCACACAGATACAAATAACTTTGCTCCCAACGAGTATAGAGAGGTTGTCAATCTCTCCAGCCTTGTAGTTCACAAAGGGTTAAAAGCAATATGATAGTAGTGATAGATAGTGTTTTTGCAATAGTAAGTAAATAGCGAAAAGTAAATAGTGGATGTGATCAATGATGGTAATATGGACCGGAGTCTCATGATGTTCACTAGTGACGTCTCTCTCCCAAAAGACGATAAAACAGCTATGTGAGGTAAACAAATTACAGCTGGGCAATTGACAGGACCACGAACGCAAACCAATGCTGATTACATTGCAAGAAAGGTTGAGGTTCAAAGCATGGGCAGTACGCTAAAGTAAGTAGACCGAAATCCATCAATATCTACTACTAATCATCCACCTTGAGATATCTATCCAGAACATCTCGCTGGTATTAAGTTGTGAGTCCCACCCATAGTGTAAACTCAATGCAACAGACAACTGCATTAAAAGAACTTTGCGTAAAGTAAACAATCCTTGCACCCGCGGGCACAAGCACCGTTGTTTTCCCCCTTGTGGCAACAACACATCCCCTAGACTCATGTTTCTGTCACTCAATCTAGTCATCGAGGGGCATGAACCCACAATCGAGCATAACGTTCCCTCTTGGAGTCACTACTTACTACTCGGCCAAAGCAATAAATAACAACGGAGAACATGCAAGAATTACTTATGAACTAAAATATAAAAGAGGCAGATCAAATATATTACTCAAGATCAATATGAACATAATCTCATAATCCATCGGATCCCAGCAAACTCAACATAGCAACATCATAAGGATTACATAGGTGCCTCGATCATGTAGGGCAGCTCACGAGGACTAATTGGTGAAGCACAAGAACAGGAGGAGAACATCACATAGCTACTGGTCATGGACTCATGGTCCAAGGGAGACTACTCACGAGTCTTCCGGGAGGCGTCCATGGTGGTGGAGAAGCTCCCGGTGGTGATCCCCCCCTCCGACAGGGTGCCGGGAAGAGTTCTCCTGGTGCTCCCGATCTTGGAAGCGGCGGCGGCGGCTGAACAGAGATGGGATCGCGAAAAGAAGTCTTGTTTCGAGGGTTTCGGAGAGTCCTTTAAATATATGCCAAAGTAGGGCACCGGGGGGCTCTCGGGGGGGGCCGAGGCGCCCCCCCGGCGCGGCCCAGGGGGGGTGCGCGCCCACAGGGCGCCTGGAGCCCCTGTGGCCCCCCAGGCTGCCCTTCGGACGCAGTGTTGTTTCCGATACGCTGATTTTTTATATATTTTTTCTGGGCAGTTCTCGAAACGTGAAAACCTGAAATACAAAAACAGCCGAAAACAGAAACTGGCACTGGGGTGCACTGGATTAGTAAGTTAGTCCAAATATGATCAAAAGTGTATGGAAGTGTATGAATATCATAGCAATATCACCCAAAAGTGGCATGGAGCAAGCAGAAATTATAGATACGTTTTGGACGTATCAATATACCATTGGTCATACACACCATACATAGTTTAGTACAAGCCTAGGCTAAAGTACAACTGCGGTGAAAGACAATACATCTCATCAGAGGCAGTCCAAGATCCTATACATTATTTATCTACACCTCCGGAACTCGATACACACTAAGTCATATTCCACAAGACACGCAGGACTGTGGAAATACAACTACTATGATACTACTACTGCCACGGTGTAGCTCAGGCATCTCCGTAGTAATCTTCATAAAGATTACCCCCATAGCCTGGAAGTGGAACATGAGGACCTGGAAACTCCCGGTCGCTTGGAGACTGTGGACCATAAGGACATGGATGTGGCCTTGGTCCCACGGCTGGTGGCAAACGACGCCCACGTGGAGGTGTAATGCCTCCAACGTCACGCCAGTCCATACGGTCTGGCAGACGAGACCGCACGGAGTACAAATCCCGCATATCAAGATACCCAGCCTGCATAACAGGTGCAAGCCGTGTCAAGGTGGCCCAGTGGTCAGTTCGAGTGTTGTAGAGCTCCATCCGGAGGGCACGGACCTCACGGTCCCTAGCCTCCAGTATCTCTGTGGTAGTCTGAAGTAGCGGCTCCTCATGAGCGGCGTCAGTGTAAAGACCAGTGTAGTAACCCTCCTCTCCAGGAAGTGAGGCTGGCATGTAGCAGAACTCATTGTTCATTAGCAAGGCATGCCTAGCCCGGATAATAGTCATCATTGATTAAGCAGCATCCTGCATGAACATCTCGATGGTAACCCCAAGTCCATACGTCCAGTGGATGGGATCATTAGCTCCGGGATATGACGGATATATCCGGACTGTGCAAAAGTACTGGCTCTGGTTGAAATCACGATACTGCTCCTCTATAGCATACTCGTGATACCAACGATAGCCAGTCTCGGTCATCACACGTACCAACATGTCCGTGTAACTTGGCACATCGATGCACCGGGTCAGACGGACCACCTGATGAGGGGTGCGATTAGACATCTGAAACACGAAATAATGCAAAGGCATTAGAATTTCTAAAAGAAATCAGGCAGCATAACAACTATAAATGCTCAAAAAGGATTTTGAGACATCTTACAAATGATAGCATAGCCACTCAACAACATCATATCAAGGTTCCGGGTCCAACTAACAACATACTGGGATGGTAGAAACTAAACTGAGGTTTGAAACCAACAATCCTAAGAGTCTACGGATTAGTAACACGTGAACCTAATAAAACAATGAGAAGCCTAGTTCTTAACCCCCGTAGAAAGAATAGGCTGACTCAGATCAGAAGGTCATAAGGTAAAGGAGTAAAAAGAGCCTTACATTCCCTTCCACAATCAATTCCCCTACATATAACTAAAGAATTTCTATACTCAACATCGACCAGTTTGGCTTGATGAACCTACATGCAGTCCGACTCTGATGCCAACGTTGTTAGGACCCCGATCCTTAGTCACACCGATCTAGCATGTAACACATCATATCACTTTGCGGTCTCACGCACGGTATACCCATGGGTGCCACCTTACCTGGCCCGGGACCGTTTGCGCATTTTGGCTCACGTATATGATAGTGTCGCTAGCATCCATATGACAGAGAACCCGGGCCGACATGACTATTTATAAACCAAAAGTGGCGCTAAATTACAGAGAGAGGCATACATGACCCAGCAACAAACATGTCGGTCATCAACGTATGAACCGAAGTCGTAGCAAGCTACAAGGACTTAAAGGAACAACGCATGACATTTCCCCTAAGGGACAGACACATGAACGAAGAAGGACACATGCCGGCCAGCCTACGTGTTCCGGAGTAGTAGCAAGCTACCAAGGCTTAGTGAAAGCACTAGGAGGCATTTCCCTGTAAGATAGGCTACCAAGGGTAAACATCTAGGTGTCGGATCCCACACATACCAAGCATTTCAATAACATACACACAATATGCTCGATATGTGCAAATACATCATGGCATCACAACAAAACTCTATGACTCAAAGTACTTTTATTTAAGAGGCTCCAAAGAGCCATACATAACATATCCATACAGGTAGGGGTCACATGACTCAACACCCAAGTCATACAAACATACAAGCACATGCGGAAGCTAAACTTGTCTGAGTGCAGACAAATGGAAAGAAAAAAGGCTTGGTGTAGCCTGACTATCTACATTGGCCCTTCACAGGCTTGAGATTGCCACCTGGGCAGCAAGCTACTTGTCGGCATCGAGGTCTATGTAGAAACCATCAGAAGGGGCGGGGTTCTCCTCTGCAGCAGTTATTAAGCAAACATGAGTACAAAGGTACTCAGCAAGACTTACATCAGAACCTAACATACATGCAACATTATCAACAAGGGTAGTGGAGTTTATTCTAGCAAGCCAGCCTTGACTCTTGGCTAACCTGTACTACATATATCAGTAGTTTGAAAAGATGAGATAGCGCACACGAGTCCACTAGTCACCACAACAGTACACTACCATGGATCCTCTCCAGTTATCCTACGGAAGGCCATCCACGTCACCCACACTTGTCTTGAGTCTTTTATAAGTAACCATTAACTTGTCTATGAACTGTATAGGCAACCAAGTGGTACTTAACCGCGGACGCGACTATTTGAATAGATTGATAACCCCACAGGGGTGTACTTCTTCACACACGCTTCCACCACTTATCGTTGTTTACTCGACATGTACTCGGCAACCTTCAAGCGGAAGCCGAGTGAGGGTGTCGGCCACGACCTAACTAACCATACAAGTCCCTAGTCCAGGTTTATCGCCTATTTGGGTTCCATCCGCAAGGAGATCCGGCCGGGGTGTCGCTCACGGCCCCAAACGATGTGTACAGGGTTCCCGAGACACCAAACAGGTGACTCGGTACACTGTGCCACGTGCCTGCCGCATCACAGCCCACCCCGGGGGTGAGCGCTGTGCACGGCCTCCAGTATACTACAAAACCAGAAACTAATTGCAACTCCTGGACAGAAGACAAGGGCAATTAATAAGTCGAGAGGGTCCATTGGTTTCGGGCCCAATGCGTGCTAGTAGCTGATCTTAAATCACACATACAGATCTCAGTTCTTAAGGACGGTTCCAATGAAACAATCCACCATGTACTCCTACATGGCCTTCCATCGATACCTTTACCAAAACATATTCCACACTTCACTCTCATTACCAGACATAACCATTTCACTCTGATCCATCACCTAGATGAACCAGACCTGACACAACTCTAAGCATAGCAGGCATAGCATGGTAGGAACACATCAACATGGCTCAATCAACTCCTACACATGCTAGTGGGTTTCAACTATTTACTGTGGCAATGACAGGTCATGCAAAGGAATGGGGTTCAGCTACCGCAACAAATAACAGTTGAAACGTTGTTGTCCTAATGCGGTAAAAGAGAGCAGAAGCGAGAATATGGGTTTGTATCGGAATGTTCAATGCGGTTCAAATTCAAGCCCAAGTTATTAATTCCCAAATTGCATTATCATGTTTTAATGTGAACAACAAGGTTAAGTTGCTTTAACATGCATGAAACTAGTACCAACGGATATATTGGATTTTTCTGATCATTGTTCGTATATAAATCTTTTCCATTTGAGCTAAGGTTGATTTATTATGATTTTTTGAAGTTTTGAATATTTTCTGAAATAAATAAATCATTTCTGATTTATTTTAAATCCAGAAAGTATTTACCGCATCAGCATTAAGTAAGGCTGACATCAGCGGGTCAACTGTGCGGTCTGGGTAAAACCTGACCAGTTGGACCCACTGGTCAGTGTCACAGTTAGTTAACTAACTAATTAGTGTTAGTTTAATCCTAATCTAGGTTTGACCACTGGGCAGGGCCTACATGTTAGTGACCCAGGGGGTCAAATCCCCGGCCAACTGGGTCAAATCGCCAGCGTTTAGCCGCCGGCGACGACCAAACACGACGGAGGGCGCCGGGATTCCTCCTCCGGCAACCAAAAGGACTGCGGAGGGCATCTACGTGAAGCTGGAGACGAACCACATCGATTGGTGCTCGAGTTGGAGCTCGGGGTCGCCGGAAACGACGGCGGCGACGAGTCCTGCGGCTGCTGGAGTTCGGGCGAGGACGAACTCGTCGCTAGGAGGCACGACGAGGGGTGTGGAATGGTGCTACGGGCTGCTGGAGATGCGGCGAATGCGGTGATGCGCTTGGTTTCAAGCCAGCATGGATGTGGCCACGATGGCGACGTGCGGAGGCGGCGGTGCGTGCGGGTGAGCTCGGTGCAGTCGCTATGGTGCACGGTAGAGCGAGCGAAGAAGATGGGGATGGTCAGTAGCTCACAACGGAGGCGACGACGGTCTTGGCGAGCTCGAAGGAGGCCGGAGCTGAGCGAGATGGCGAAGGGCATCTCCGGCAGCGAGCGGCGAAGACGAGGTCATTGCGGTGGCTCCGGGGCGAAGGGCACTCGGGGCTCGGCCTGCTCGACGAAGCGGACGATGGTGGAGATTCTTGACACGGTAGGGCGACGACAGAACGACGAAGGCGACGTCTACGACGGCGGCCTGCTCGCGGGCGCGTCGGACATGGCTTCCAGAGGGCGAGGGAGAGAGCTGGGGGGGGGGGAGAATGAGGTGCCGTGGCGGTTGGGGCGAGGATGTGGAGGACGTCCAGACGGTGAGCGGCGTCCAGAAGGGTGACAAGCAGCTGCCGCGGTGGCGAGCTGGCGTGCGCCGGTGTTACCTGCCTGCCTGGCAGGGACGAAGCAGCTGCCTGGCGTAGGGCAGCACAGTGCTGGGCCGCCAGGTGGGCGTGCCAGGTAAGTGGCATCTGGCCTCTCTCTATCTCTATCTCTCTCTCTCTCTCTCTCTCTCTCTCTCTCTCTCTCTTTTTTTCTATTTTGTTTCTATTTTCTAATTTTCTGTAGTTGTGTTGCTTTATTAAAAATGCTAAAGCACTTTCATAAATCATGAAACTACTCATGCCCACTGTATATAATATATCCAACAGGGAACATTTTGGTTTATGATTATTTGGGCATTTAAAATATTTTATAGCATTTAAATGCCCAAATGCAAATACCATGTGATTTAATCCAGTGACCTTATGATGTCCTAGAAAATTGTGTACCATTTTTGTTAGAGGTTTAAGACCAAGGCAAAGATGATGAACATTTTAGAAGGGCATTTTGGGTACATTGGAAAAGATTTTAGTAGACCCTAGTTGATTTAAGAGGGGTCTTGGGGTTCTGTCATCCCCATTTCAGGTTTCCGGAAAAAGTTTAAACATGACGCTCACTCTAGCTAGTCCTAAAGCAAGCACTGACTCGGGTTGTGACATTGCGGCCGTCTACTGGGAGAGCGAGGACGACGAGCGGCGCAGGGCGGGGGCGGTGGATGAAGAGGAGGCTCGGTACGAGGCGGCAATGGCCCAGGCCATTGCCCTCTCCGCGGCGGGCGACTGCATGGTGCCGCCGGTGGCCCCGCCGTCCCCTCCCCAACACCGCTTCAAAGGCGAGCCGGAGCCGGAGCCGGAGCCGTCCCCCATCGAGCGCTACTCCTCGATGGGAGTAGTGTGCGAGTGGGTCTTCACGCCACCGGTTTGGATGGGGGCGACGCCGGTGCAGGATGTGGCGTACCTCGAGTACTGGCGCCAGATCTGGCTGTCCGAAGTGCGCCGCGACGGTGAGTAGCTCAAGATGGTCGAACGCGACGCCGAGGACGAGCAGCGCAACGTCGAGGAGGCGTGCCAGGCTGCGGTAGCCCAGGCGGCAGCACAGCTTATGGGGGCACTGCCCGCGCCGGCAGAGCCCGCTCCGGACATGAATGCCCTCTTGAACAAGGCGTTCCCCTGGGCCGGCCCGGCGCCGACGCTCATCGACCTCACGGACCCCGAGGACAACAACGACGAAGACGCCTAGGGCAGCGCGCCACCTCATAGTTTAGGTTGTTTTTATTTTTCTTAAATGCAAATGTGACTCTCGCCGGCCTTCGTGGCTGGCTTTAATGTTTAATTCATGTTGTTTTTTTAAATATGCATGCATTCATTTTGTTTCTAGCGCTGTCAAAATGGGTCGGGCCAGCGTTGGACGCACGCACCGACCCAAACGCGGAAGCGGACGTCCGTGTCCGCCTGGCCGACCCAAACGGACAAAAAGCGGACAAAATCGCCGTCCGTTTGGGTCGGCCCATTGGAGTTGCTCTCAACAAAGGATGCTTCTAAGTTGGTTACCTTGACTACCAATTGACTAGTTTCACCTCTAAATCTCTCATCATAAGGACAACTCCAACATGGATCACCAAATTGCCCCTAATGTCGGAATCAGCCTCTATAGACACTTTTGACCATCTAATGGCGGTTACCTAATTTATTTGAATAAGTTTGTACGTCCTAAATCCTCCTAACCGAACGGTGAGGGGTCATTCTCATGGCCCCTCAGCGTCAATTTCTCCCTTCAATATCAAGTTGGATCCCATCTCCTCAGACGACAAGAGGAGCGGAATCCGCCCCTCCTAGCCGAGGCCCCCGCGATGGACAACCATTGCGCCAACCATTTCTGTGGTGACAAGGAGGCGGCAACAACAACTTTGAATATTGAGGAACACAACCACATATAAAAAAGACTAAGTTCATCCAATAGAGCCCGTTGGGGTAGAAAGAAAAACAACTATGTGATTTATATGCACTGGAGTTGTACTTAAAAAGCCATCAACTTTGGGGGTGTTTTTGTGCAACTCCAGTGCATTCACCACACAATTCACGTGTAGTTTCACTCTGAACTTGGTATCTAGATAAAGCGGCCACATATGAAGCCTGTCAGTTCCATTCCAAGAGAACACACCTGCCTGCCCAGACAATCCCTCTCTCATGGACATTTTGGTCTGGGGGCTCGATATTCTCGGCCCCTTCCCCCGAGCAATCAGGGGCTTTGAATACTTGTTCGTTTCCATCGAAAAGTTTACAAAGTGGTCAAAAGTGACTACCGTGAGAAAGGTGACTGCTAAATCAGCTATCAAGTTCATGAAAGAATTGGTGTGTCATTTTGAAGTTCCGGCAAGGATCATCACTAACAACGACACCCAGTTCACGAGCCACGCCTTCATGCAATACGTTCATGCCTTCGGATGCAAGATCTCATTCGCTTCCGTGGCACACCCTCGAAGCAATGGACAAGCTGAGAGGGCGAACAATGAAGTGCTTCGTGGACTCAAGACAAGAACTTTTGATATGCTTCAGAAGCACGACAAGCGGTGGATCAAGGAGCTGCTGGTAGTTCTCTGGTCCCTCAGAATGGCACCTAACCGAGCTACCGGGAAGACTCCCTTCTCCCTAGTCTACGGGCAGAAGCAGTTATCCCCATAGAACTCATTTATGAGTCACCTAGAGTGCTTGCCTACGATGAAGTAACGCAAGATCAGCACCGGCGTGACGACGCTCTGCTACTCGAGGCAGTGGCGGATCTAGGATTTTTAAACAGGGTGGTGCATGTTGAAAAAAAAAATTAACCACAAATATGATATGTCACCGGCGGATCTAGGATTTGAAACTTGGGTGTTCAAAATAAACAACAACAGAAGTTGTTCCATGTCATATATAAAAGGTCTAAGTAGCAAGATTTTTTTTTTGTTTGCATCATAGTGACGATAACTCGAATAGCTTAAACAAATATTAAAAAAAGAAGGAAATTTACTACACAATCAAATAATCTGTCATGGTTAGGAAAAAGGCATCACATCAATACCCTTTACTTGCAGAAATATTCCCGTGTGGAAGTGGAAAGTGAAACAAAATTCAGTTTTCATGTAGCAATGGTATGGCGTCAATGTGACAACGGTGCTGTAGCAAAATCAACGATGGAAATTGTACTTGACAATCAGCAACAGGGAGCAAGCTGCTTGTATTGGGTTAGTTTGGGTAACGAGTCTGAAGGAACCGATGGAGCGAGTGGTGAGTGTCGGCCTAATAAGTGTATTGGGCCACAGTGCAGTGCTGAACTGGTACTAGCTACTGATGGGCTTTTTACTTTTTTTACCACTCTATGTCTCCTATAGTATCTGGGCTGACCTAAAATTCCAGGGTGGGCCACGGCCCACCCTGTCCACCCTCTAGATCCGCCCCTGACTCGAGGAGAACCGTCTCCGGGCTGCTACACGTGCTGCACGCTATCAGCAAGTCATGCGTCGCTATCACAGCCACAGGGTTCATGCCAAGTGTTTTGAGGAAGGTGACCTTGTCCTTAGGCGCGTTCAGTCCACCAAGGGTACAAACAACTTGTCACCAAAGTGGGAAGGCCCTTACCGGGTGGTACTAGTCACCAGACCCAGCGCAGTCCATGTGGAGACCGGAGATGGCACTCAGTTGCAAAACTCATGAAATATTGAGCATCTCCGTAAGTACTACTCGTAAGGTGCGAGGCTACCGGGAACTGCCCGGCAGCCACCCTTTTGTACATGCCTTGTCTCAGCTGCATGTAACCCCTCGTACAAAGCCGAGGCGATTACCCTGTACAAGAGAAAATAAGGAAGCGATGTAGGGGGCCCCAACTAAGATTGCATGCATGCATAAGCACACCAAGATCACTGCATTAGCATTCCATGAGCATTAGCATATGCATATAGATAGGATTGCATCCTGCATTCACTCTCATCTACATGGAGTTGCAGGTTCCTGCCGCGAACTTGGCTTCGACAAAGGACGAGAAGATTGCATGGCACAACGATCCCCGGCAAGCCAGACAGATAAGTTTACCTCCTGTCCATTAGTGTTCTGTAATGCTATAACTTTGCATGGGAAAACCTTGCCTCTCTCTTTTGAAACTTAGGTGCTCCCATCCATGACTCGAACGCTGCTTCGGTCGGGATGGTCGCAGTAGCCTTTGGTAAAAAGGAGTTGGTGGGGGGTTGGGCCCTCTGTATGTTCCCTGGCAGACGTGGCTCTCCGGCAGAAGAAGAGGATGCCGACAGGGTATCTTGCCGGGGAAAACTCGTTTATTTTCATTAAAGAGGCATTCCACCTCTACATGGACGTACACGTGCACGGGTTCCTGACAAGTTTCATCCTTTTCATTCACATGCTGATACAAGTACAAGCATTACAGAACACAAAGATGGACTCGAGAGGTTACATTATTTGAATTAAAATTTGGCATTTGCTTGCAAATCTATATGAAAAAAGATAAGTGCCAAGTGATGCCTTTGCTCCTATCCATCTCCTTCAGGACAAAGTCAAAGAAGCTAGAGGGGAAGGGGACAAAAGGAGCACTTAGGCGACGGTGGCAGTGAAGGGATCAGCAACAATGATTCCCCCGATCACCGCCACCGAAGCCAACAAAGACACGACAGGGTGGACGAAGCTGGAATCCACGAGGAAGCCTGCCAAAGAACCCAGCGGAGGACTGATGGAAGAGGAAAGATGAGTGCCAAGGAGGAAGGGAAGAGTTGGAGCCAAGACGGCGGACCACTGACATAAGTACAAGGGCACCAGTGCCGGTGTATTCCGCCTCCAGGACCTGCCTCCCGCTTCCTCCATCCTTCTTCATCTCCCCGCCTTCGTAGCGGCGGGGGGATGCACCGAGAGCTGAGCGCCCACCACGGGCTGCGGGTCGCGGGCAACTCAGGAGCTGCATGAAGTAATGGGCGATACCCGACGCCCCCCTTGAAGCAGCAGGCCCGGTAGCGGCGTCGCCCGAAACGCCTCTGGGACACCGTCCCCCATCTCGGTGGACAGGAAGAAGCTCCTTCCTCAGCAACAGCCTCGGCTCCGGTGGAAGGAGCAGTGCTGGGGATGCCAACATCCCCGAGCGCTGCGCCCCAGGATGGCACCCGCACCCCAAGGGGTTTTAGCAACAAGAGGACGGGCTCCACCGGTCCATAATTAGGACCGACGCGCGTCCTAGGGTAACCGGTTCGACCAAAGGAGACAGGTGCATCACCGTATGGGTGCTCATCGTCGCTTCACGTACCATGAAGGCACCGGCTGCCGCGCAGTGCCTCGGTAAGGACCAGGCTCACTTCCCGGGCACCAGCATCAGCACGGGGCAACAACAGCCTCAAGTAGCAGCCCGGGGGCTGGCCTCGAGCCACTCTCTTCGACATCACCAAAGGAAGCAGAGAACAAGGGAGGAAGAAGAACAAGAAGGCAAATATGGGTGCCTCCACTCTATTCCGCCCCTCCTTTTATAGGCAGGGCAAGGAGGGGAGCCGCTCCATCAATTGGCGACCACCGTCCTCCTCCGCCAATTCAAGGTGGGTGTACCCACTCCAAGGCACTCCCCCGCACCACGCGCCTCTGTTACCCACCCTGCGCGAGGCATGCAACATACATGGCTAAGGGTAAGGATGCGCAGTGGGAGGAGTAAATTGGCGGTTTCCACCCCGTGCGTTAAAGTCATTCTTGGGCCACCACTGAAGTGGCCTCACCGCTATTGGCTTTACACCACGCGCGGGGAAATCAGAAACCATTCCAAAATCCAGACAAACGAAGCTACGATGGAAATCTCAAGGGGCCAACCCCTTTAGCAATCCTGCCTGTGCACTTATTAGGCCCTACCCCGACGACGCTTAGCAGCGTGTTCGAGGCAGGCCCGGGGGCTTCTGTCGATGCAACAAACCCTGGGTCTATTGCCCAACTATGCACAGACACAAGACCAAGGTTGAAGCACCAGCTGAAGGCCAAGATTGAAGAATGAAGAAATTTGAAGAACCAACATGCAGTTAGAGAGACCAAGGTCAAAGCCAGAAGAACAAGATATCGACAAGAGAAGAGCCTCCCTTGCCGGCCAGGCGAGCCCGGCAAGGGGCGAGGCCACCACCAGAAACAAGCTATCAGAGACTCCCCGTCAGAGCTTGCCGGGGGTCCCGGGGGGTAAACCACCCCGCCAACCACTCAAGCACGACCCACGTCGTCAATTAGTGCGGTGTCAAGCCGCGAAGTGATTAAGTGGCAGCCACTCACCTCATGACAGTCATTTCCTACAAAGAAACCCACAAAAGACACCCGTCCTACGACGTGTCAAGGAAGCAGACACGGAGTTGGCAAGACAGCCCGGCGTGCCTTGCTGGGCGATACGTGATGTGACACTAAGCGGTGCATTTAATGCACCTTGTCAGCCCATAGAGTTAGGTGTGATTGCACTGTTCGCTATCATATCAGTTGATAATGACCATTTTGCCACAGTGGTGAACCCTTAATCTATAAAAGGAGGCCCATGACACCCGTAGGAAGGGTTGGAAAGTTGATGAACCCAAGCCACCATACGCGCATAGTCGCTGCGGCCGTGAGGCACATCTTGCCGGGCAAGTGTATGACGCACCACCACATTCACTCCACCATCAATTCACCAAAGCAGGAGTAGGGTCTTACGCCTCGCGGTGGCCCGAACCTGGGTAAATTGCTTGTGTGCTCTCTGTCGTGCTGCCGTGCGCCGTTTTGCTCTTTGTGCAACGCGTCGTCCCCCCGCCGAACCAGCAAGGGGCCACCCGGTCCCATAGGTGGCCGCGGATATCCCGTGAAACTTTGGTACCTCCCTACCAAAATTATGGCAAGGTTCACATCAGGTCTGGTACACAGCATGGCATACATAATAGAGCCTATGACTGAGGCATAGGGGATGACACTCATCTTTTCTCTATCTTCTATCGAGGTCGGGCATTGAGTTGCGCTCAATCTCACACCTTGCAATACAGGTAAGAACCCCTTCTTGGACTGATCCATATTGAACTTCTTCAATATCTTGTCAAGGTATGTGCTTTGTGAAAGACCAATGAGGCGTCTCGATCTATCTCTATAGATCTTGATGCCTAATATGTAAGCAGCTTCTCCAAGGTACTTCATTGGAAAACACTTATTCAAGTAGGCCTTTACACTTTCCAAAAGTTCTATATCATTTCCCATCAACAATATGCCATCCACATATAATATGAGAAATGCTACAGAGCTCCCACTCACTTTCTTTTAAATACACGCTTCTCCATAAGTTTGTATAAACCCAACCGCTTTATCACTTCATCAAAGTGAACATGCCAACTCTGAGATGTTTGCACCAGCCCATAGATGGAGCGCTGGAGCTTGCATACGTTGTCAGCATTCTTAGGATCAACAGCACCTTCCAGCTGCATCATATACAATTCTTCCTTAAGGAAACCATTAAGGAATGTCGTTTGACGTCCATTTGCCAGATCTCATAATCATAAAATGCGGCAATTGCTAACATGATTCGGACAGACTTCAGCATCGCTACGGGTGAGAAAGTCTCATCGTAGTCAACTCCTTTAACTTGTCGATAACCCTTAGCGACGAGTGATACGTCCAAAACGTATCTATAATTTCTGCTTGCTCCATGCCTTTTTTGTGTGATATTGCTATGATATTTATGCACTTCCATACACTTTTGATCATATTTGGACTAACCTACTAATGGTTTCAAAAGTGCGCAATGTTCTTGTTTTACACTTTATTGTGTAGGAATTACTTGGAAATTGACAAAAACGTAAAAGGAGTCGTATTGGAGTAGGACTCTGACTTTCCTGAAATCTGTCTGAGAACGTTTTTTAAAGATGGTCACGTCCCGGCCCGAAGACGAAGTCATACGGAAAAAGTCTAGTTGCGAAAGTTGTGGGGAATTTCGAGGCGATGCTTCTGGATATAAAATTCGTCCAAATCGGAGTCCGGACGGCCGAGTAAAGCCCGTTTTACTAAGGCCCAAAATCTGATGACGGGAATCCGAGAGTCTATATAAAGAGAGGAAACCTAGGTCACCAAGGGGGCCATGAATTTTCCTCCTCCCGAGCCGCCGTCTTGGAGGGGAGGACCAGCACCATTGCAGCACCATCCACAAGGAAGAAGGGGGGCCAAGGAGCCGCTGCCCCCTAGGGCCGCCGCCGCCGCCGCGCCCCCAAGGGCCGCCGCCGCCGCCTCCGTGGCTGCCGCCGGCCGTCTCCACCTCGCGGGTCTGCACCTCTCCATCAACACCATCATCAACCTCCTCCTCACCATGTCCATGCGTGAGTAGTCTCCTCCGGGGCTGAGGGCTCGTACGTGTAGCTATGTGGTTATCTCTCTCTCCCATGATGTGATCTTCGTTGTGATCATAGGCTATGTTAATCTAGGGTGATCCCATGATATTTTCCCTTCCTCTATGTATTGGATTGATGTACTCACTTGTCTTTATCTAGTATAATCCCCGAGACCAAGGTGACAGCGGTCTATTGGACATGGATTAGAAGAATATTTTCATGAGTGATTTCCTCTCTTGTGTGTTGATTGAAGATTGAGAGTCTCTTGGTGCTTGTCTTTGACTATCCTTTAGATATGTTGTGGTGATTGTGGTACTCTCTTTGGATGGCCGCGGTGACATTGGGAAATCCATAGATTGAGAACTACGAACTTTGAGGTGTGCTTTTGTAGCCCTACATAATTCTCGTCCTCTCTTGACCACGAAGGAATGACCTCCGGGTGCGTCTCCATTGCATGTTTTATGGGAAATATCATGTGATTCGATTATGTTAATGTTGTTGGGAGTTGCCACTAGTGAAAGTACGAAGCCTAGGCCTTGTTTCCACCATTGCAATACCATTTGTGCTCACGTTTACCACTTGTTTGCTTGCTGCACTTTTTATTACAGATTTATATTACTTTGTTTTGCCATCCATATCACTTGCCATTTAACATCTCTTCGCCGAACTAGTGCACCTATACATCTAACAAGTGTATTAGGTGTGTTGGGAACACAAGAGACTTCTTGTATCTTAGTTGCAGGGTTGCTTGAGAGAGACCATCTTCAACCTCTACTTCCCTGAGTTCGATAAACCTTAGGTCATCCACTTGAGGGAAATTGCTGCTGTCCTACAAACCTCTGCGCTTGGAGGCCCAACATAGTCTACAAGAGTAGAAGCGTGTGTAGACATCAAGCTATTTCTGGCGCCGTTGACGGGGAAGTGAGGTAAGTGAAGGTACCTTCTCTAGATCTTGCAATTAAATCTTTTTGTTTCTTGTTTTTATTTCACTAGTTATGTTTATGGAAAACCGCGCTCTTAGTTCGCTGCTTGGGGAAGGCCGTTTTACCACACCCGTGGTAGAGAAGTCTCCTCCACCTACTGAATGTATCCCGTTCCGAATACCACTTAGGATAATTGAAATAATTATGAATGATCGTTATGATGGGACAGTCAAGCCTAGTATTCATTTGTTGAAACTTATAGAACTTTGTGAGTTGTTTAAGATTTCAGGTTTGACAAGAGATGGAGTCATGAGGAAATTATTTGCCTTGTCACTGAAAGGAAAAGCATTGGAATGGTATAGGCTACTAGATGACTCTCACCTGCTGGATTGGGAAGAGATCCAGTCTCTCTTTTACTCCAAGTTTTATCCTCTTCATGAAGTCCATGAGAATAGGAATTATGTTTATAATTTCTACCCTCATGACGGAGAGAGCATAGCTCAAGCTTGGGGGAGACTGAAAACATTAATGCTAAAATGTCCTAACCATGGGCTCCCCAAAGATATGATTATTACTAATTTCTATGCGAGGCTCTCTCGACAGGATAAATATTTGCTCGATGCTTCCTCTATGGGTTCTTTCACAAACGAAAAGATTGATGCTAAATGGGAACTCCTTGAAAGAATTCAACGCAACACTGAAGATTGGGAGATCGACAAAGGTAAAGAGTCAGGTATAATTTATGAGTATGATTGCATTAAGTCCTTTGTTGAAACTACAAGTTTTAATAAGTTTAGTGCTAAATTTGGGCTTGATTCTCAACTCCTTGTTGATTTCCTCAAATCTTTTGCTTCACATCTTAATATGCCTAAGGAGGATTGGAACAAGCATCATGAACCTTTTAAAGAGATTTGCAAAGAAAATGAAATTGTTCATGATGATTGCAACATGCATGATCCAATTCCTAAAAATGAAGTTTTATATAGGCATGTTAATTTTTGTGGAGTGGATAGACCTTGTGAAAGGCCTATGATTGAAGAAGAGAAGTATTGTAATCAACATAAGCATGAAAGAACAATCACTTGGGTCAGAGATTTAAATGAAATTGCTAGAGAATTGTGTGACCTTTATCCTTTTACTTGTGAACTTTGCTGTATAGAAGGTCACTTTAATTTTCAATGCATGCACTTTCAAAACATAACTGTTAACCGGTTGTGTGATAACATGATCACCTCTGATCTTTATGATGAGCTTATGTTATTTTTGATGTGTGAGGAGTTATCAGAAAAGACTTCTTGGCTAGATGTTAATGCCATAGGAATAAAAAACACTTTGCAAAATTTCCATCTCTATTGTGTTGTTAATTACCATGAAAATGATTACATAAGTAAGATTAGAAAGGAGGGAACTTTACCAAAGTATAAAAATGTCTCTTATATTTCTGCTAATAAAAAGGAGAGTTTCTCCCAAGTTTCCCCTATTGTTTCTAATGATAAACCAGGATATGTGGAGAAGCTTCATCTCCAACCACTCCCTCCTAAGGTGAAGAAGAAGAAAAAGAAGAGGAGGAGGAAGAGGAGCAAGAAGGAAGAAGAATGGGTATCAACCTGGCCTGAGCATATTCCTCCCATCAACTTTTATCCTAACGGTTGTAAGTTTAAAGAAGAAGGTGAAGTTTATTGCCTTAATTATCATCTTGATGATACGTCCGTAGGTACTATTGAAGATGATTTTGATTATGATATGCATGTTACTTATTGTGATTGGGAAAATGATGATAATGCTACTTATGATCTTGAAAATCTTTTTGTTACCAACTCTGAAAGTGATGATATGGAAAGCTCTAAGCTTGGGGATGATAGGATTGCAAATCCTTTACCCACTAGTGATGTGACAATTGATAATTCTTTTGCTAGTAAGAATAAAGACAACACGATTACAAATATAGTTGCTAGCAATGATAATGCTCTTCTCTACCATGATGATGTTATAACTCCAATCTATAGTGATTATAAAGGTACCTATGACATAAGGAGAAATTATCCTTATGAAACTTGTCATAATCATGGAGGGAATTACTCCCTTGTTGAACACCACCCTCCTAATACACAATTAATCTATAGTGTTCAAGTTGTTTATGATAGTCCTACTCCCACTATTACCAATGAGAAAGATTATGCTTATGTGGAGAGTAAGAGTACCTTTTTGCATGTGGATCATGGTAACAATGCTTTATGTGATGCTTATATTGTTGAGTTCATCCATGATGCCACTGAAATTTATAATGAGAGAGGGAGACTTGGTTCTAAATATCTTAATAATAAGAAGTTTCCTCTCTTTATGGTGAATATTTTGAAGTTATGCTTGTTTTGCCTTCCTATGCTAGTTGCTTTGTGCTTCAATGAATTATTCTATTGCAATATTCCTATGCATAGGAAGCATGTTAGGCTTAAATGTGTTTGGTATTTGCTTCTTGATGCTCTCTTTTGTTCTTCAGCTCTTATTCCTACGAGAGCATCATTAAAGTCTTAAGCCTATCTTTATGGCTATAAAGAAAGAGCTCTAGGGAGACAACCCTTGTTATCTTTGCTTTCAGTTTTAGTGGTCTTGATGTTTGTTACTACTGTAGCAACATCATTGTATCTTTATTTTTCAGCTTTGTGCCAAGTTTAGCCTCTGATTGCAAGAAAGTTCAAAAGTTGTGACGTGCTGTCCAGGAAACAGGTTCTGTCCTTGGACAGAAAAATTCGTATAAAATCAACAGATCATCTTTTTGGCCTGACTTTTTTCGACAGCGTGCTCTATACAATTGGCTTTCGGGCGTCTGTTCTGAGTTTTTTTATTTGAGTTGCAGAAGTTCCCCGAAAAAATTATTTACTACCTGCTGGTCTGTTTTTCACAGATTCTGTCCTGTTTTGCCTTTCCTTCGTTTTGCAAACCTTGAGCTTGCTTTTTCTTTGCGAAAACCTTTTGGCAATCTTGAGAAACAGTAGACCTTCAAGAATATCCTTATTTCCAGCAAGGAAAAATTATTTTATTAAGGGTACTAACCTCGCTAATCAGATTATGATGAGTTATGTATGAAGGGAGTTTTCAAGTGTGCGAGGGAAGATGATAAAAAGATTCAGGAGTGTCAAACGCTCAAGCTTGGGGATGCCCCCATGCACCCCCAAGAAATATTCAAGAAGACTCAAGTGTCTAAGTTTGGGGATGCCTCCGTGCATCCCCTTCTCCATCAACAATTATCAGTTCGTCTTTTGTTCCACTATATTTTAATCACTTCATGTGTTATGTGCTATGCTTGGAGCGTCTTGCTTTCAGTTTCCTTTTTAGTTTTCTTTAGCTTTGCTTGCTGTTCATAACGAGTTGGAACTCAGCCTTCTTTGTGTGGGAGAGAAACACGCTCCACTTCAACCTAGAACACAACATAGAATTTTCATGTCTATCTTTGCTGTGTATGTTCTTGGTCTTTCAATAGCTACTGTCATGTTCAGCTCTTAGTTTTCATGCTTTACTTTTTGAAGAGCTTTTGTTTAGTTGGTCGCTGGAACTCTCTTTAGTTATCATGCTTATCTTATTAAGAGAGTTGGCTTCTGTTGCATTGGTTAATGTGTCTATGATAAAAATGCTATGTGCATAATGGTGCTTAGTAGTTCATGTTTTCTTATGGTTAGTCTCAAATAGCTGGGGGGTTCTCAATGTGTTATTGGAATACCAACATGATTTGTTTGCCTATGATGTGGTATGGTCTAGTGATATCTTCCTCCAAAAATTTATTTTGATTGACTTGGCGTATGCTCACGCATATTTAAGACTGTAAAGAAAGTCTATCAGGCCTTGATGATCTTTAATTTCTGAGTAGCGATATAACTTCCATGCCCGATTCAATGTTGCTTTGTCGCTCTGCATGATTATGACCGTCATTGCTCTTTTAGTTGGTTGCTCCCAGTCTTTTGCTAACCTTTGCCTGTACTAAGCAGACTGACTGCTTGTGCATCCAAAATCCTTTAAATCAGTTATGCCATATGAGTCCACCATACCTTCCTATACATGGTATTTACCTGCCATTCCTAACGAAGACTTTCATGTACCATCTCGAAATTATTCAAAAAAAGCATTTCTCTTTTGTGCCTCTGTTTTAGCTCATGAGGAAGTAGTAGTTAATTCATGATCTTTTTAAGTTGGACAAGCTTCACCCCGGGATTGCATGTCTAATGTGCAAACCCCTAATACGAGAAGGAACTGGCAAAGAGTGCGCCCGGCTCATTAAAAAAATATACAACAAACAAACCCTCCTTCACGCTTTGTTCATGAGAAATCAGAAAACTTTGGCAGTGAAAAACAAAGGAGATTAAGAGGATGTGATCGTCCTCGTACGGGAGCCGTTCCTCGAAACTTGTCCAGCTCGAGAAGTAATTGAGTTATCTACTAGCATTCGTTGACGAAATATGCATCTCTAAAAAAATAATTTTTACTTCTGTTTTAAAAACCAAGAGCTCTGGTACATGTTTAGTTTTTGTTTCCGACCACGGGTTTTCAACCTTGCCATCAAAAGCCATGGTTCGGGAGTCTCCACCTTCTTATTTTAAAGCACCAACTATTGAGAGCATGATTGTCATTCTGAGTGTAATGTGCATTGTCCCAAAGTACCATTGTCTTTTGCATGATTATGATATCGTTTATTCTGAAATCATTGTATCTAGTCGTCACTTAAACTTTGGAGGTGCCCCTGCATTTATGTTTTGCTTCACTA
This sequence comes from Secale cereale, assembly GCA_902687465.1. Lineage (NCBI taxonomy): Eukaryota > Viridiplantae > Streptophyta > Magnoliopsida > Poales > Poaceae > Secale > Secale cereale. The sequence continues at coordinate 348,794,187 of LR738711.1, forward strand.
AAGGGGGCAAGCGAGGTATCACTTTGTCATGTTTGCACACCATGCTCACTACAAATCTATTGAGTGTTTCAGTATCATATTGTAAAACTTTCAGTTCTTTGTGATATTCTCATGAGGAAACTTAATTATTACAGATTCATTATCTCAGTAAGCATTTGTCATGTGACTGTTAAAAGTTCTTATATGGTTAATAGCATGTCACCACAGAAATTATGCTTGTTATCATTTACCTACTCGAGGACGAACAGGAATTAAGCTTGGGGATGTTGATACGTCCAAAACGTATCTATAATTTCTGCTTGCTCCATGCCTTTTTTGTGTGATATTGCTATGACATTTATGCACTTCCATACACTTTTGATCATATTTGGACTAACCTACTAATGGTTGCAAAAGTGCACAATGTTCCTCTTTTACACTTTATTGTGTAGGAATTACTTGGAAATTGACAAAAACACAAAAGGAGTCGTATTGGAGTAGGACTCTGACTTTCCTGAAATCTGTCTGAGAACGTTTTTTAAAGATGGTCACGTTCCTGCCCGAAGACGACGTCAAACGGAAAAAGTCTAGTTGCAAAAGTTGTGGGGAATTTCGAGGCGATGCTTCTGGATATAAAATTTGTTCAAATCGGAGTCCGGACGGCCGAGTAAAGCCCGTTTTACTGAGGCCCAAAATCTGATGACGGGAATCCGAGAGTCTATATAAAGAGAGGAAACCTAGGTCACCAAGGGGGCCACGAATTTTCCTCCTCCCGAGCCGCCGTCTTGGAGGGGAGGACCAGCACCATTGCAGCACCATCCACAAGGAAGAAGGGGGCCAAGGAGCCGCTGCCCCCTAGGGCCGCCGCCGCCCCCTAGGGTCGCCGTCGCCGCCTCCGTGGCTGCCGCCGGCCGTCTCCACCTCGCGGGGCTGCACCTCTCCATCAACACCATCATCAACCTCCTCCTCACCATGTCCATGCGTGAGTAGTCTCCTCCGGGGCTGAGGGCTCGTACGTGTAGCTATGTGGTTATCTCTCTCTTCCATGATGTGATCTTCGTTGTGATCATAGGCTATGTTAATCTAGGGTGATCCCATGATATTTCCCCTTCCTCTCTGTATTGGATTGATGTACTCACTTGTCTTTATCTAGTATAATCCCCGAGACCAAGGTGACAGCGGTCTATTGGACATGGATTAGAAGAATATTTTCATGAGTAGTTTCCTCTCTTGTGTGTTGATTGAAGATTGAGAGTCTCTTGGTGCTTGTCTTTAACTATCCTTTAGATATGTTGTGGTGATTGTGGTACTCTCTTTGGATGGCCGCGGTGACATTGGGAAATCCATAGATTGAGAACTACGAACTTTGAGGTGTGCTTTTGTAGCCCTACATAATTCTCGTCCTCTCTTGACCACGAAGGAATGACCTCCGGGTGCGTCTCCATTGCATGTTTTATGGGAAATATCATGTGATTCGATTATGTTAATGTTGTTGGGAGTTGCCACTAGTGAAAGTACGAAGCCTAGGCCTTGTTTCCACCATTGCAATACCATTTGTGCTCACGTTTACCACTTGTTTGCTTGCTGCACTTTTTATTACAGATTCATATTACTTTGTTTTGCCATCCATATCACTTGCCATTTAACATCTCTTCGTCGAACTGGTGCACCTATACATCTAACAAGTGTATTAGGTGTGTTGGGGACACAAGAGACCTCTTGTATCTTAGTTGCATGGTTGCTTGAGAGAGACCATCTTCAACCTCTACTTCCTTGAGTTCGATAAATCTTAGGTCATCCACTTGAGGGAAATTGCTGCTGCCCTACAAACCTCTGCGCTTGGAGGCCCAACATAGTCTACAAGAGTAGAAGCGTGTGTAGACATCAACAAGCCGAGCCTTATATATGGTAACATTACCATCCGTGTCAGTCTTCTTAAAGATCCACTTATTCTCTATGGCTTGCCGATCATCGGGCAAGTCCATCAAAGTCCAAACTTTGTTCTCATACATGGATCCTATCTCGTCTTTCATGGCTTCAAGCCATTTGTTGGAATATGGGCCCACCATTGCTTCGTCATAGTTCAAAGGTTCACCGTTGTCTAACAACATGATTTGGACAGGGTTGCCGTACCACTCTGGTGCAGAACATGTCCTCGTGGACATACAAAGTTCAGTAGCAGCTTGATCCGAAGTTTCATGATCATCATCATTAACTTCCTCTCTAGTCGGTGTAGGCACCACAGAAACATCTTCCTGCAGTGCGCTACTCTTTGGTTCAAGAGGGAGTACAATTTCCTCATCAAGTTCTACTTTCCTCCCACTTACTTCTTTTGAGAGAAACACTTTCTCCAGAAAGGATCCATTCTTGGCAACAAAGATCTTGCCCTCGGATCTAAGGTAGAAGGTATACACAATAGTTTCCTCAGGGTATCCTATGAAGACGCACTTTTCCGATTTGGGTTCAACCTTTTCAGGTTGAAGTTTCTTGACATCAGCATCGCATCCCCAAACTTTCAGAAACGACAGCCTAGGTTTCTTCGCAAACCATAATTCATACGGTGTCGTCTCAACGCATTTAGATGGTGCCCTATTTAAAGTGAATGCGGTAGTTTCTAAAGCATAACCCCAAAATTATAGCGGTAATTCGGTAAGAGACATCATAGACCGCACCATATCCAATAGAGTGCGATTACGACGTTCGGACACACCATTACGCCGAGGCGTTCCAAGCGGCATGAGTTGTGAAACAATTCCACATTTCCTTAAGTGTGTGCCAAACTCGTGACTCAAATATTCTCCTCCATGATCTGATTGTAAGAACTTTATTTTCCTATCACGTTGATTCTCTACCTCGCTCTGAAATTCGTTGAACTTTTTAAAGGTCTCAGACTTGTGTTTCATTAAGTAGACATACCCATATCTACTTAAGTCATCAGTGAGGTGAGAACATAATGATAGCCACTGCGAGCCTCAATGCTCATTGGACCGGATACATCATTATGTATTATTTCCAACAAGTTGGTTGCTCGCTCCATTTTTCCACAGATCGGAATCTTGGTCATTTTGCCGAGGAGGCATGGTTCGCATGTGTCAAATGATTCATAATCAAGAGACTCCAAAAGTCCATCTGCATGGAGTTTCTTCATGCGTTTGACACTGATATGATCAAGGTAGCAATGCCACAAGTATGTGGGACTAGCATTATCAACCTTACATATTTTGGCATTCACACTATGAATATGTGTAATATCATGTTCGAGATTCAATAAAAATAAACCATTTACCAGCGAGGCATGACCATAAAACATATCTCTCATATAAATAGAACAACCATTATTCTCAGATTTAAATGAGTAGCCATCTCGCGTCAAATGAGATCCAGTTACAATGTTCGTGCTCAAAGCTAGTACTAAATAACAATTATTGAGGTTTAAAACTAATCCCAAAGGTAGATGCAAAGGCAGCGTGCCGACGGCGATCACATCGACCTTGGAACCATTCCCGACGCGCATCGTCACCTCGTCCTTTGCCAATCTCCGCTTATTCCGCAGCTCCTATTTTGAGTTACAAATGTGAGTAACTGCACCAGTATCAAATACCCACGAGCTACTATGAGCGCTGGTAAGGTACACATCAATAACATGTATATCATATATAGCTTTGACGTTGCCGACCCTCTTATCCGCTAAGAACTTGGGGCAGTTCCGCTTACAGTGGCCATTTCCCTTGCAATAAAAGCACTTAGTCTCAGGCTTGGGTCCGTTCTTTGGTTTCTTCCTAGCAACTGGCTTACTGGGCGCGACAACTCACTTGCCATCCTTCTTGAAGTTCTTATTACCCTTTCCTTTCTTGAACTTAGTGGTCTTATTCACCATTAACACTTGATGTTCCTTTTTGATCTCCACCTCCGCTGATTTCAGCATTGAATATAACTCAGGAATGGACTTCTCCATCCCTTGCATATTGTAGTTCATCACAAAGCTCTTGTAGCTAGGTGGAAGCAATTGGAGGATTCTGTCAATGACCGAGTGATAACCCACAAGTATAGGGGATCGCAACAGTTTTCAAGGGTAGAGTATTCAACCCAAATTTAGATTCGACACAAGGGGAGCCAAAGAATATTTGCAAGTATTAGCAGCTCAGTTGTCAATTCAACCACACCTGGAGATTAATTATCTGCAGCGAAGTGATCAGTAGCACAGTAATATGATAGTTTTGATAGTAGTGGTAGGAGCAACAGTAATGGTAACAGTGGTAGCAGTAGTTTTGTAGCAAGTGCAGCCGTAACGATAGCATTAGTAACTTAACAGGATCAATATAGGATAAATTCGTAGGCATTGGATCACTGATTTGTTGGATGATATTCATCATGTGACACTCATAACCTAGGGCGATACGGCACTAGATCCAGTTCATAAATGTAATGTAGGCATGTATTCCGTAAATAGTCATACGTGCTTATTGAAAGAACTTGCATGACATCTTTTGTCCTACCCTCCCGTGGCAGCGGGGTCCATATTGGTAACTAGGGGATATTAAGGCCTCCTTTTAATAGATAACTGGAACAAAGCATTAACACACGGTGAATACATGAATTCCTCAGACTACGATCATCACCGGGAGTGGTACCAGTTTCTGTCACTCCGGGGTTACCGGATCATAACACATAGTAGGTGACTATAACTTGCAAGATCATATCAAAAACATGAATATAATTATAATATGATAAATGGTTCAGATCTGAAATAATGGCACCCGGACCCAAAGTGACAAGCATTAAGCATGGCAAAGTTATAGCAACACCAATCTCAGAACATAATGGATACTAGGGATCGGCCCTAACAAAACTTACTAGAATACATGATGAGTCTCATCCAACTCCTCACCGACCAGCGAGCCTACGAAGGAATTACTTACTCCCGATGGGGATCATCATTGAATTGGAGATGGAGAAGGCATGGTGATGACGAAGGACGAAGATCCCCCTCTCCGTAGCCCCAAACGGACTCCAGATCTGGCCTCCGGAGGAAGAACGGGAGGTGGCGGCGGTTCCGTCTTGTACATCGTGATAATTCTTTCTCCCTTATTTTTTCGTGGACGAATGTGAACTTATAGTATCAGATTTGGCGTCTACGGGGCCAGCAGGTCGGGGCAACCCACCTGGGCCCGCCAGGAGGGGGGTGCGCCCTCGTGGGTTGTGCCCACCCTGGTGCCCCCCTCCGGTGGTTGTTGGCTCCAGTATTTTTTTATTGTATAAAAAATCCTCGCAAAGTTTCATTCCATTCTGAGAACTTTTATTTTTGCACAAAAACAACACCATGGTAGTTCTGCTAAAAACAACGTCAATCCGGGGTTAGTTTCATTCAAATCATGCAAATTAGAGTCCAAAACAAGAGGAAAAGCGTTAGGAAAAGTAGATACGTTGGAGACGTATCAACTCCCCCAAGCTTAAACCTTTGCTTGTCCTCAAGCAATTCAGTTGATAAACTGAAAGTGTGAAAGAAAAAGTTTTACGAACTCTTTTACTCTTGTTTGCATAAATAAATTTAAACAACACTGAGGTTTTCAGCCAGCATTATAACTAACCATGTCGATAATAACTCTTAAAGATTATAATGACTCATATCAATGACCTAATCAGCTAGCAAGCAATAATAAGATATCTCAAACATCAACACGTTATCAAAACAACCATGATATAATGTGACAATAGGGGTATCTCGCTAGCCCTTTCTGAGACCGCAAAACATAAATGCAGAGCACCTCCAAAGTTTGAGCAGCGACTAAACATTGTAATTCATGGTAGAAAAGATCCAGTCATGATAACACCCAACATTCACTACACACAATGCATAGGCATGACAATAGTGCTCTCAGATCTGGCGCTTATTAGAGAAGGTGATGACACAACATAAAAGTAAATAGATAGTCCCTTCATAGAGGGAAGCAGTGATTTGCAGAGGTGCCAGAGCTCAAAATTTTAAAACATAGGTAAATGAAATTCTGAGAGGTGCACCCTTCTCATTCACTTCACGACTATCAACTATCGATATCTCCCATGCTAAACAAGCTAGTGGTGGTTCCCAAGCATAAAAGTAAATGTTTGAACTCCATTGGGAGTTTTTGTTTGTTTATTTGTAAGCTTTTTCTTTTTGCAATTTGGGACTGGGAATCCCTATTATCGCCCTTTTCTCGTGCAGTGGCAAGTGAATAAACACTTAACCTGAGAATAACCTGCTTAGCATGGAAAATACCAACCACCTCCTGTCGTTCCATGAACGATCCAGACACACAAAAGGGATATTTATCTAAAGCTTTTAGAGGTGGCACATGCAAATTTACTTAGAACGGCAGGGTAATACCACATATAGGTAGGTATGGTGGACACATCTGGACTAAATTTGAGTTTTAGAATTTGATGCACAAGCCGTATTCCCGCTTAGTACAGGTGAAGGCCAGCAAATAGATTGGGAAGCGGCCAGCTAGAGAGCAACAATGGTCATGAACATGCATCATGCATAATAAACATTGGACACCCGCATGAGTAGGATATGGACACCATGAACATAAATATCATATATGCTATGTTGGTTTTGAGTCAACTACATGCATAAACATGTGCCAAGTCAAGCCACTCGAACATTCAGAGGAGGATACCATATCATCATACTACATCACAATCATTTTAACGCAATGTTGATATCCAAGATAAATCATTATAAACTCTTAGCTACTTATGCATGACATGTGAAACTATAATCTCTAATTACCATTGCAAACATATTTAATCATAATGGGCTGAATAATGGATACTAGATTAAACCTATTTACAAAAACAAAGCAAGTCGAGTTCATACTAGTTTCTCTCGGCCACAACCAGTTCATCGAATATCGTCATTATTGCCTTTCACTTGCATGACCAAATGATGTTAAATAATAATAAAGGTGCAAGAGTGCGGTGGACTAAGCTGGAATCTGCAAACATTTTATTCAATAGGAGAAGACAAGATAAAATGGGCTCTTGTTAGATTAACAATTATGCATATGAGAGCCACTTAACATTTTCATCGTGGTCTTCTCCATGGAATGACTCAATAAACAGAAAATAAATTCAGAGGAACACACTGAAATATTTTTGGAGTTTTTGGTTTTCTAGAACGAGCAAATAAAGAGGGAAAGCGAAAACGAGAAAAACTATTTACACGGGAAAGCTCCCAACAAGCAAAAGAAGAAGTGATAATTAGATTTATGCCCCTAGTTTTGTCCCACTCGTCTGTTTTACCCCTAATTTCCAAAAGTCACCGGTTTTTTCCAAGTCACTTTGCTCCTCTTGTGCTTTTACCCTTTGACCGTTTGACCGTCGGTTTGTAAAATTCATAACTAATTCATACTAAATCAGAAAAATGCAAATAAGATACCAAAATCTTCAGAAAAACATCCCTTATAATTCAGTGTCATTTGCATTCATGAAAAAGTGTTTGAAAGTGCACATCTGAGTTTTAGATATTTTGGTACCACCATGAATAGCAAAATAAAAAAAATCCAAAAAAATATGGTGGCAAAGAACGACAAATGTTCTAAGCGCTTGCCAAGTTTCATCAGGGAATGACATTCGTGGAAAAAAAGAACAATCAACAATCCAAAATAGATTAATTTTTTGCCACGACTTCCACGAATGCCGTTCCCTTATGAAACTTGCCAAGCACTCAGAACATTTGTCATTCTTTACCACCATATTTTTTTGGATTGTTTTTGAATTTTTGAATTTTGCTATTCATGGTGGTATCAAAATAGATAAAACTCAGATGTGCACTTTCCAACACTTTTTTCATGAATGCAAATGACACTGACATATAGGTGATGTTTTTCTGAAGATTTTGGTATCTTATTTGCATTCTTCTGATTTAGTATGAATTAGTTTTGAATTTTTCAAACTGGCGGTCAAACGGTCAAAGGGCAAACGCATAAGAGGAGCAAAGTGACTTGGACATAACCGGTGACTTTTGGAAATTAGTGGTAAAATAGACGAGTGGGACACAACTAGGGGCATAAATCTAATTATCGCAAAGAAGAATAGGAAAATCTTTTTTGGGTTTTCCTTTTAGTGCTTCTACAAACTATTCTATAAAGAAAAGCAAAAAAGAAGAAGGAAATATTTTTGTATTTTCTCAAGTTTTTTCAAACACACAAGAAGAAAGCGAGAAAATAAAATTTAAGCATGGATAATACAATGAAAAAGTATGATCACCGACGACTGAGATGTGTGAACATGAATGTAAAGTCGGTGAGAAACATGTACTCCCCAAGCTTAGGCTTTTGGCCTAACTTGGTATGCAGTCAGTAGCCTGGATAGTCGTTGGGATACTAAGGAGCAGGCATCCACTCATCCCATTGTTGAGGCTCCTCCTCTCCTGCAGCCTGGGCATTCCGATAGGCGATGATATTTGCATGCATAATCCTGTATCCACCCCTAGCAATAGGATCAAACAAATCAGGTGCAGGTAGGGGAATGATACCATGAGTAGTTAGGCTAAAAACTAGGTTGTAAGGAATATGAATGTTAGGATAATCGGCGGCAGTGAACTGGTGGTGATCCATAGCAACACGATCTAGGTAGACCTTGGGTAAAGGAAAATCATGGAGGCGTATCTGAACATTAAAGCGAGTCACCAAGCAAGTGGCGTAAATACCCCCATGTATTTTACCCTTAGACTTATTAATGTGAAGGCGACGTGCCACAATAGCTCCCAAATTATAAGTGTTGTATCCCTCTAGTGCATGACCCAAAACACCAAGGTCTGGTGATGAGGTGGTGTAAAAAGATAAGGGGGAGGGCCAACGTGGGGACCACAACCCACCAGGGCGCGCCTGGGAGTCCTGGCGTGCCCAGGTAGGTTGTGCCCTCCTGGTGCACCCCCTCTGGTATTATTTGTACAAGAAATTCTTAAATATTCGGAAAAAAATCGTGTTAAATTTTTAGGACGTTCTGAGAACTTTTATTTTTGGGCCATTTTTTTATTGCACGGGAAATTCAGAAAACAGACAAAACATGACAATTTATTTTATTTAACTAATAAAACAGAAAACAAAAGGTAGGGTCAGAAGGTAGTGCTTACTAAATTCATCAACTTCATACCGCTCAAAAATGATTCATTAATAAGGTTGATCAAGTCTTATTAACAACCACTTTCGGTTGGCATGAAACCGAAGAACTTTCATAAATCCCTAAGTTACCTCAACGGGGATATGAAAGTCCCCAACAATAAGCATTTCATATTTCTTTTTAATAGTAGGTAGAGGTATTTGAAAACTTCCAATAGTGATTGTCGCATATTTTTCAATAACATGAACACCATTCACTTGGAGTTGTTTCTTCGGAAAATGCATCGTATGTTCATTACCATTGATATGAAAGGTGACCTTGCTTTTATTACAATCAATAACAACCCCTACAGTATTTAAGAAGGGTCTACCAAGAATAATAGACATATTGTCATCCTCGGGCATCTCAAGTATAACAAAGTCAGAAAAAATAGTAACATTAGCAACAACAGCGGGTACATCCTAACAAATACCAATAGGTATGGCAGTTGATTTGTCAGCCATTTGCAAAGATATTTCGGTAGGTGTAAGTTTATTCAAATCAAGTCTTTTATATAAAAAAGAAAGGCATAAAACTAACACCAGCTCCTAAATCACATAAAGCAGTTTTCACATAATTCTTTTTAATGGAGCAAGGTATAGTTGGTATTCCTGGGTCTCCGAGTTTTTTAGGTACTCTACCCTTAAAATTATAATTAGCAAGCATGGTGGAGATTTCAGCTTCTGGTATTTTCCTATTATTAGTGATGATGTCTTCATGTACTTTGCATAAGGAGGCATTTTTAAAATATCAGTTAAACGAGTACGCAAAAAGACCGGCGTCAGCATTTCAGCAAAGCATTCAAATTCTTCATCATCCTTCTTTTTAGTTGAACAGGATGGAAAAGGCATAGGTTTTTGAACCCACGATTCTCTTTCTTTACCGCATTTCCTAGCCACAGAGTCTCTTTTATCATATCTTTTATTCTTAGGTTGTGGGTTATCAAGATCAACTGGTGGTTCTATTTCAACATCATTATATGGTTCCTTTCCATTGTTAGGTTGAGTGTCTTCATGAACATCAACATTATCTTTTTCATTATCACTAGGTGAATGTTCATTACCAGATTGAGTTTCAGCATCAGAGATAGAAACACCATTATCATTATCAGGAGGTTTTTCTACTTCAGGTTCACTAGTAGCATGCAAATTCCTATCATTTTGCTTTTTCTTTTTAGGGGGACTAGGTGTAGTGGTGTTATTTCTTTGTGAATCAAGTTCAATTCTTTTTGGGTGTCCCTCAGGATAAAGTGGTTCTTGAGTCATTTTTCCTCCTCTAGTTGCAACTCTAACAGGAAAGTCATGTATATTGCTATTCATTTCATCAAGTAGTTCTCTTTGAGATTTAGCAACTTGTTCTAGTTGTGTTTGAACCATAGAAGCATGTTTCCTTACACCTCTAACATCGTTTGAAATTCTAAATAACAAGTCACTCAAGCGGGAAATCATATCATAATTATATTTCAATTGTTTCATAACATTTGCATTGAAGTGATCTTGTTTCCTAATGTAATTTTCAAACTTATGAAAGCATTGGCTAGGGTGCATATTGTGAGGATTATCATTGTCATTGAATTTCATTAGAGAATTTACCTCTACCACCTTAGGCACTGGTGGTGCATCAAGCCCATGTATTTCTTCAATAGGAGGTAAATTTTTAACATCCTCAGCTTTAATACCTTTTTCCTTCATGGATTTCTTTGCCTCTTGCATATCTTCAGGACTGAGATATAATATACCGCTTTTCTTCGGAGTAGGCTTAGGTGGTGGTTCAGGAAAAGTCCAATCATAATAATTTTTTAATATGTTATTCAATAGTTCTTCAGCCTGTCCAATAGTTTGTTCCCTGAAAACACAACCAGCACAACTATCTAGGAAATCCCTAGAAGCATCGGTTAGTACATTATAGAAAATATCAAGTATTTCATTTGTCTTGAGAGGATGGTCAGGCAAAGCATTAAGTAAATGGCAAAGCCTCCCCCAGCTAGTGGGAGACTCTCTTCTTTAGTTTGCACAAAGTTAAATATTTCCTGTAAGGCAGCTTGTTTCTTATGAGCAGGAAAATATTTCTCAGAGAAGTAATAGATCATATCCTGGGGACTACGCACACAACCAGGAGTAAGAGTATTGTACCAAGCTTTAGCATCACCCTTTAATGAAAACGGAAATAATTTGAGAATATAGTAGTAACAGGTTTGCTCATCATGAGTAAAAAGGGTGGCTATGTCATTTAACTTAGTGAGATGTGCCACAACAGTTTTATTTTCATAACCATGGAAAGGATCAGATTCAACCAAAGTGATTAACTCTGGGTCGACAGAGAATTCATAATCCTTGTCATCAATAAAGATAGGCGAGGTAGCAAACCTAGGATCATGTTTCATTCTAGCATCCAGAGACTTTTCTTTATACTTGCATAATAATTTCTCTAGATCATCCCTATCATTGCAAGCAAGAATATCTCTAGTTTTTTCCTCACTCATAACATAACCTTCAGGTACCTTAGGCAATTCATATCTAAGATGGCTAGTTCTTACAGGTGTTTCAAAATTTTCAGTTTCGAGCTCATCATCAGATTCAACAACATCATGTTGTCTTACTCTAGTAATTTGTTCATCAAGAAATTCACCTAGTGGCACATCATCATCATGCAAGGTACTAGCATCATCATAAGAATCATTCAAAGCAGAGGTAGCATCATCTATAACTTGCAACATATCAGGAGTAATAGCATGTGGTGGTGCTGCAAGTTAACTTATAACAGAAGGTGAATCTAAAGCAGAACTGGATGGCAGTTCCTTACCTCCCCTTGTCTTAGAGGGATAAATCTTGGTCTTAGCGTCCTTCAGATTCTTCATAGTGATAGGTTGATAATAATCCCAAGTGACTCAACAAATATAGCTATGCTCCGCGGCAACGGCGCCAGGAAAAGGTCTTGATAACCCACAAGTATAGGGGATCGCAACAGTTTTCGAGGGTAGAGTTTTCAAGCCAAATTTATAGATTTGACACAAGGGGAGCCAAAGAATATTTGCAAGTATTACCAGCTGAGTTGTCAATTCAAACACACTTGGAGATTAATTATCTGCAACAAAGTGATTAGTAGCACATTAATATGATAGTTTTGATGGTAGTGGCAGCAGCAATAGTAACGGTAACAGTGGTAGCCGTAGTTTTGTAGCAAGTGCAGCAGTAACGATAGCCGTAGTAACTTAGCAAGATCTATATAGGATAAATTCGTAGGCATTGGATTGCTGATTTTTTGAATGATATTCATCATGTGACACTCATAACCTAGGGCTTATGGAAAGAACTTGCATGACATATTTTGTCCTACCCTCCCGTGGCAGCGGGGTCCATATTGAAAACTAAGGGATATTAAGGCCTCCTTTTAATAGAGAACCAGAACAAAGCATTAACACACGGTGAATACATGAACTCCTCAAACTACGGTCATCACCGGGAGTAGTTTTGGTTTCTGTCATTCCGGGGTTGCCGGATCATAACACGTAGTAGGTGAATATAACTTGCAAGATTGGATCCAAAACATGAATATAATGATAATATAATAAGCGGTTCGGATATGAAATCGTGGCACCCGGGCCCAAAGTGACAAGCATTAAGCATGGAAAAGTCATAGCAACATCAATCTCAAAACATAATGGATACTAGGGACCGACCCTAACAAAACTAACTAGATTACATGATGAATCTCATCCAACTCCTCACCGACCAACGAGCCTACAAGGAATTACTCACTCCCGGTAGGGAGCATCATGGAATTGGCGATGGAGAAGGGTTGGTGATGACAAGGACGAAGGCCCCCCCTCTTCTGAGCCCCAAATGGACTCCAGATCTGGCCTCCCGAGGAAGAACATGAGGTGGCGGTGGCTCCATCTCGTAGATCGTGATAATTCTTTCTCCCTTATTTTTTGGATGAATGTGAACTTATAGTATGAGGGTTAGCATCTGCGGGGCCACCAGGTGGGGGACAACCCACCTAGGCGCGCTAGGACTGGGGGCGCCCTGGTGGGTTTGCCCACCCAGGTGCCCCCTCTGGCGGTTCTTGGCTCTAGTATTTTTCTTTTTATTGTATAAATAATCCTCACAAAGTTTTGTTCCATTCCGAGAACTTTTATTTCCGCACAAAAACAACTCCATGGTAGTTCTGCTGAAAACAACATCTGTCCATGGTTAATTTCATTCAAATAAGCAAATTAGAGTAAAAACAAGAGGAAAAGCATTAGGAAAAGTAGATACATTGGAGACGTATCACCGAGTCATCTTGAAGATTAACTCCCAGCTGAGACAAGCGGTTGTGCAACCCAAACATCTTGAGGATATGCTCGCTGACAGAACTGTTTTCCTCCATCTTACAACTATAGAACTTGTCGGAGACTTCATATCTCTCAACCCGGGCATGAGCTTGGAAAACCATTTTCAGCTCTTGGAACATCTCATATGCTCTGTGTTGCTCAAAGCGCTTTCGGAGCCCCGATCCTAAGCTGTAAAGCATGCCGCACTGAACCAGGGAGTAATCATCACTACGCGACTGCCAGGCGATCATAACGTCTTGAGTTGCTGGGAAAATGGGTGCCTCACCTAGTGGTGTTTCAAGGACATATGCTGTCTTGGAAGCTATGAGGATGATCCTCAAGTTACGGACCCAGTCTATATAGTTGCTTCCATCGTCTTTCAGTTCGGTTGTCTCTAGGAACATGTTGAAGTTGAGGGCAACATTAGTGTGTGCCATTGGATCTACAAGATAGATTGTAAAGACAATTTTATACTAAGTTCATGATAATTAAGTTCATCTAATCAAACTATTTAATGAAATCCCACTCAGATAGACATCCTGATGTCTACTACACAACTTCTTCTTGTAGACTCGTGTTGGGCCTCCAAGCATAGAGTTTTGTAGGACAATAGCAAATTTCCCTCAAGTGGACGACCTAAGGTTTATCAATCCGTGGGAGGTGTAGGATGAATATGGTCTCTCTCAAAGAACCCTGCAACCAAATAATAAAAAGTCTCTTGTGTCCCCAACACACCAAATACATAAGAAAATTGTATAGGTGCACTAGTTCGGCGAAGAGATGGTGATACAAGTGTAATATGGATAGTAGATATTGGTTTTTGTAATAATAACAATAAAAAGAGCAAGGTAGCAAGTAATAAAATGAAGCACAAACGATATTGCAATGCTTGAAAATGAGGCCTAGAGTCCGTACTTTCGCTAGTGCAATCTCTCAACAATGCTAATAGCATACAACCATCCCTCAAAGTATGATGAAGAATCACTCCAAAGTTCCTATCTAGCGGAGAACATAAGAAGGAATTGTTTGTAGCTATTCTTTCCGATCGATCTATCCAAGAGTTCGTACTAAAATAACACAAGTTATTCTCTCCGATCGATATATCAAGAGTTCGTACTAAAATAACACAAATTATTCTTTCCGATCGATCTATCAAGAGTTTGTACTAAAATATCACCCCAAAAAATTCAGATTATAATACTCAATCCAACACAAAGAATCTCAAAGAGTGCCCCAAGATTTCTACCGGAGAAACAAAGACAAGAACGTGCATCAACCCCTATGCATAGATTACCACAATGTCACTACGAGAATCCGCAAGTTGAGTGCCAAAACACATATCAAGTGAATCAATATGATACCCCATTGTCACCATGAGTATTCAATTGCAAGAAATATATCAAGTGTTCTCAAATCCATAAAAATATCCAATCCAATAAAACGAAATCTCAAAGGGAAAAACTCAATTCATCACAACAAGATAGAGAGGGGAAAACACCGTATGATCCGACTATATTAACAAATCCCGCGATACATCAAGATCGTGACATCTCAAGAACACGAGAGAGAGAGAGAGAGAGAGAGAGAGAGAGAGAGAGAGAGAGAGAGAGAGAGATTAAACACATAGCTATTGGTACAAACCCTCAGCCCCGAGGGTGGACTACTCCCTCCTCACCGTGGTGGCCGTCGGGATGATGAAGATGCCCACCAGTGATGATTTCCCCCTCCAGAAGGGTGCCGAAAAGGGCACTAGATTGGATGTCGTGGACTACAGAGCCTTGTGGCGGCGGAACTTCTGATCTAGGTTCACCCCAAATGGTTTCGGAATATTTGGGAATTTATAGGGCGAAGAAGGGGTGCGGGAGGCCACCGAGGTGAGCACAACCCACTTGGGTGCGCCTGGGCCCCCAGGCACGCCCTGGAGGGTTGTGCCCCCCTCGGGCCCCCCAGGTGCTGATTTGGTCCATTGGTGGTCTTCTGGTCCATAAAAAATCCACAAAAAGTTTCGCGGTGTTTGAACTCCATTTGATAACGATTTTCTACGATGTAAAAAATATGCAAAAAACAACAACTAGCACTTGGCACTATGTCAATAGGTTAGTCCTGAAAATGATATAAAATGATTGTAAAACATCCAAGAATGATAATATAACAACATGGAACAATAAAAAATTATAGATACGTTGGAGATGTATCAACATCCCCAAGCTTAATTCCTCCTCATCCTCAAGTAGGTAAATGATAAAAACAGAATTTTTGATGTGGAATGCTGCCTATCATGTCATATTATATTCTTTTCTTTATAGCATAGACATTTGGACTTTTATATGGTTCAATGCAATACTATAGTTTTGACATGAGATTTAAATACTCAAGCATATCAACAAGCAACCATGTCTTTCAAAATATCAACACTAAAATAAGTTATCCCTAGCCCATCATGCTTAACCGTTGATCCATTCATGAAACACACTCGCATATTAACTACACCCAATACTCATACAATCATAGTGCTTCCTAGTTGGTGCTTTATAAGAGAAGATGGAGACTCAAATTCAAAATAATAATTGCATAAAGTAAAAGAAAGGCCCTTCGCAGAGGGAAGTAGGGATTTGTAGAGGTGCTAGAGTTCAAATCTTAAATTGGAAGATAAATTTATTTTGGGTGGCATACATTTCCCACCAATGAAAATGACTTAGAGTTCCCAACACTTTCCATGCTAGATATATCATAGTCAGTTCCCAAAAATAAAATAAAGTTTATTCCTTTTCCACCAAAATTTCACAAGCCATGGCTAGCATAATGCACGGTTGCCTTCCATACCAACACTTTCCAAGGAATTTATTATTTGACAACATAAAGTAAATTTGTTTTTCATTTCGGGACTGGGCATCCCTAATACCTTTGCCTTTCTCTCGTGCAATGACAAGTGAATAAACACTCATCGTGAGAATAAAACATCTAGCATGGAAAATATTGGCCACCCCTCACCGCCTCGCGAGTAGTAAGGGCACACAAAAGGTACATTTATTTTGAAAATTAGAGATGGCACATAAAAATTTGCTTAGAACGGCAAGGGAATACCGCATATAGGTAGGTATGGTGGACTCATGTGGCAAAACCGGGATCAAGGATTTTGGGTGCACAAGTAGTCATCATACTTAGTGCAAAATGAAGGCTAGCAAAACACTGGGAAGCGCCAACCAAGAAACGAATAATCCCATAAGCGAGCATTGAGCGTAACTAACACCGAATAATGCACCATAGTAGGATGTAATTTCATTGCATAACTATTGGATTTCGTGCTCGCATAGGGAATCACAAAACTTAACACCAATATTCTTATTAAAGCATAATACTCATCAACATGACTCACATATCACATCATCATATCTCAAACCTGTTACAAGGAATTAAGTTTATTTTGTCCAATGATCTTCAAGAAAGTTTTTATTATATCCTTCTTGGATATCTATCACTTTGGGACTAATTTTCATGTGTTGCTTTTGATAAGCTCAGACAAATATAAGTGAATTTCAAGAGCATAATATTTATTTCTCTCAAATTAATCTAAGTGAAGCAAGAGAGAATTTATTCAAAAAATACTAAAGCATACTGTGCTAAAAAAGATATAAGTGAAGCACTAGAGCAATGGTGCGAGAAATGAGATTCGTTAACGGGTTGTGAATTCCGCTTACCTAGCCTCTCTGGTAACTATTTGGGGGCTCTATTTTATTTAAAAAAAAATCAGATCTAAGTATTTTATTAAAACAAAAAACAAACAAAATAAAATGTCATTTCAAGAATAGCACATCTCATGTGAAGAAGCAAAAACTTAGGATCAACCGACACTAACCGATAATTGTTGATGAAGAAAGGTGGGATGCCTATCAGGGCATCCCCAAGCTTAGATGCTTGAGACTTCTTGAAATATTATCTTGGGGTGCCTTGGGAATCCCCAAGATTGAGCTTTTGTGTCTCCTTAATTCTTCTCATATCACGGTTTTCCTAAATCTCAAAAGCTTCATCCACACAAAACTCAACAAGAACTCGTGAGATAAGTTAGTATAAATCAATGCAAAACCTTATCGTCCTCTACTTTAGAAAATCACTAAAATTATAATTTAACATTGCATACTAAATGCCTCTGCATATTTAATACTCATATCCTCAAATAGAATCACTAAACACGCAAATATATGCAAACAATGCAAACATAACAGCAATATGTCAAAACAGTACAGTCTGTAAAGAATGCAAGATGATCCATACTTCCCTAACTCGATTATTTTTGAAATTTAACATGTTGTAGGAAATTTATCATAGCTTCCTGTGCAAAAAGTTCCAACCTTTTATCACATTCTGACTTTTCTCGGGAATTTTTACAACAACGACGAACTTTCTGTTTTCAAACCGCAACATGTAGACTTGCAAAATAAGCATGGTAAAGGCTACCCTTGGCACTTTTATTGAAATAAAAGATGCAAACCATTATTCCGAATAACAGAAAGCAAATTCTAACAAAATAAATTGACACTCCAAGTAAAACACGTATCATGTGACGAATAAAAATATAGCTTCAATTGAGGTTGTCGATAATGTTAGAGACGAAAGAGGGGATGCCTTCCGGGGCATCCCCAAGCTTAGTTGCTTGGTTGTTCCTTGAATATTACCTTGGGGTGACTTGGGCATCCCCAAGCTTAGGGTCTTGCCACTCCTTATTCTCTTCATATCGACATCTCACCCAAAACTTGAAAACTTCAATCACACAAAACTTAATAGAACTTCGTGAGATGGATTAGTATGATAAAACAAATCATTCACTTTGGGTAATGTCAAAGACATGATTAATAATTGTTTCCACACAATGCCTACTGTAGCTCATCGTTTCTACAATTTATATTGATCAATATAAGCCATAGAAACTAGAAAACAAGCAAACTATGCATTGAAAATAGAATCTATCAAAAACAGAACAATCTGTAATGATCTGGATAACCACCATACTTATTCAACTCTAAAAATTCTGAAAATTAGTACAACGTAGGAAATTTGTATACAAATCATGTTTCAAATTTTTAGATAATTATCATGTTCCAGTGATTTATTGAATTTTCTGCACTGGAAGCAAAACTTTCTGTTTTTGCACAAAATCAAATCAACTATCATCAACACTATCCCAAAGGCTTTACTTGGCACTTTATTGAAACAAAACATGTAAACCATGATTACTACAGTAGCTTAACCATGTGAACACACAAAAATAGTAGGTATAAGTGTTGGGTTGTCTCCCAACAAGCGCTTTTCTTTAATGCCTTTTAGCTAGGCATGATGATTTCAATGATGCTCACATGAAAGATATGAATTGAAACACAAAGAGAGCATCATGAAGCAATATGACTAACACATTTAAGTCTAACCCCCTTCCTATGCATAGGGATTTTGTGAGCAAACAATTTATGTGTGAGAACCTAAAATTATCTTCCAGATCCTCCTATGTTTAATTGTCAACCCCATGATCCTTGTTGACAACACAGCGAAATGATATCACTGCACAATACGTAAAAGTATTACAAGTAGTATATTTGTCACAAGACATACCTAGCGAATTGTCTCGTGACATTTACAATCAAAAAACAACGGAAAGTACAATGCGTAGCGACTCCATCTCAACCACAGGCAGTCGATGTAGTCCACGTGACCTCACTCCTACGGATTGCCACAGTTGTCGTTGATACGTCCATTTTGCATCATGCTTTTATGTTGATATTTATTGCATTATGGGCTATTCTTATATGTTTTGTCACAATACTTATGCCTTTTCTCTCTTATTTTACAAGGTTTACATGAAGAGGGAGAATGTCGGCAGCTGGAATTCTGGGCTGGAAAAGGAACAAACTCTGGAAACCTATTCTGCACAACTCCAAAAGCCCCGAAACTCAACAGAACAATGTTTCAGAAAATATAAAAAATATCTGGCGAAAGAAATCCACGAGGGGGGCCATCGGCTGTCCACGAGGGTGGGAGGCGCGCCCCCCTTCGCAGGGTGCGCTCCCGTGCCTCGTGGGCCAGACGGAAGGCCCCCGATGCCCATCTTCTCCTATATGAGGTGTTTTGACCTGGAAAAAATCATGAGGCTTTCGGGACCAGACGCCGCCGTCTTGAGGCGGAACCGAGGCGGAAACCAATCTAGGGCTCCGGTAGAGCTGTTCTGCCGGGGATACTTCCCTCCGAGAGGGGGAAATCATCACCGCCGTCATCACCAACAACTCTCCCATCTTGGGGAGGGCTATCTTCATCGACATCTTCACCAGCACCATCTCCTCTCAAACCCTAGTTCATCTCTTGTATCCAATCTTTGTACCCAACCTCAGATTGGTACCTGTGGGTTGCTAGTAGTGTTGATTACTCCTTGTAGTTGATGCTAGTTGGTTTATTTGGTGGAAGATCATATGTTCAGATCCATTATGCATATTAATACCCCTATGATCATGAACAATATTATGTCTTGTGAGTAGTTACTTTTGTTCCTGAGGACATGGGAGAAATCTTGCTATTAATAGTCATGTGAATTTGGTCTTCGTTCGATATTTTGATGAGATGTATGTTGTCTCTCCTCTAGTGGTGTCATGTGAACGTCGACTACATGACACTTCACCATTATTTGGGCCTAGAGGAAGGCATTGTGAAGTAATAAGTAGATGATGGGTTGCTAGAGTGACACAAGCTTAAACCCTAGTTTATGCGTTGCTTCGTAAGGGGCTGATTTAGATCCATATGTTTCAGGCTATGGTTAGGTTTACCTTAATACTTCTTTTGTATTTGTGGATGCTTGCATTAGAGGTTAATCAGAAGCGGGAGGCTTTTCCAAGTAAGGGCAGCACCCAAGCACCGGTCCACCCACATACCAAATTATCAAAGTACCGAACGCGAATCAGATGATCGTGATGAAAACTAGCTTGACGACATTCCCATGTGTCCTCGGGAGCGCTTTACTTTATATAAGAGTTTATTCAGGCTTGTCCTTTGCTACAAAAAGGATTGGGCCACCTTGCTGCATCTTATTTACTTTTACCTTTTGTCACTTGCTACCAATTACCTTATCACAAAACTATATGTTACCTATAATTTCAGTGCTTGCAGAAAATACCTTACTGAAAACTGCCTATCATTTCCTTCTGCTCCTCGTTGGGTTCGACACTCTTACTTATCGAAAGGACTACGATAGATCCCCTACACTTTTGGGTCATCAAGACTCTTTTCTGGCACCGTTGCCGGGGAGTGAAGCGCCTTTGGTAAGGAAAAATTTGTATAGTGTGCTGAAATTTATTGTCACTTGTTACTATGGCTCAAAATCCTTTGAGGGGCTTGTTCGGGGTATCTTCACCCCGAACAGAATAGCAAAGTGTTGCTCCTCAACCTACTGCACCTATTGAAAATGTTTACTTTGAGATTCCTTCGGGTATGGTAGAGAACCTGCTTGAAAATCCCTTTACAGGAGACGAACACTCCATCCCGACTTACACCTAATCTATGTGGATGAAGTTTGTGGATTGTTTAAGCTTGCAGGTATGCCCGAGGATGTTATCAAGAAGAAGGTCTTCCCTTTATCTTTGAAGGGAGATGCATTGACATGGTTTAGGCTATGCGATGATATGGGATTATGGAACTATAATCGTTTGAAGTTGGAATTTCATCAGAATTTCTACCCTATGCACTAGGTTCATCGTGATCATAATTATATTTATAATTTCTGGCCTCGCGAAGGAGAAAGCATCGCTCAAGCTTGGGGGAGGCTTAAGTCAATGTTATATTCATGCCCCAATCATGAGCTCCCAAGAGAAATGATTATTCAAAAATTTTATGCTCGGCTTTCTCTTAATAATCGCTCCATGCTCGATACTTCTTGTTCTGGCTCTTATATGATGAAGACTATTGACTTCAAATGGGATTTATTGGAAAGAATTAAACGCAACTCTGAATATTGGGATCCCGACGAAGGTAAGGAGTCAGGTATGACCCCTAAGTTTGATTGTGTTAAAGCTTTTATGGATACCGATATTTTCCGTGAGTTTAGCACTAAGTATGGACTTGACTCTGAGATAGTAGCTTCTTTCTGTGAGTATTTTGCTACTCATGTTGATCTCTCCAAGGAGAAGTGGTTTAAATACCATCCCCCTATTGAAGTAAAAGTAGTTGAACCTATTAAAGTTGAAGAAAAGACTACCACTTATAATGTTGATCCTGTTATTCCTACTGCTTATATTGAGAAACCACCTTTCCCTGTTAGGATAAAAGATCATGCTCAAGCTTCAACTGTAGTTCGTAAGAGTAATACTAGGACACCTACACCCTCTGAGCAAATTAAAGTTGAACCTAGTGTTGCTATGGTTAAAGATCTCTTGGTAGAAGATTTAGATGGAAATGTTATTTACCTCCAAGAAGAGTCTGCTAGAATAGCCAAACCCAATGCTAGGAATAAACATAAACCTGTTGTAGGCTTGCCTGTTATCTTTGTTAAGATAGGAGATCATTGCTACCATGGTTTATGCGACGTAGGTGCTAGTGCGAGTATTATCCCTCCTGATTTGTATAACGAAATTATGCATGATATTGCACCTGTTGAGTTAGAAGGGATTGATGTTACTATTAAGCTTGCTAATAGAGATACTATTTCACCAGTAGGGATTATTAGAGATATTGAAGTCTTGTGTGGTAAGGTTAAATACCCTGCTGATTTTCTTGTTCTTAGTTCCCCACAAGATGAATTATGTCCCATTATATTTGGTAGACCCTTCTTGAATACTGTTAATGCCAAGATAGACTGCGTGAAAGATATTGTTTCTGTTGGATTAGGGGATATGTCTCATGATTTTAACTTTGCTAAATTCCATAGACAACCCCTTGAAAAGGCACCACCCAGTAAGGATGAAATTATTGGTCTTGCTTCTATTGCTGTAACACCTAATGATCCTTTAGAACAATACTTGCTAGACCATGAAAATGATATGCATATGAAGGAGAGAAGGGAGATAGATGAAATATTCCTTACATAGGGACCCGTATTAAAAAACAACTTGCCTGTTGAAATACTAGGGGATCCTCCTCCACCCAAGGGTGATCGCGTGATTGAACTTAAACCTTTACCTGATAATCTTAAATATGTTTATCTTGATGAAAAGAAGATATATCCTGTTATTATTAGTGCTAACCTTTCAGAGCAGGAAGAAGAAAAACTATTGAAAACTCTGAAAAAGCACCGAGCTGCTATTGGATATACTCTAGATGATCTTAAGGGCATTAGTCCCACTATATGCCAACACAAGATAAAATTGGAAGAAAATGCTAAACCGGTTATTGATCATCAGCGACGGTTAAATCCTAAGATGAAAGAAGTGGTAAGAAAGGAAATATTAAAGCTTCTAGAGGCAGGTATTATCTATCCAGTTGCTGATAGTCAGTGGGTAAGTCCTGCCCATTGTGTTCCTAAGAAGGGAGGTATGACTGTCGTTCCTAATGATAGAGATGAATTGATCCCGCAAAGAATAGTTACAGGTTATAGGATGGTAATTGATTACCGTAAGTTAAATAAAGCTACTTAGAAAGATCATTACCCCTTGCCATTTATTGATCAAATGCTAGAAAGGTTATCCAAACATACTCATTTCTGCTTTCTAGATGGTTATTCTGGTTTCTCTCAAATACCTGTGTCAAAATGGGATCAAGAGAAGACCACTTTTACTTGTCCTTTCGGTACCTTTGCTTATAGACGTATGCCTTTTGGTTTATGTAATGCACCTGCTACCTTTCAAAGATGCATGATGGCTATATTCTCTGATTGTTGTGAAAACATTGTTGAGGTGTTCATGGATGATTTCTCCGTTTACGGAACTTCTTTTGATGATTGCTTAAGCAACCTTGATCGAGTTTTGCAGAGAAGTGAAGACACTAATCTTGTCCTGAACTAGGAGAAGTGCCACTTTATGGTTAATGAAGGCATCGTCTTGGGACATAAAATTTCTGAAAGAGGTATTGAAGTTGACAAAGCTAAAGTTGATGCTATTGAAAAGATGCCATGCCCTAAGGACATCAAAGGTATACGAAGTTTCCTTGGTCACGCCGGGTTTTATAGGAGGTTCATTAAGGACTTCTCCAAAATCTCCAGGCCTCTGACCAACCTCTTACAAAAAGATATTCCTTTTGTCTTTGATGATGATTATCTAGAAGCATTTGAAATACTTAAGAAAGCATTGATCTATGCACCTATTGTCTAGCCTCCTGACTGGAATTTACCCTTTGAGATTATGTGCAGTGCTAGTGATTATGCTGTAGGAGCTATTTTAGGGCAAAGAGTTGATAAGAAATTGAATGTTATCCAGTATGCTAGTAAAACTCTAGAGAGTGCCCAAAGAAATTATGCTACTAATGAGAAAGAATTCTTAGCAGTTGTATTTGCTTGTGATAAGTTTAGACCCTATATCGTAGATTCTAAAGTAACTATTCACACTGATCATGCTGCTATCAAATACCTTATGGAAAAGAAAGATGCTAAACCTAGACTTATTAGATGGGTTCTCTTGCTGCAAGAATTTGACTTGCATATTATTGATAGAAAGGGAGCTGAGAACCCCGTAGCAGATAACTTGTCTAGGTTAGAGGATATACTTGATGACCCACAACCTATTGATGATAGCTTTCCTGATGAACAATTAGCTGTCGTAAATACTTCTCGTACTGCTCCATGGTATGCTGATTATGCTAATTATATTGTTGCTAAGTTTATACCCCCTAGCTTCACATACCAGCAAAAGAAAAAGTTCTTCTATGATTTGAGACATTACTTTTGGGATGACCCTACTGCACACAAGGTATTGCAATCCGGTTTTTATTGGCCTACTCTCCTCAAGGATGCCTGTAAGTTTGTCTTATCTTGTGATGAATGTCAAAGAATTGGTAATATTAGTAGACGTCAAGAAATGCCTATGAATTATTCACTTGTTATTGAACCATTTGATGTTTGGGGCTTTGATTATACGGGACCTTTTCCTGCCTCTAATGGGTACACACATATTTTAGTTGCTTTTGATTACGTTACTAAGTGGGTAGAAGCTATTCCAACTAGTAGTGCTGATCATAACACCTCTATTAAGATGCTTAAAGAAGTTATTTTTCCGAGGTTTGGAGTCCCTAGATATCTAATGACTGATGGTGGTTCAAACTTTATTCATGGTGCTTTCCGTAAAATGCTTGCAAAGTATGATGTCAACCATAGAATTGCATCCCCCTATGTAACGCCCGGATAATTTGGCTACAGTAAAACTTCTCTAATGATGCCACGTCACTCTGATTACTGTTGCTAATCTCGCATTAGTTCGAAACCGATTAAAATTCATATTCAAAATGTGGCAAATAATAAAAGTTTTCAAATATTAAATAAAAATGTTCGGTGTGTGACAAATATTGCTATGGTAATTATAGTAAAGAAAACATAATTTTACAAAGTGCCTAAGTGCTTTAAACTAAATAAAATAGAAGAGAGAAATAAATAAAAGAAAAGAAAAACAAAAAAAACAAAAAAAAAAGAAAAAAAAAGAACCCCCCAGGCCAACTAGGCCTCGGCCCAGCCAGTGGCCTGCCAGGCCGGCCCACCTCCCCCTGGCCTATAACCCCCCCTGGGGCCCCGAAATCCCCCACCGACACCTCACTTCCCCCTGAAATATATCCCTCCTCTCTCCTCCCCGATCTGGATCGGGATCGGGGGCAAGAACCACGCCGTCACCGTCCGCTGGAAGGACCTCGCCGGACTGCTTCCTCTCCGTCGACGCCGTCGTCCCCGTCCCCCACCACGAGCACCGCTGCCACGACCCCTACGGCCCCCGGTGAGGCCTCGGCCTCCACTTCGCCTCTTCCCCTACTGCCTCGCCGTCCCGCTCGCCGCACCGGCGCCCCACCGCGATCGTCGTGGCTGCCCTCACTGCTCCAGGCCGCACCCGCCTCACACTGTGGCACCCGCGCGCCCGCGACCCCCTCCCTCTCTATGCTGCTGCTGTTGTTGCCGGACGCCGCCCGCGGCCACCCTTCGCCGTCCCGCTCGCCGCACCGGCACCCCTCGCCCCGCGCCTGGGTTGGCCCAGTCGGGCGCCAGCGCCCGACCCGCCCGCTAAGCGCCCGACCCGCCAGGCTCCCCCCACGGGCCTATGACAGGGGGGCCCCACGACCCCAGAACAAAAAAAGGGATTAAAAAAAAGAATAACAACATATATATAAATAATAATTATTAAAATATAATTAATTAATTAAGTTAATTAACTATAATTAGTTTAACTAAATCACTAATTAACCTGATTAAGCTGTTAGTTAATTAGGCAGTCAATGACACACGGGACCCACACGCCAGTTTGACCAGTCAACACCCCTGTTGACTGCTGACGTCATGCTGACGTCAGCATGCACTATTCTGGATAATGTTGATTTATTTAATATTTAATAAATTAGAAAATAATTTAAAACTTTAAAAATTAATATAAAATAATCTGTAACTCGGATGAAAATACTTTATATATGAAAGTTGCTCAGAATTTTGAGACGCATTCGAATACGCAAACCGTTCGTCAACCACGCGTCCCTAGCATACTGAACACACAACTTTCCCCTCCGTTTCATCCGCCCGCAAACGCGAAACACCGAGAATACTTTCTCGGATGTTTCCGCCCTTCGCTAGTATCACTCGGTACTGCGTTAGGACACACCTAGCACCATTACATGTCATGTCATGCATCGTCATGCATTTGTTTGCATTGTATTCATTGTTTCTCCCCCCTCTTCTCTCCGGTAGACTACGAGACCGACGCTGCTCCTGCCCCGATCTACTACGGTGTTGACGACCCCACCTTTGCTACCGAGCTTCCAGCCAAGCCCCCCCCTTGATCAACTTGATATCGCCTATTCTTCTCTCTACTGCTTGCATTAGAGTAGTGTAGCATGCTACTGCTTTCGATACTCCTATTCTGCTGCATAACCTGTCATTGTTGCTACAACGGTTGACACCTTTACCTGCAATCCTAAATGCTTAGTATAGGATGCTAGTATTCCATCAGTGGCCCTACAGCCTTGTCCGTATGCCCTGCTATTCTATCGGGCGGTGATCAGTTGGGGGTGATCACGGGTATATACTACATACACTTATACTTGATACATGTTGTGACTAAAGTCGGGTCGACTCGTTGAGTACCCGCGGTTGATTCACGGACTGGGGGCTGAAAGGACCTACTTTCCCGACGGCCCTCTGTGTGGATCTTTGTGGCGTAGCGATAGGGCAGGTTGAGACACCTAGGAGACAGGTGGGCCTGGCCCTGGTTGTTGTCCGTGGTTATTTCATAATAACACGCTTAACGAGTTTGGATATTTGATCTGAGTCTGGCCGTTGGCCTATACGCACTAACCAGCTACGTGGGAACAATTATGGGCACTCGACGTCGTGGTATCAGCCGAAGCCTTCTTGACGTCAGCGACTTAGCGGCGCGCGCTGGATTGGATTGGAAAGCCTACGCTGGTATTAGGAGAGGCTACGTCTACTTACCGACCGCCCTCGCAACGTGCATGTGTACATTGGGCGATGGGCCCAGACCCCCGTGCGCTTAGGGTTTAGACCGGCGTGCTGACCTCTCTGCTGTTCTTAGGTAGGGCTGCGACGTGTTGATCTTCCGAGGCCGGGCATGACCCAAGAAAGTGTGTCCGGCCAAATGTGATCAAGCGTGCTGGGTTATGTGGTGCACCCCTGCAGGGAAGTTAATCTATTCGAATAGCCGTGTCCCTCTATAAAAGGACGACCCGGAGTTGTATTCCGACCTCATGACAACTAGAACCGGATACTTGATAAAACACACCCAGATGAGTTCCAGATATAACTCGGTGGTTGCTCTCTCACAGGGTGATGTGCGGGAGGATCACCGAGTAGGATTATGCTATTTCGATGATACTTGGTGAACTTACCATCTATTCTCTTCTACTGCTGCAAGATGGAGGCTGCCAAAAGCGTAGTCTTCGTTTGGATTAGCTATCCCCCTCTTATTCTGGCTTTCTGCAGTTCAGTCCACAGATACTACCCATATCATTGTTACCATTGCATATGTAGTATATATCCTTGCTTGCGAGTACTTTGGATGAGTACTCACGGTTGCTTTGCTCCCCCTTTTCCCCCTTCTGTTCCTTCTTCTTGGATGATGCAACCAGATGGTGGAGCCCAGGAGCCAGACGCCACCTACGACGACTCCTACTACACCGGAAGTGCCTACTACTACGTGCAGTCTGTCGACGACGACTAGGAGTAGTTTAGGAGGATCCCAGGCAGGAGGCCTGCTCCTCTTTAGATCTGTATCCCAGTTTGTGCTAGCCATCTTATGGCACCTTGTTTAACTTTATGTCTGTACTCAGATATTTGCTACTTCCGCTGACTCGTCTATGATCGAGCACTTGTATTCGAGCCCTCGAGGCCCCTGGCTTTTAATATGAAGCTTGTATGACTTATTTTACTTTTAGAGTTGTGTTGTGATATCTTCCAGTGAGTCCGTGATCTTGGTCGTACACATTTGCGTGCATGATTAGTGTACGGACAAATCGGGGGCGTCACAAGTTGGTATCAGAGCCGACTGCCTGTAGGAATCCCCCTTCCACACTCCTTGGCTGAAGTCGAGTCTAGACATTGCAAAACTTTTACTAACATGGTTGTGTGGCTTACGGGCCCACGTCGCCATTTAGGTGGTACTAGATTCTTTTACTCCTCGATCTTTACTCCGGGATTCTGAACACTCTCCTATTTCGGGTAAAACGATTTTACTAACTCTAACATTAGGATCCTCGAGACCCCTCACCCCAAAGTAGGATAAGCCATAGTTATTGCTTAGAATAGTATTTTGCATAATCCCCACACTGTCATTTGACTCCTTTGAAACATCTTTGTTTTCAGATGGAACCCATGAGGCAGGTCGTGCGCCACACGCAGGCCATTGGTGCCTCGGGATCACCTGCTGTGCTAGCTGAGATGATGACCTATCTGGGTTATCGCTGGCACCCAGAGTATACCGTGTACAAGCAGTACCAGGACTTTAACCAGGAGCAGTATCGTGCCACCGTCCGCCTCTACTCTCGTGCAGAGAACTCCTCTACTGTGCTGCACACCGCTCATGGTGTTGGAATGACCATCGATATGGCAGTTCACGATGCTTCTTACGCTGCTCTGACACGCCTTCGTGGCGAGTATCGGGCGTTGGACACTTACCCTTTCAGGAACGTTGCTATCGCCTCCGACGATGGAGCGAAGGGATACTACACTGCTGCCTACTTCGCCGTCACCCGAGAACCCTTCCATCATCAGAGCCTTGTTCTGCATGCTGATGGGCTGGATCGAGCTAACCGAGCTCTTCGCCACGAGTTGTACACCACCCGTCAGCACCTGTACCGCGCCTTGATGTTGTTGCACCCCTTTGTCCTATCTAGACAGTCGCCGCCTACTGTGATCTACCCAGCTAGGACCGTGATGCCTCCTGGTGTCGGTTGGCCAGATGTGGGAGGCTACACTTCCGCACCTGGTCCTCTGTTGCCACCTGGACGTCGGGTTCTACACCAGAGTATCCACGGCCCTCAGGTTGCTGGCGTGGAGGACTTTTCGTTGCAGCACTACCAGCTGTCAGACTACCTCTACCTCCACAGTTCCGCCTGGGACTGATGTAGTCTTACTTATTAGTATAGATGCATTCGCTGCAAGCCTGCGTGCCGCCTATGATGTCCTTAGTTTATGTACTGAACTCTGTGTACTGAACTCTATGCGTGCACCCCTTTTGTAATATATGCCGACTACTATGCGGTATTTTACGTGCTCCTTTCATTATGCATGTTTCATTCATGAATGGTTCTTGTGCTTGCAAATTTCTCAATGCTGAACTACCCCTGTTATATATTAGCAGGATGGTTAGACCAGCTGGCCATGGTCGTGGTGGCAACGCCCCACCACCGCCCGAATACATGTCCGGTATGATCCAACAGTTTGAGATGAATCACCAGTTCATGGAGACTTTCATGGCTCAGTTCCCTCGTCCCAACATGGATCAGCAGCATGTCGCAGTAACACTGAATGACTTTGCTCGCCTCAACCCATCCGTCTACCGCAACTCAACTCAGCCTCTTGATGCTGATGACTGGCTCCGTGACATTGCCTTTGAAATGGAGTCTGTTGGAGTTGCCGCTGCCAACTATGTCACCTTTGCGGCATACTATCTGAAGGGTCCCGCTGCTCAATGGTGGGACAGCCACAGGCGTACACTGCCTGCTGGAACAATCATCACTTGGCCGGAATTCCAAGCTGCCTTCCGTGCCCGCTTCATTCCTCAGGGAATCATGGATAGGAAGAAGCGTGAGTTCCGCAACCTCACCCAGGGCAACAAGACTGTGGATGCTTATCAACGGGTGTTTCTGGACTTATCCCGCTATGCTAAAGAAGACATTGCCACTGATGCTCGCACACAGGAAAAGTTCCGTGACGGACTTCATGCTGACATCAAGCTCCCACTCCTTGTGCATGAATTTGGAGATTTCGCCACCTTGGTGAACAAGGCCATCCAGGTTGAAACTGGTCTGCTGGAACACCAGAGCACTCTCAGGCGCAACCGTGAACCGGGCTCATCCTCGGGCCCTTCTTCACAGAAGCGTAGGGTCTAGATTCCCAACACTGTGTACCATCCAGCTGCACCTGCTCCAAGGCAGTCCTATGCTGCACCTCATCTGCCTCCACCACCTAGGCAGCCAAGACTCCCAGCTGCACCAGTCCCAGCTCCTGCTACTGCTCCCAATGATGGTCTGTGCTTCAGGTGTGACCATCCAGGTCACCGCGCTAAGGATTGCACTCAGAACAAGAACCAACTAGCACTTCCGGCAACTGGTCGTGGAGACAATCAGTCCCGCAACAACAATGCCAGGCCTTCTGGCCGTGTTCATGCCAACCACGTTGTTCTCAATGAAGCTCAAGACCAACCTGCTACTGTGATGGGTACACTCCTCGTAAATTCAGTACCTGCATCCGTTTTATTTGATTCAGGGGCATCACATTCATTCATATTAGAAGATTTTGCATACAAGCATGGCATTAGAAGTGAGGACATGAAAACTTCGGTATTAGTACACACCCCTGCGGGCCAATGTCGAACCTCCATGGTTTGCCACGATGTCCTCGTTGAAATCGATGGACTGGACTTCTATGCCTCTCCCATTGTACTCGGGTATTGTAACATTGACCTCATCCTGGGAATGGATTGGTTGAAAGCGCATTCCGCTTCTATCGCTTGCGGCACAAAAACCGTCCACCTATTACACCCTTCTAATGAGATAGTAAGCTATCAAGCTTGTCTGGTTCAAAATGCTGAAGCACGTCTTTATGCATTGAATGCATTGAACGCTTCACCACTCGAGGGCATTGAAACATTCCCATCGTACGCGACTTCCATGAAGTCTTTCCTGAGGAACTTCCAGGGATTCCCCCTGCTAGAGCTGTCGATTTCATCATCGACTTGAAACCAGGCACCACTCCTATAGCCAAACGACCCTACAAGATGCCGCCTCATGAACTCACTGAGCTTAAGGAGGAAATTGACAAATATCTTGCTAGTGGTTTCATTCGCCCGAGTTGCTCTCCTTGGGGAGCACCTTCCCTGTTTGTGAGGAAGAAGGATGGGATAAACCGATTGGTCCAAGATTACCGTCCTATCAACCAAGCAACTATTCAGAACAAATATCCGCTTCCTCGGATCAATGATCAGTATGATCAACTGGCTAGTTCATCAGTGTTCTCTAAACTCGACTTGAGGTTGGGTTACCACCAGATCCGTGTTCGTGAAGAGGATATTCCAAAGATCGCCTTTGTAACTCGATACGGTTCGTTCGAGTACACCGTCATGTCATTCGGCTTGACAAATGCCCCAGCTACATTCTCTCGCCTGATGAATTACATAATCATGGAATACCTCGACAAATTCGTCGTGGTTTATCTGGATGATATCCTTGTATTTTCCAAGAATAAGGAAGAACATACTGAACATCTTCGCCTTGTGCTGGAAAAGCTTTGAGAGCATCAATTGTATGCTAAATATTCCAAGTGTGAGTCCTGGCTTCCTGAAGTAACCTACCTTTGGCATGTCATCTCCAAGGATGGTATTGCCGTCAACCCTGAACGAGTTCAGGCCATTCTCAATTGGACTCCTCCGAACAATGTCAAGCAAGTCAGAAGTTTTCTCGGTCTCGCCAGCTATTGCCGTCGATTCGTCGAGAACTTCTCCAAGATCGCCAAGCCTCTGACTGGTCTACTTCACAAAGGCGTCAAGTTCGAGTGGACAGACAAATGCCAGGAAAGTTTTCAGGCGCTCAAGGACAAGCTGACCTCATCTCCAGTGCTTGCTCCACCTGATACTAAGAAGGACTTCATCATATACTGTGATGCTCCCCGTCAAGGATTAGGCTGCGTCGTAATGCAAGAGCGCAGAGTAATTGCATATGCTTCTCGTCAATTGCGTCCTCATGAAGAGAACTACCCAGTTCATGACCTTGAACTAGTTGCTGTCATATATGCTCTTAAACAGTGGCGACATTACCTTCTCGGTAATCGTTGCGAGATATTCACCGACCACCAAAGTCTGAAGTACTTGTTTACTCAACCAGAACTGAACCTCCGTCAGCAGAGATGGATGGAGACCGTAGGATATTTCGACTTGGGTATTTCCTATACCCCAGGCAAGGCCAATGTGATGGCTGATGCCTTAAGCCGCAAGTCATATTGCAACCACCTCTAGGTTCACAAGGTTCAAACCTCACTTGTTGAAGAATTCAGAAGGCTGAACCTCCATATTGTTCCTCCTGGAGCACTCGCTCCCCCTCCTCCAGAATTTCAGAAGATGAATCTTCGTGTTCTTTCCCAGTGTTCCCTTAATACCCTGGCTGTCGTACCCGATCTTGTGAGCAGTATCAAAAATATTCAGCAGTTTGACCCTGAAGTCGATAAGATTAAAACACTATCTCGCTGAAGGAAAGGCCTCATTCTTCACTATTGCGGATGATGGCGCCTTGTACTTCAAAGGCCGCCTAGTGGTTCTGAGTAAGAGAGAAAACCTGGACAAGACTCAGGAGGTTATGGAAGAAGCTCATGATACACGTGTGTCTATTCATCCTGGTAGTACCAAGATGTGCGAAGACATTCGTCAGAGATTCTGGTGGTCTAATATGAAGCAAGACATTGCTCGTTATGTTGCTGAGTGTGACGTTTGCCGTCGTATCAAAGCAGAACATCAAAGGCTTGCTGGAACTTTGCAACCTATCTCCATTCCTGAATGGAAATGGGACCATGTTGAAATGGACTTCGTCACTGGATTTCCCAAATCGCAGAAAGGTAATGATGCAATTCTTGTCGTCATTGACCGGCTTTCTAAAGTTGCACATTTTCCAACAGTCAAAGAAAGGATTACTACTAGTCAGCTGGCAACTCTTTACATATCCAGAATTGTTTCACTTCACGGTATTCCACTGGTTATCAGTTCAGACCGTGGCAGTTTATTCACTTCAAGATTCTGGGCAAGTTTCCAAGAAGCTATGGGAACACATCTGTCATTCAGTACTCCCTTTCATCCTCAGTCGCAAGGGCAAGTTGAACGCGTCAACCAAGTTCTCGAAGACATGCTTTGAGCTTGTGTAATTTCCTTCGGCAAGAAATGGGAGGAATCTGTCCCGTATGCTGAGTTCTCTTATAATAATAGCTATCAAGCTAGTTTGAAGATGGCTCCCTTCGAAGTGTTATATGGACGAAAGTGCCGAACCCCTCTGAACTGGTCAGAAACTGGGGAACATTCACTCTTCGGTCCGGATATTATTCAACACGCTGAAGAGCAAGTCCGCATCATTCGCGAGAATCTGAAGACTGCTCAGTCACGTCAAAAAAGTCAGTATGATCGTCATCATCAAGACATGGTCTATCAACCTCGCGAAAAGGCTTATCTTCGAGTTACACCAATGAAGGGTGCTCACTACTTCGGGATCAAGGGCAAATTAGCTCCTCGCTATATTGGTCCATTCAATATTCTTGAAAGGCGTGGAAAGGTGCCATATCAACTGGAGCTGCCACCGAACCTTTCTCAGGTTCATGATGTGTTCCACGTGTCTCAACTCCACCGCTGCTTCAAGGACCCAGTCTGAGCAGTGGATCACGAAGTGCTCGAGTTCCAACAGGACCTCTCCTATGAAGAGCATCCGGTCCGCATTCTCGACCAAGCTGAACGTCGCACATGTCAGAAGGTGATCAAGTTCCTCAAAGTCCAGTGGTCGCATCACTCTGAAGATGAAGCCACTTGGGAACGCGAGGATCGTCTTCGTGAAGAATACCCCGCACTGTTTCCTTCTACCTCCTAAATCTCGGGACGAGATTTCTTGTAGTAGAGGAGAATTGTAACGCCCGGATAATTTGGCTACAGTAAAACTTCGCTAATGATGCCACGTCACTTCGATTACTATTGCTAATCTCGCG
Organism: Secale cereale; assembly: GCA_902687465.1. Classification (NCBI taxonomy): domain Eukaryota; kingdom Viridiplantae; phylum Streptophyta; class Magnoliopsida; order Poales; family Poaceae; genus Secale; species Secale cereale. The sequence continues at coordinate 348,828,179 of LR738711.1, forward strand.
TTAGTTCGAAACCGATTAAAATTCAAATTCAAAATGTGGCAAATAATAAAAGTTTTCAAATATTAAATAAAAATGTTCGGTGTGTGACAAATATTGCTATGGTAATTATAGTAAAGAAACATAATTTTACAAAGTGCCTAAGTGCTTTAAACTAAATAAAACAGAAAAGAGAAATAAATAAAAGAAAAGAAAAGCAAACAAAAACAAAAGAAAGAAAAAAAGAGCCCCCCAGGCCAACTGGGCCTCGGCCCAGCCAGTGGCCTGCCAGGCTGGCCCACCTCCCCCTGGCCTATAACCCCCCTAGGGCCCCGAAATCCCCCACCGACACCTCACCCCCCCGAAATATCTCCCTCCTCTCTCCCCCCGATCTGGATCGGGATCGGGGGCAAGAACCATGCCATCACCGTCCGCTGGAAGGACCTCGCCGGACTGCTTCCTCTTCGTCGACGCCGTCGTCCCCGTCCCCCACCACGAGCACCACTGCCACGACCCCTACGGCCCCCGGTGAAGCTTCAGCCTCCACTCCTCCTCTCCCCCTTCTGCCTCGCCGTCCCGCTCGCCGCATCGGTGCCCCACCGCGCCAGCTGTGGCTCCCCTCACTGCTCCAGGCCGCACCCGCCTCACACTGTGGCAGCCGCGCGCCCGCGACCCCCTCCCTCTCTATGCTGTTGCTGTTGCTGTGGGACGCCGCCCGCGGCCGCCCTTCGCCGCCCCGCTCGCCGCACCGGCACCCCTCGCCCCGCGCCTGGGTTTGCCTAGTCGGGCGCCAGCGCCCGACCCGCCTGCTAAGCGCCCGACCCGCAAGGCCCCCCACGGGCCTATGACAGGGGGCCCCACGGCCCCAGAAAAAAGGGATTTAAAATAAATAATAAATATATATAAAAATAATAATAATTAAAATATAATTAATTAATTAACTATAATTAGTTTAACTAAATCACTAATTAACCTGATTAACCTGTTAGTTAATTAGGCAGTCAATGACACGCGGGACCCACACGTCAGTTTGACCAGTCAACACCCCTGTTGACTGCTGACGTCATGCTGACGTCAGCATGCACTATTCTGGATAATGTTCATTTATTTAATAATTAATTAATTAGAAAATGATTTAAAACTTTAAAAATTAATATAAAATAATCCGTAACTCGGATGAAAATACTTTATATATGAAAGTTGCTCAGAATTTCGAGGCACATCCGAATACGCAAACTGTTCGTCAACCACACGTCCCTAGCATACTAAACACACACCTTTCCCCCTCCGTTTCATCCGCCTGAAAATGCGAAACACCGGGAATACTTTCCCGGATTTTTCCCCACTTCGCCAGTATCACTCGGTACTGCGTTAGGACACACCTAGCACCGTTACATGTCATGTCATGCATCGTCATATATCTGTTTGCATTGTATTCATTGTTTCTTCCCCCTCTTCTCCCTGGTAGACTACGAGACCGACGCTGCTGCTGCCCCGATCGACTACGGTGTTGACGACCCCACCTTTGCTGCCGAGCTTCCAGGCAAGCCCCCCTCCCTTGATCAACTTGATATCGCCTATTCTTCTCTCTACTGCTTGCATTAGATTAGTGTAGCATGTTACTGCTTTCGATACTCCTATTCTGCTGCATAACCTATCATTGTTGCTACAACTGTTGACACATTTACCTGCAATCCTAAATGCTCAGTATAGGATGCTAGTATTCCATCACTGGCCCTACACCCTTGTCCGTTTGCCCTGCTATTCTATCGGGCCGTGATCACTTGGGGATGATCACGGGTATATACTACATACACTTATTCTTGATACATGTTGTGGCTAAAGTCGGGTCGGCTCGTTGAGTACCTGCGGTTGATTCACGGATTGGGGGCTGAAAGGACATACTTTCCCGACGGCCCTCTGTGTGGATCTTTGTGGCGGAGTGCCAAGGCAGGTTGAGACACCTAGGAGACAGGTGGGCCTGGCCCTGGTCGCTGTCCGCGGTTATTTCATAATAACACGCTTAACGAGTTTGGATATTTGATCTGAGTCTGGCCGTTGGCCTATACGCACTAACCGGCTATGTGGGAACAATTATGGGCACTCGACGTCGTGGTATCATCCTAAGCCTTCTTGATGCTAGCGACTTAGCGGCACGCGCCGGATTGGACTGGAAAGTGTGACGCCCGAGACCGACGTCCCAGAAGATTCCCGAAGATTCCAGATGTTCCGGGTTGCCCGTGTGTTCTTTTGTGCTTGTGTTATTTATTTTTTTGCATTGCATCATGTCATCATGCCATCATGTCATATCTTTTGCATCTCAACCTAAATAATTCGTGTGGACCTTCGGTCCGTTTAAATCGAGGGAAGGTGACTTCTCTTTATAACATAAAAAAGTCTCTCATTATTTTAGGGAGCTATATTAAAATATTCCATTTTTTGGAATTACTCCAACACACTTGCAAATATTCCCCATGCTTCTTTAATTCAAGTTACACCTTCCAAACCTTGCCAATAATTCTTTTCCGTTGTTTCGAGGTTCCTCCGAAAATTCGAACATTTTTGGACACTTCAATCATCAAGTCTTAGTTCAAAACTATTTGAATTAAATTCAAATATGTTTGAATTATTTTTTCCAATCACGCCTTTTCTATTTTTCTCGGACCGTGCTCTTTTTATGCTGCCCGAGAAAAATACTTCCATGTGCTAGTTTTGCCCTAACCTCCCTCTTCTTTCTTTGATTCTCTCTTTTGTTTTATGCTAAAAGGGAAATAAAAAGGAGGCAGCCCAGCAGCCGCAGGAAGCCAGCCTCAGCCTCCCTCTCCTTCTGGCCTCCCTGGCCCATTACTTCCCTTCAGGCCCACCAGCCCATTCCAACTCCGCAACCCTAGCCCGAGAGCCTCACCCTCTCAACCCCTCGAGCCTCTCCCGCACGCCGCCGCACCCTCTCGCTCACCCTCTCGTTCCCTCGCACCTCTCCCTCGCTCCCGATTCTCCTCTCCTTCGATCTCCTCCTCTCTGCCCCCAAGTACCCCGCTCCCGATGCGCTCGCAGCCTCCCATCGCTCGCCTCTGCCCGAGCCCCTCCTCTCGTCGCCCGAACCCATCGATTCCCTCGAGCTCCCTCTTTCCCGAGCCTCCCTCTCCCCTCGAACATCTCCAGCTCGCCCCCTCATCCCCTCGCATCGCCCCTTCTTCCCGATCCCCCGAGGCCTCGTCCTCCCTTTCCTCGCGCCAGGTCCTCCCTCTGGCCAGCCCCGGCCACTGCCAGCCGCCGCCGCGCCAAGGGCGCCCCTCCTCTCCTCCGAGCTCTGGCGCGCCAGGGGCCCCGCCCTCGCCACCACGCCGACCGCCTCGCCGAGCCCGCGGCTCCCTCCGCGCAGCCCTGCCTCCTCTGCACCCAGAGCGCCAGCGCCATCGCGGCCAGGCCCTCGCCTCCAGCGGCCCGGCACCCCGCGCCTCTCCTCCGTAGAGGCTGCTGCCTCGTCCTCCCTCCTGCGGCTCCTCCAGCGCCCCGAGCCCCACGTCCGGCCACCGGATCCCGCTGCCCCTGCCTCGCCGTGCTGCTGCCTGGCCTCGTCGTCCCGAGACCGTGCCTGTGTTCTTTTTTTTGCGTTGTTGCCTTGTGCTGTTGAGTTTTGTCCAGGGACCGTTTCTTTTGCCAAGTGGAGTCCAAAGACCGGGGAAGCATCAAGTTCGTCTACGATCTGCGTACGACTATCGTCATCGTGACCCCGAACGACTACTCGGATCAAGTACCACTACCGTCGACCCTCGAAGACCCGTGTTTCCGGATGCGACAAGTACCACTACGCTCGACGACTCGAACATCTACAAAACGACCGTGAACCAAGACGCGAACGTGAACAACTACCGTCGCCCCGTGTACGACTACACGTGTACCTCTACGGAACGACTTCTTCCTCTTCGGAAACGTGAACAACTACTCCCTCTCCGACCGCGAGTACCACTACTTCCTCTACGATCTCGAACCGTCCCGAAACGAGTGTTTCGAAGGTATAACCCGAGACGATGACCCGTGGATGCTTGTTGTGGTTGTATGAAATGTTTCCTTGTGTGCATCGTGCCCGTTGTGCCCTTCTTTTGGCGTGTTCCTCGGTTGCCTCGTCACCGACTCGTGGGAACCCGGTAACGGGATCACCCCATCATCTCGTTTGACTCGCTCACGCCGTCTTTCTTTTGCACCGGTCTCTCAACGAGTTACCGGAACCGAGATGTTGCGTTGCATCATTTTTCGATTCGTTGCCGTGGCACCTTTCCATTCCACCACGGTGATTATTGCTTCATATCTCTTTTAAGTCAACTTTTAATAAAATTGCATAAACTTGATCATGTCATCCGCATCATGATAACAACATGAGAATGTTTAATTGTTGTTTGCTTATAATTATTAAACATGCTCATGGGGATTTTCCGGATATGTTGTTGTTATTCTCCGGCCTCATTTAAATTGCCTAGTTAGTGTAGTTTTATTATGCTTCACCTCTTGCCATGTTAACCAACCTTTAATCTTGTCTTGTAAATAATCGAGAGTCAACAAAATGATTAATTGTGGTGTTTTGTCAATATGCAACTCGTTGCATATTGAGCTCCACTTAACTTGTAGTGTTGTTTGTGCAGTTTGCCATGCCTTGCATATTTAAACCGGACATGCATCATATTTGGATGTGCATCGTATGCCATGTTATGCTTGTGTGTTTACCGAGTTGTTTGCTTCTTCCCGGTTGCTTCTCTTGATAGCTTCGGTTTCGTTCCGGAGTTGTGAGGATTCGCTCGACTGTTGCTCCGTCTGCTTCATGGATCCGTTCTTCTCCCTTGTGGAATCCTAGGCAAGATGACCGAACCCGGATACCATTACTATCTTTGCCTATTGCTAGAGTATCGCTCTTTAGTATATTGCCTCGATGCCCATGTCTTTCTTGTCAGCCTCCTACTTGTAACCATGAACCTGTTTAACCACCCTACCTATGCAAACCGTTGCTTGGCTAAGTACGCTTCGCTCAGCCCCTCTTATAGCATTGTTAGTTGCAGGTGAAGATTGAAGATGCTTGCTTCATGTTGAAGTTTGGTTGGGTTATATCACACTATATAAATGCTTAAAATGAAATCATCTATATACTGGCAGGGTGGAAGGCTAAGCCTTTTGCTTCGTGTTTTGTTCCACTCATGCCGTTAGGAATCGTATAAACCGGTGTTATGTTCCTTGATTACGCGTTCCTAACACGGTTGGGGTGTATGGGACCCCCTTGATAAACCGCTAAGTACTAAGTCTTTTCCAGCAAGTCCCAACATTTGGTACTATTTGCCTCATAATAACAACTTAATTAATTAATTAAATTTGCATAGGGGGTCGGTCCCTCGAGGATTCCTAATTCTACATAGCAGGGGGGGCCAGTGCCGATGGTGTTGGTCCCAAACGGGGAGTCTGCGGGAACCACCACGGGGAAACTCGAGGATTGGGTCCTGTAGAATCGCCCATCCGGTCGTGTCCTGAGACTTAGATACGCGCGGCTACTATCAGGGTGTCGACACGCCGGGAGGATTTGCTGGATTAGCCTTACCTTAGTTCGGTTTAACTTGAGCACGGGATTCCGAGAATACTCGGGTCTTCCCACCTATGGAGTTGCGACTCCGCGGATCGTGGGCTTGTAATGGGTCAAGTTGGAACACCCCTGCAGGGTTTGAACTTTCGAAAGCCGTGCCCGCGGTTATGTGGCAGATGGGAGCTTGTTAATATCCGGTTGTAGATAACTTGACACAATGTTCTAATACACTACCAGCGTGTGTACCGTGACTGTCAATTTCCGAGTAGGGATTCGGGAGTTGAACACGGTGGGGTTATGTTTGACTGGCTTTAGATAGGATCACTTCGTGATCACCTCTCGACCGAGGCACTTCTCTTCTCGCTCTCTTTTGCGTAAGTTAGTGCTAGTTGCTGCTGCAGACTCTTGTTGTTCCTTCACCTCTCGTTCTTTCTTCAGCCTTGTCCTCACCCAAGGCTTAAATAGTCATGTTACCCGGGAACGGGATTGCTGAGTCCTCTGTGGCTCACAGTTACTTCACCACACCAGATGCAGGTTCAGCCGAGTTTGAAGCAGGAGCTGGTTCAGAGCTTCACTTGGAGCTCGTTGAAGAGTGTGGCCGTTTGCTTGTGACGTTCCAATGTTCAGTAGTGGTTTCTACTAGGATTCGATCCTGACCTGTGGCTTTATGTTGTTTTGGTATCTTGCTTTTGGATCTTACCCTTAGATGGGCTGTGATGTTTTGAATGATGTATTGCTTATGTATTGTATTGTGTGAAGTGGCGAGTGTAAGCCAACTATCTCCTTTCGCAATTTAATCCCTCTTTTACATGAGTCGTGCAAAGATACCAAACTTGAGATCATTCTAGGATGGGCTTATATCTTTAAGTCGTGCCTCGACACGTAGGAGATATAGTCCCATCCTGGGCATTACAAGTTGGTATTCAGAGCCTTCTCCGACCTAGAAGCCCCCACTGATTGATCGAATCGTTGACGGTTGAGTCTAGGCACACACTTGAAAACTTTTTGAGTCCTATATTATATCGGAGAGTAGGAATTCTTTTGCTCCTCATCCCCTTTCTCTCTGGCGAGGACTCCTGACGATTACTCTTTTCTCTTCTACTTTCAAAAATTGCACCAAATTTTTTTAGGATCCCGCGAGTATTCTGGGATTGTTTCGATGTTCTTGTGACAAGGATATTGTTCTCGATGCCTCCTGTTACCGAGGAGTTGAGCTTCGGGGTATTGTTGTCACAAGCATATCACGGCAGTACTAAATACTTAAGACGGCCGACATCGAAAATCTCTCCTATACGGCCAGTGGCAAGATAACCCCGACATCACCCAGTACTGGGGAGGTAGCTCGAGAGTATTGCCATAGCTTGTTATAGTGGATGCTTTTCGAAGGTCCGAGGTAAACAGTTTCCGAGAAAGACTGGTTATGTGTTGAAGGATGGATACACCTGGATGTAGGTTTAGAGTTGATTGCGCGGTGCTTCCCGTGTATCCCCAACACCTGATTGCATAACTGGAAACTTTCGGAAATCTATAGGTGGGTTCATCTAGTAGTTCTAGGCATTCTTCCAACGGATGCACGATATGAAGTTCGGGGTTCTACATTGAGTGAAGTGGTTTTATGGACTTGTTCTGATCGGGAGTTGCATCTTAAAGGGTCCTTGGCTATGCTGATCCGGGGATTGCAAAACCCTTTTGTAACACGTTCCATGAGCTTTCAGCACGAAGATGTCGAACGAAACTTCTATCTTGTATTTGTTCTATCTGATCCTTGTTCCTTTTTTTTTATTTACCTTTTGTTCTCCAAGTGGCTTCTCGACTAGTTGATGTACCTACGGAATTCATCCGTTCAATTCTCTGTTCGGATGATATTGTGAAGATTCTGTTGCTACACATCTATCCTTTGTTCTTGTTTTGATTCTGGTATTCGAATTGCTTCGATGTCAAATGTTGATTCCATACCTTTCCTAATCGGTGTTCTCATATTTCTATGGGAGTGCTAGTCCTTCTTGATCATCGAGCTTGTCTTGTTAATTCTTTTCAACCGGTGTGCCTTCTCTTCAAGTTATTCAATACGGACGTCGTTGAGAAATCTGACGATTTGTCTGTTTCATTCGTCCCAAGTTGTCTTTGTTTTTCCCCACCCTCCCACCCTTCTTCTTCTCAGAGCAAGAATTCTTAATGAAATATCCATTTTATTCATGTGATGTTTCTTCATTCTTTTCCTTCAATGTTCTTATCCGGTGCGTTATCGTGAAGATTCTCAAGAGCTTTAAGTTCATCATTCTTTTGTTCGCTAACTCTGCCGGTGGATGTAATTCAAGATTTCGGTGTTGATCTTATCCTTTTCCTCATATCACAATGCTTTCTTATTCCGGTGGACCAATTAATCATTCTCCTCTTGTTATTCATATCCGGAGTGCTGAAGATTCATAATTCCATTCTTATTCCGTTCAAATTATTTTTGAGGATTGTTATCTTACTCAAGCCATTTAATTCAACCGGTGCTATATCTCTTAAGCAATCTTTTTCAACGGTGATTTCTTTGAGTGGGCCCTAACCCACAGGTCTTTTCCCAGGATCTTAACTGACTCTTCTTTTTCCGGAGAATTCTTTTTAAAGTGTGACATAAGAATGATTTCCATCAGTCACATGCCTTCTCCTAGATCGCTTTCAAATTCTTTTTCTTCGTTGGTTCAATCTTCCAATTCTTCAATCCGGAGTGCTCATCAATTCTTCATGGCATTTCTCGTCTTCATTCTCAACATTTAGAGACCGGACAAGTGTTTCTCTTAAATCTTGGCCCGTTCTCTAAAGAGTTGTGGTTCTACCTTCATGCCATCCTCATTATTGTTCCGATTGTGAGGAATTCTTTTATACCGTCCGAAGCATTTCATGAATTCTTTTCTTTGTGATCCTCCGAAGGCCACCATTTCAGAATATTTCTTCGTTCTCAGTTTTCAACTTTGTCCTCCAAATATTCTTCATTGATGTCTCTTCATTCGTCTCCATATTCTTACGGTGGTTCTTTCAAGGTTACCCTTCCGTTGTTATCGTTTTAATTCATTTGTTCTTTTCATGATCCTACCAGGGGTTCGTTGAAGATTTATCCAAGGTTGTGCTAGATCTCTCTTTAATTCTTTCCAACGAGAATAAGTAGGATGCCAAATCCTTGGTTGTCATCAATTTAATTGGTGAAGGATATGCATGACATAATTCTTATTCTTATTCCTTCAAGCTGATTTAATTCTTTTGTCTGGAGCTTGTTCATCATATTCTCGGTTCTAAATTCTTCATCTTGTTTTCCGGAGATCCATGTTGTTTCAATTATATCATTTCAAGCTTCATCTAATTCATCGCAGGCCTTGAATTCTATTCTTTTCATCTTTCACTTCTAATGCTTTCAATACCGGAGTTCTTCATGGTGGATCATCAAGATTTAATTCATCCTCGAAGTCTTCATCAAGATTCTTGTTGGAGCTCAAGCATTCTTCTTCTTGCATTTTGAAGTGCAATTCTTTCTCCCTTATCTTTTCAGATGGTGTTATGTCATTCTTGGCAATTCCTTCATGTTTCATGATTCACGAGTTATCAAGAATGAGATATTTAAAACCATCATTTTCCTTGTTCAGGAGATCTTTCCAACCCTTCAATTTATTCGTTGGAGTTATTTTGGGTTGTATTTCACCTAAAGCTTTTCCCTAAGGATTTTGCTATTGTGGTGCTTATAAATGACCCAAGTTCTTCATTTATCATTCTGCTGAGATAACTCTTTCGTCTCCTTGCTGATCTCAACCAAATCAATTGTTTCCGTCAGTGGCTGGTTGTCACCTCATAATTTTGAGATATTTTCCATAAGCCCACTTCAAGCTTATTCTTTTCGTTGTTGATTTTTTTCCAACAACTCTGTTCCACCCTTCTTCGTAAGGATGCTCTTTCAATTCAATTTTGAGAGAAGTTGTCTTTTCTTCTCCGTTCAATTCTTCATTGATTTATATGCTATTCTTTCATTCTGGAGGCATTGTGATGTTGCTCTCTCCAACCATCACCTCGTTTTTTTATCGAGATCATGTTCTTTCCCTTGCTTATCATTTAACCGGAGTGTTGTATTCTTCATTCTAGTTCCGTCATCTTATCAAGTTTGCCTCTCTTTTCAACCGGAGTGCTGTCTGAATCCTTCTTAACCTTGTGCCATTCTTTTAATTGTTTCGGAGGCAGTATGTTGTTGATTTCATCAACTATCACTACATCTCCTCAAGTTTTTGTTCTTTTCCTTCCATTTACAGACGGAGTGCTGTCCAAATTCTGTCATTCTTATTCCTTGGCTATACCATTGCGGTTTCTTATTCTTTTGGTTCGTAAGCTCTTGTTTAATGTCTTTCAACCTTCAAGGTTCTCATAATGCTCCTTGTTTGTCTTTTCTAACGGAGTGTTTTCATCTTCGTTCATCTCCGTTGCTTTCTTTCTTTCAATCTGTTCAACCTCTCAAGGTTCTTTGGTTTCACTCGTCTGTCAAAGAAGCAACTTTGTTTTACCTCTTCCCCTTCCGTTTTTACCCGGTGATATCTCTAGGATCTCGGGTCGAGATCCTCTGTTAGTGTGGGAGAGTTGTGACGCCCGAGACCGACGTCCCAGAAGATTCCCGAAGATTCCAGATGTTCCGGGTTGCCCGTGTGTTCTTTTGTGCTTGTGTTATTTATTTTTTTGCATTGCATCATGTCATATCTTTTGCATCTCAACCTAAATAATTCGTGTGGACCTTCGGTCCGTTTAAATCGAGGGAAGGTGACTTCTCTTTATAACATATAAAAGTCTCTCATTATTTTAGGGAGCTATATTAAAATATTCCATTCTTTGGAATTACTCCAACACACTTGCAAATATTCCCCATGCTTCTTTAATTCAAGTTACACCTTCCAAACCTTGCCAATAATTCTTTTCCGTTGTTTCGAGGTTCCTCCGAAAATTCGAACATTTTTGGACACTTCAATCATCAAGTCTTAGTTCAAAACTATTTGAATTAAATTCAAATATGTTTGAATTATTTTTTCCAATCACGCCTTTTCTATTTTTCTCGGACCGTGCTCTTTTTATGCTGCCCGAGAAAAATACTTCCATGTGCTAGTTTTGCCCTAACCTCCCTCTTCTTTCTTTGATTCTCTCTTTTGTTTTATGCTAAAAGGGAAATAAAAAGGAGGCAGCTCAGCAGCCGCAGGAAGCCAGCCTCAGCCTCCCTCTCCTTCTGGCCTCCCTGGCCCATTACTTCCCTTCAGGCCCACCAGCCCATTCCAACTCCCCAACCCTAGCCCGAGAGCCTCACCCTCTCAACCCCTCGAGCCTCTCCCGCACGCCGCTGCACCCTCTCGCTCACCCTCTCGTTCCCTCGCACCTCTCCCTCGCTCCCGATTCTCCTCTCCTTCGATCTCCTCCTCTCTGCCCCCAAGTACCCCGCTCCCGATGCGCTCGCAGCCTCCCATCGCTCGCCTCTGCCCGAGCCCCTCCTCTCGTCGCCCGAACCCATCGATTCCCTCGAGCTCCCTCTTTCCCGAGCCTCCCTCTCCCCTCGAACATCTCCAGCTCGCCCCCTCATCCCCTCGCATCGCCCCTTCTTCCCGATCCCCCGAGGCCTCGTCCTCCCTTTCCTCGCGCCAGGTCCTCCCTCCGGCCAGCCCCGGCCACTGCCAGCCGCCGCCGCGCCAAGGGCGCCCCTCCTCTCCTCCGAGCTCCGACGCGCCAGGGGCCCCGCCCTCGCCACCACGCCGACCGCCTCGCCGAGCCCGCGGCTCCCTCCGCGCAGCCCTGCCTCCTCTGCACCCAGAGCGCCAGCGCCATCGCGGCCAGGCCCTCGCCTCCAGCGGCCCGGCGCCCCGCGCCTCTCCTCCGTAGAGGCTGCTGCCTCGTCCTCCCTCCTGCGGCTCATCCAGCGCCCCGAGCCCCGCGTCCGGCCACCGGATCCCGCGGCCCCTGCCTCGCCGTGCTGCTGCCTGGCCTCGTCGTCCCGAGACCGTGCCTGTGTACTTTTTTTTTGCGTTGTTGCCTTGTGCTGTTGAGTTTTGTCCAGGGACCGTTTCTTTTGCCAAGTGGAGTCCGAAGACCGGGGAAGCATCAAGTTCGTCTACGATCCGCGTACGACTATCGTCATCGTGACCCCGAACGACTACTCGGATCAAGTACCACTACCGTCGACCCTCGAAGACCCGTGTTTCCGGATGCGACAAGTACCACTACGCTCGACGACTCGAACATCTACAAAACGACCGTGAACCAAGACGCGAACGTGAACAACTACCGTCGCCCCGTGTACGACTACACGTGTACCTCTACGGAACGACTTCTTCCTCTTCGGAAACGTGAACAACTACTCCCTCTCCGACCGCGAGTACCACTACTTCCTCTACGATCTCGAACCATCCCGAAACGAGTGTTTCGAAGGTATAACCCGAGACGATGACCCGTGGATGCTTGTTGTGGTTGTATGAAATGTTTCCTTGTGTGCATCGTGCCCGTTGTGCCCTTCTTTTGGCGTGTTCCTCGGTTGCCTCGTCACCGACTCGTGGGAACCCGGTAACGGATCACCCCATCATCTCGTTTGACTCGCTCACGCCGTCTTTCTTTTGCACCGGTCTCTCAACGAGTTACCGGAACCGAGATGTTGCGTTGCATCATTTTTCGGTTCGTTGCCGTGGCACCTTTCCATTCCACCACGGTGACTATTGCTTCATATCTCTTTTAAGTCAACTTTTAATAAAATTGCATAAACTTGATCATGTCATCCGCATCAGGATAACAACATGAGAATGTTTAATTGTTGTTTGCTTATAATTATTAAACATGCTCATGGGGATTTTCCGGATATGTTGTTGTTATTCTCCGGCCTCATTTAAATTGCCTAGTTAGTGTAGTTTTATTATGCTTCACCTCTTGCCATGTTAACCAACCTTTAATCTTGTCTTGTAAATAATCGAGAGTCAACTAAATGATTAATTGTGGTGTTTTGTCAATATGCAACTCGTTGCATATTGAGCTCCACTTAACTTGTAGTGTTGTTTGTGCACTTTGCCATGCCTTGCATATTTAAACCGGACATGCATCATATTTGGATGTGCATCGTATGCCATGTTATGCTTGTGTGTTTACCGAGTTGTTTGCTTCTTTCCGGTTGCTTCTCTTGATAGCTTCGGTTTCGTTCCGGAGTTGTGAGGATTCGCTCGACTGTTGCTCCGTCTGCTTCATGGATCCGTTCTTCTCCCTTGTGGAATCCCAGGCAAGATGACCGAACCTGGATACCATTACTATCTTTGCCTATTGCTAGAGTATCGCTCTTTAGTATATTGCCTCGATGCCCATGTCTTTCTTGTCAGCCTCCTACTTGTAACCATGAACCTGTTTAACCACCCTACCTATGCAAACCGTTGCTTGGCTAAGTACGCTTCGCTCAGCCCCTCTTATAGCATTGTTAGTTCCAGGTGAAGATTGAAGATGCTTGCTTCATGTTGAAGTTTGGTTAGGTTATATCACACTATATAAATGCTTAAAATAAAATCATCTATATACTGGCAGGGTGGAAGGCTAAGCCTTTTGCTTGGTGTTTTGTTCCACTCATGCCGTTAGGAACCGTATAAACCGGTGTTATGTTCCTTGATTATGCGTTCCTAACACGGTTGGGGTGTATGGGACCCCCTTGATAAACCGCTAAGTGCTAAGTCTTTTCCAGCAAGTCCCAACATTTGGTACTATTTGCCTCATAATAACAACTTAATTAATTAATTAAATTTGCATAGGGGGTCGCTCCCTCGAGGATTCCTAATTCTACATAGCAGGGGGGGCCAGTGCCGATGGTGTTGGTCCCAAATGGGGAGTCTGCGGGAACCACCACGGGGAAACTCGAGGATTGGGTCCTGTAGAATCGCCCATCCGGTCGTGTCCTGAGACTTAGATACGCGCGGCTACTATCAGGGTGTCGACACGCCGGGAGGATTTGCTGGATTAGCCTTACCTTAGTTCGGTTTAACTTGAGCACGGGATTCCGAGAATACTCGGGTCTTCCCACCTATGGAGTTGTGACTCCGCGGATCGTGGGCTTGTAATGGGTCAAGTTGGAACACCCCTGCAGGGTTTGAACTTTCGAAAGCCGTGCCCGCGGTTATGTGGTAGATGGGAGCTTGTTAATATCCGGTTGTAGATAACTTGACACAATGTTCTAATACACTACCAGCGTTTGTACCGTGACTGTCAATTTCCGAATAGGGATTCGGGAGTTGAACACGGTGGGGTTATGTTTGACCGGCTTTAGATAGGATCACTTCGTGATCACCTCTCGACCGAGGCACTTCTCTTCTCGCTCTCTTTTGCGTAAGTTAGTGCTAGTTGCTGCTGCAGACTCTTGTTGTTCCTTCACCTCTCGTTCTTTCTTCAGCCTTGTCCTCACCCAAGGCTTAAATAGTCATGTTACCCGGGAACGGGATTGCTGAGTCCTCTGTGGCTCACAGTTACTTCACCACACCAGATGCAGGTTCAGCCGAGTTTGAAGCAGGATCTGGTTCAGAGCTTCACTTGGAGCTCGTTGAAGAGTGTGGCCGTTTGCTTGTGACGTTCCGATGTTCAGTAGTGGTTTCTACTAGGATTCGATCCTGACCTGTGGCTTTATGTTGTTTTGGTATCTTGCTTTTGGATCTTACCCTTAGATGGGCTGTGATGTTTTGAATGATGTATTGCTTATGTATTGTATTGTGTGAAGTGGCGAGTGTAAGCCAACTATCTCCTTTTGCAATTTAATCCCTCTTTTACATGAGTCGTGCAAAGATACCAAACTTAAGATCATTCTAGGATGGGCTTATATCTTTAAGTTGTGCCTCGACACGTAGGAGATATAGTCCCATCCTGGGCATTACAAGCCTACACTGCTATTAGGAGAGGCTAGGTCTGCTTACCGGCCGCCCTCGCAACGTGCATGTGTGCATTGGGCGATGGGCCCAGACCCCCGTGCGCTTAGGGTTTAGACCGTGTGCTGACCTCTCTGTTGTGCTTAGGTAGGGCTACGACGTGTTGATCTTCCGAGGCCGGGCATGACCCAGGAAAGTGTGTCCAGCCAAATGGGATCAAGCGTGCTGGGTTATGTGGTGCACCCCTGCAGGGAAGTTAATCTATTCGAATAGCCGTGTCCCTTGGTAAAAGGACGACCCGGAGTCGTATTCCGACCTCATGACAACTAGAACTGGATACTTGATAAAACACACCCATATGAGTTCCAGATATAACTCGATTGTTGCTCTGTCACAGGGTGATGTGCGGGAGGATCGCCGAGTAGGATTATGGTATTTCGATGATACTTGGTGAACTTACCATCTATTCTCTTCTACTGCTGCAAGATGGAGGCTGCCAGAAGCGTAGTCTTCGTTTGGATTAGCTATCCCCTCTTATTGTGGCTTTCTGTAGTTCAGTTCACAGATACAACCCATATCATTGTTACCATTGCATATGTAGTATAGATCCTTGCTTGCGAGTACTTTGGATGAGTACTCACGGTTGCTTTGCTCCCCCTTTTCCCCTTCTGTTCCTTATTCTCGGATGATGCAACCAGATGGTGGATCCCAGGAGCCAGACGCCACCTACGACGACTCGTACTACACCGGAGGCGCCTACTACTACGTGCAGAGTGCTGACGACGACCATGAGTAGTTTAAGAGGATCCCAGGCAGGAGGCTTGCTTCTCTTTCGATCTGTATCCCAGTTTGTGCTAGCCATCTTATGGCACCTTGTTTAACTTTATGTCTGTACTCAGATATTTGTTGCTTTCGCTGACTCGTCTATGATCGAGCACTTGTATACGAGCCCTCGAGGCCCCTGGCTTGTAATATGAAGCTTGTATGACTTATTTTACTTTTAGAGCTGTGCTGTGATATCTTCCAGTGAGTCCCTGATCTTGGTCGTACACATTTGCGTGCATGATTAGTGTATGGACAAATCGGGGGCGTCACACCCTATCACCCACAGACTAGTGGTCAAGTAGAACTAAGTAACAGGGAGTTGCAATTAATCTTGCAAAAGACAGTTAATAGGTCTAGGAAGAATTGGTCCAAGAAACTAGATGATGCATTATGGGCCTATAGAACTGCATAAAAAAAATCCTATGGGTATGTCTCCATATAAGATGGTGTATGGAAAAGCTTGTCACTTACCTCTTGAGCTAGAACATAAGGCATATTGGGCTATTAAATAGCTCAACTACGATTTCAAACTTGCCGGTGAAAAGAGGTTATTTGACATTAGCTGCCTTGACGAGTGGAGAACCCAGGCCTATGAGAATGCCAAGCTATTTAAAGAAAAAGTTAAAATATGGCATGACAAAAAGATACAAAAGAGTGAGTTTAACATAGGGGATTATGTCTTGCTATTCAACTCTCGATTAAGATTTTTTGCAGGAAAACTTCTCTCCAAGTGGGAAGGACCTTACATTATCGAGGAGGTCTATCATTCCGGTGCCATAAAAATCAACAACTTCGAAGGCACAAACCCGAAGGTGGTGAATGGTCAAATAATTAAACATTATATCTCAGGTAATCCTATAAATGTTGAAACCAATATTATTGAAATCGTAACCCCGAAGGAATACATAAGGGACACTTTCCAGAATGATTCAGCCTCCGAAAAGGAAGAGATATGTGATACGGTAAGTAAACCGACTCCAAAACCGTTCTAAAGGCATTTTTTCTCCGTTTTGGAATATTTAGAAAAATAGAAAAATAAACCGCAGTCCGGAAGAGACACGAGGCATCCACGAGGGTGGAGGGCGCGCCCCCTTCCCAGGGCGCGCCCCCTGCCTCGTGGGCACCCCGTGTGTCCCCCAGACTCCGTTTTCTTGTGGCTTACTCCTTTTGGTCGGTAAAAATTCATTATATATACTCCCAAAGGTTTTGACCTCTGTATCACGCAAAAATCCTATGTTCTTGTTTAGAGCTGTTTTCTGTCACGGTTTGCAGAGCCAGGCATCATGTCGTCTCCCTCCTCCAACAACGAAGGCAACGATGCTTGGCTAATGAAGATAAATCTGAAGAGGGAAGGACCCGAGGAGATCCACAAGGAGAAGAGGATCAAGATGGAGGTGGAAGATCCGGCTCCGGCAGCCGAAGAAGAAGACACCTCTAAATCCCTTCCTAATCTCTTTACCTCAACTGAGCTAGAAGCTTTCAGGATGATTGCGTTAGCTGAGATTCGAAACAAGCATCTCACAAGTGAAAATATTTTGTTGAAGGATTACATAGCTGCTCTCAAAGGTATTATCCGCAAGCTGGAGGATCTCCTACGCTCGATATATGAGGATCTGCCATCACTACTTGCACCTCCATCATCACCACCCCTGCAGAAGGAGACATAATCATATGGGTATGGGCACTCCCCTTGGCAACTGCCAAGCTTGGGGGAGTGACCCCGGTATCGTATCACCATCACTCCTATCTTTACTGTTTTACTAAGTTCGATCCTTTTGGTAGTATCTTGATCTATTAGAATAAAGTTAGCATGATCTAGTTGTGAGCTTTACCCTTTGTAATCGAGTCCGTGAGTTATATAATAAAGATTAGTGTTGAGTCAAGGGCTTGATTTCCTCACTTGGGTCATGATAAAAAAGAAAGAAAACATAAAGAGTATCAAAGAGATCATATCGATCTTATGGGAAGTAATGACTTCACATACGTGAGTATGATAAATAAAAGTTGTTGGGAGGTGACAAACATAGTTTTGGTCATCGTTGCAATTAATAGGAAGTAATAAAAGAAGAGAGGCTTCACATACAAATATACTATCTTGGACATCTTTTATGATTGTAAGCACTCATTAAAGTATGACATGCTAAAGAGTTGATGTTGGACAAGGAAGACAACATAATGGGTTATGTCTTCTTATATCCGAAATAAAGTATATTGTCATGGATCATCCAACATGTTGAGCTTGCCTTTCCCCCTCATGCTAGCCAAAACTCCTCGCACTAAGTAGAGATACTACTTGTGCTTCCAAATATCCTTAAACCCAGTTTTGCCATGAGAGTCCACCATACCTACCTATGGTTGAGAAAGATCCTTCCAAGTAAGTTGTCATGTTGCAAACTCGCTAAAATATGTATGATTTATTAGTGTGGGAGAAATTAGCTTTATACGATCTTGTGATATGGAAGTAATAAAAGCGATGGACTGCATAATAAAGGTCCTTATCACAAGTGGCAATATAAAGAGAAGTTCTTCTATGCTAAGACTTTGTGCATCCAACCATAAAAACACATGACAACCTCTGCTTCCCTCTGTGAAGGGCCTATCTATTATTCTTGCCTTATTAGTGTCAAGGTGAAACCAACCTTTCCTTTTTACATTTTATCCTTTGGCAAGCACATTGTGTTGGAAAGATCCTGACATATATACCCACTTGGATGTAAGTTTTCATGAGCTATTACTGTTGACACTACCCTTGAGGTAAAAGTTTGGGAGGCAACACCATAAGCCCCTATCTTTCTCTGTGTCTGATTAAAACTCCATAAACATAAGTATTGCGTGAGTGTGAGCAATTGTGAAAGACTATATGATAGTTGAGTATGTAGGCTTGCTGAAAAGCTCTTATATTGACTCTTTCCGATGTTACGATAAATTGCAATTGCTTCAATGACCGAGATCAAAGTTTGTTAGTTTCCAATGAAGTTTATGATTCATACTTGATATTGTGGATGAATTGTTACTTTAGCATAAGAATCATATGACTATATTTATATAAGTTGCTGTTATGAGAATGATCATGATGCCCTCATGTTCGTATTTTGTTTTATCGACAGCTCTATCTCTAAACATGTGGACATATTTTTCGATATCGGCTTTCGCTTGAGAACAAGCAAGGTCTAAGCTTGGGGGAGTTGATACGTCCATTTTGCATCATGCTTTTATGTTGATATTTATTGCATTATGGGCTGTTCTTATATGTTTTGTCACAATACTTATGCCTTTTCTCACTTATTTTACAAGGTTTACATGAAGAGGGAGAATGCCGCCAGCTGGAATTCTGGGCTGGAAAAGGAAGAAACTCTGGAAACCTATTCTGCACAACTCCAAAAGCCACGAAACTCAATAGAAGGATGTTTCAGAACATATAAAAAATATCTGGCGAAAGAAATCCACGAGGGGGGGCCACCGGTTGTCCACGAGGGTGGGGGCGCGCCCCCCTTCCCAGGGCGTGCCCCCTGCCTCGTGGGCCAGCCGGAAGGCCCCCGATGCCCATCTTCTCCTATATGAGGTGTTTTGACCTGGAAAAAAAATCATAAGAAGGCTTTCGGGACCAGACGCCGCCGTCTCGAGGGGGAACCGAGGCGGAAACCAATCTAGGGCTCCGACAGAGCTGTTCTGCCGGGGATACTTCCCTCCGGGAGGGGGAAATCATCACCGCCATCATCACCAACAAGTCTCCCATCTTGGGGAGGGCTATCTTCATCAACATATTCACCAGCACCATCTCCTCTCAAACCCTAGTTCATCTCTTGTATCCAATCTTTGTACCCAAACCTCAGATTGGTACCTATGGGTTGCTAGTAGTGTTGATTACTCCTTGTAGTTGATGCTAGTTGGTTTATTTGGTGGAAGATCATATGTTCAGATCCATTATGCATATTAATACCCCTCTGATCATGAACAATATTATGTCTTGTGAGTAGTTACTTTTGTTCCTGAGGACATGAGATAAGTCTTGCTATTAGTAGTCATGTGAATTTGGTCTTCGTTCGATATTTTGATGAGATGTATGTTGTCTCTCCTCTAGTGGTGTCATGTGAACGTCGACTACATGACACTTCACCATTATTTAGGCCTAGAGGAAGGCATTGAGAAGTAATAAGTAGATGATGGGTTGCTAGAGTGACAGAAGCTTAAACCCTAGTTTATGCGTTGCTTCGTAAGGGGCTGATTTGGATCCATATGTTTCAGGCTATGGTTAGGTTTACCTTAATACTTCTTTTGTAGTTACGGATGCTTGCATTAGAGGTTAATCATAAGTGGGAGGCTTGTCCAAGTAAGGGAAGCACCCATGTACCGGTCCACCCACATACCAAATTATCAAAGTTCCGAACGCGAATCAGATGATCGTGATGAAAACTAGCTTGACGATAATTCCCATGTGTCCTCGGGAGCGCTTTACTTTATATAAGAGTTTATTCAGGCTTTTCCTTTGCTACAAAAAGGATTGGGCCACCTTGCTGCACCTTATTTACTTTTACCTTTTGTCACTTGCTACCAATTACCTTATCACAAAACTATCTCTTACCTATAATTTAAGTGTTTGCAGAAAATACCTTACTAAAAACTGCCTATCATTTCCTTCTGCTCCTCGTTGGGTTCGACACTCTTACTTATCGAAAGGACTATGATAGACCCCCTACACTTGTGGGTCATCAGTATTAGCATCATCCTTGTCTTCATGAAACTCTGTTGCCAACAAAATTATTGCCATGAGTACATTACGTACTCAACATGCCTCCCTCGGAGAAGGTCCTAATAGCTACATGTGGCTTCAACGGAAGGCTGTAAGGCTCATTTGCATAAAAGCTAATTTTGTTTCAAAAACCTATAGCAGTTGGATAAAAGCAGTTTTGATGAACACATGTTTTATCTCCAGAATAACTTTCATAAAAGTGAGGATCCTCGATCAACTCACACTCTTCACAGGTTTCAAGAATATGGGAAAGAGGGAATAAGAAAGACAGGTCCTATACATTAAGAAAGATTCATGTGTTATCCATGACCGTGGACACGACTATTCGAATAGTTTTACACTCTGCAGAGGTTGTACACTTTACCCACACGACACAATCCCGACTTGTTGCCACTAGCCGTCGCTAGCGTAGTACACCATTTGGTATATCGGCAGGGAGATTGTGACGAGGTCTTTCATTAGACCAAACTTAATGTGCCAAGCCCACTAGGTTTCAACACGGAAGTAACCACAGTTCACAGTCGGAGCCCCCTTTTGTGCCGAGGATACTCCTCGCAAGGCAGCTATCCCATCCGCGGTACGGCGATGACGACAATAAGAGTGAGCTAACTAATTAACCAAGCCAGTGCCCATATAGCATGTGGCTGTACTGTTATCACAATCTTCAAATCCAAGACTTATTAGGCCTCATGCGGCACGGACGACTGATTGCCCCCTTTAACTCGTGAAGAGCAGCCAATCGCTCCTTCAATCCTTGATTCAGCTGTCGCCCGCGCCAGTATTCAGATGGTAAGTTTCACCCAGAGTAGAAGTGGATAGAGGAAGACAACAAGGGCCAACCGGCCTAGCTTAGCAGTAAGTTTCAAGGGTAAATGACTCAAAGGTCATACAACAAAGCACCTATAGGGTAATAAGCGTGGCTAAGCATTTCCACTCTACCAGAATACTATACTTCTTCTCAGGTGTCAAGTGAATAGGCGACAAGCGAATCAAGGTAATGTGTCAATGGACACGCTAGCTATGATATTAAAATAGCATGCATATAGTAACCATAAACACAATGCAGTTTTGTAAACATAGGATAAGTATGATCAAAGAAGGAGGCATGCCTTCGTTGTTGAGTCCTTCTTCAGTAACCTGATTCTGTCCATATCCAACATCGTCGTCACTCCCTACTCGGCGTAACGATAGCAAATGAAAATCAAATAAATACCAAAGCAAAAGTAAATCCAAATAACATCCAAAACAATTAAGAGTGGATGGATACAAAGATATTGATCAAGATGGAGGTTCCCAAATGTGGTAGCATGATAGGAAGGTAAGAGAGATGATTCAACGAAGTGACGTGGATTAAGTTGACACGACTTAGGAAGGTTTAGCGATCAAGACTAACGTTCTAATATGAATTATTCTATTGACCAGAAGAAGTATCCACTACAAAACACAACTAACTAAATACGAACTACTATATAGCTAACACAATGGCAACAACACACATGGAATGAAACCATCCCATGCATTCAACTACACAATCACAACATGGAATGAAAAGGTAAGAGTTAACCACAAACAAATATTTAGAAGTATCTAAATATTTATAATGGTTAACGACAAGGAAAGTCTAAACATCAACCATAATAGCTAAGCATATGCACACTAAGCATATGCGAAAGACACAACCGAATTAATATGAAATAAGGTAAATAATCATATGCATGTGATGAACTATTCCAACACTCAAAATACTAACAAGAGACAAGTCAAGCATATAACCAACACATGAACAACCGTAATGCACAGAACATCATAGGCATGAACGATTACTTCAATGAAAGATGTCTAGGCATACAATAACACAATAGCCAGGTAAACAAAACATATCAAACGCTAGGCATACAACACTGCAATAACCAGATAAACTAACATGATGTGTAAACATGGATGGTAATCACATGAGATACCACAATACGATACCAATACAATACAATGCAACATCCAACTTAGTTTATATTGATTACATAAATAGAAAGCATGGAAATAAGACACAACTCTATGAGACTAGGTGACACGCATGAACACGGAAGCATGAAAGTAGCACACACCAATTGTTGTTTATAACATGCAAACACATGAAATAATATGACTCAACTATACTAGACATGGCATAGTAGCCAATAAAAATATGTGACATTGATGAAAATGAAAATGTAAACCATATCTAAGTCATCACCATGTTACATAAAATAAATGAAAATGGTCAAACGTGAATTATTCCAATTAAATAAATCAAGAAATCATAGAATAATATTACATAAACATGCACATGGTAATAGATCACAAAAAATGTACTAAGGCATATCATACAACTACATAGAGCACTAACAATAATAATATTAAGCGACACGTAGTAACGCACATGTTACTACTAAAATTCCAAAGGAAATATGAGTGATTCCTAGGCATGTGAAGAGTTAACCGAATATTGTACGCGTGCATAAAGTGAACTATACACAATACAAAAATTTGTCTAGCCGAAACAACATGCAAAACCCATTTTATATAACTCTAATCGATAAACAATAAATCTAACAACTCACATGTCACACTAAAATTATGAGAGACATATCACGAACATGTGAAAATATCATATTACAAAATCATCAAACAAGAAAGCCCCTTGTATTCTACCGCAAAAATTACTATGATAATATAAATTGTACCAATTGCAGGATCCAACTATCAATCTAACACCACAATATGGTTACTATAGCCACAAGAAACATTTCATACGTTGACGACAAGATCATCCGATGGACAGAAAATAAAAAGACAAGCCGATGCCATCAAATCAAATTCGGTTTTGGACACACGCGGCCAACGACATAGATAGGTTGAATCATGATGTCTATAGAATACACTAGGTGATGACAAGTACGCGTGCAAAAGGAATTTGCTAAAAGCTCACCAAGTTGGATGGAATGGTGTGATGAACTTGACGAACAGTGTACACACACATGTGAAATTCTTCGCGTGTGATCGACGGATCACGGTCTTTCTTCTTTTGAATGGATCCCTGGTGTGGAGATGAACCTTAGGGCGCAAGGGTGCTGATGGAGATGGTCTACATCATCGGGAACGAGCATCGGCGTCCATGGACCAGCAGTAGTTCGAGGAGTGTTCTTGGAGAGAGGAGGAAGGGAGAGGGCATAGGACTGATGGGAATGAGAGAGGAGATCGATATGCACCTCTAGATATCTTCAGAACTGAAAATGGCCGGAGATCAAGGGAATGAAGGGATAGGCATGTTCATGGCTGTAGGTTTTCTCTCTGTAATGGTGCGTGTGCTTGTGAGTGGAGGAGGAGACGAAGCACTTGAGCCTGGCGCTTGGAAGATGGCAAGTAAGAGAGAGATAAGGCAATGAAGGAGTCAACGAGAGGTAATTAAAGGAGGAAGCGACGATGACTGTTGCAGTTTCATGTGCGTGCGTTTCCTCTGTGTATGTGAGGAAGATTAAACTTTCAGCCACCACTTGAAGAAAATGGGCTAAGGGCCCATATGGAAAAGGAAATAGAGAAGGAAGAGAAAGAAAAAAAAACAGTTGGCCTAAGCTCATTCGGTTTAGAAGGAAAAAATAAAGGAGGGGGGCTTCACACAGGAATAAAAAGAAAATATATGTTAGGGAATTTCGTCCAGAGTTTTGAGAGAAGAAAAGAAATTGATTTTCCTCTAGGAAAATCTAGAGAAAGAAAAGCTCGAACAATCAAACAAATTTCAATGAACCAAAGAAAGATTCAACGGTGCATGATATAATATGCCGAACACGAGAAACTAAAACCCGACTAAAAGAAAAGAGGTAAACACAAATCTTTAATTTAGGTTGGCATTAGTTCAAATTAAATTCTCCAAATTAGAAAAGTCCAATTTAAACTTTGTTAACAAATAAAACAAATGAAATTTTCTCGCCCTGATTTTTAGAAAACTTTTTCTTAAACATTTCGAGAATCGGGATGTTACATGACGGGAGCAAGAATCAACTAGCATAGAGAGAAAACTTGATATTATTGCAATACTTACAAGCATATGTTCCTCTCTCATAGTAATTTTCAGTAGCATCATGAATGAATTCAACAATATAACCATCACATAAACAATTCTTTTCATGATGCAAAAGCATAGAAATTTTGCTACTCTCCACATAAGAAAATTTATTCTCATGAACAGTGATGGGAGCAAACTTAACAAAATAACTATCATGAGGTTGAAAATTAAAGTTATGATGACAAGTTTCATGGTTATCATTATTCAATATATCATACATGTCATCACCATAATCATCATAGATAGCAACTTTGTTATCATAGTCAATTGAAACATCCTCCAAAGTAGTGGATTCATCACTAAATAAAGTCATGACCTCTCCAAATCCACTTTTATCAATATAATCATCATATATAGGAGGCATGCTACCATTATAACAAATTTCTACATCAAATCTTGGGGGGCTAAAAATATCATCTTTATCAAACATAGCATCGCCAAGCTTACAACTTTGCATATCATTAGCATCATGGATATTTAAAAATTCATACTAACAACATTGCAATCATGCTCTCATGCTCGTCATTTATGCCAAACATTTTATAACATTCTTCTTCTAACAATTGAGCACAATTTTCTTTTGCATCATTTTCACGAAATACATTATAAAGACGAATAAAATGATGCAACCTCAATTCCATTTTTGTGTAGTTTTCTTTTACAAAACCAAACTAGTGATAAACAAGAAATTAAAAGATTCGATTGCAAGATCTAAAGATATACCTTCAAGCACTCACCTCCCCGGCAACGGCGCCAAAAAAGAGCTTGATGTCTAACTTGTTCTTGTAGACTCGTGTCGGGCCTCCATGCGTAGAGTTTTGTAGGATAAAAGCAAATTTCCTTCAAGTGGATGACCTAAGGTTTATTAATCCGTGGGAGGTGTAGGATGAAGATGGTCTCTCTTAAACAACCCTGCTACCAAACTACAAAAAGTCTCTTGTGTCCCCAACACACCAAATACAGTGGGAAATTGTATAGGTGCACTAGTTTGGCGAAGAAATGGTGATACAAGTGTAATATGGATAGTAGATATTGATTTTTGTAATAGTAACAATAAAAAACAGCAAGGTAGCAAGTAATAAAATGGAGCACAAACGATATGGCAATGCTTTTAAAATGAGGCCTATGGTCCGTACTTTCGCTAGTGCAATCTCTGAACAATGCTAATATAATTGGATCATATAACCATCCCTCAAAGTGCGATGAAGAATCACTCCAAAGTTCCTATCTAGCGGAGAACATAAGAATGAATTGTTTGTAGCTATTCTTTCTGATCGTTCAATCCAAGAGTTCGTACTAAAATAACGTAAGTTATTATTTCCGATCGATCTATAAAGAGTTCGTACTAAAATAACACAAGTTATTCTTTCCGATCGATCTATCAAGAGTTCGTACTAAAATATCACCAAAACGAATTCAGATTCATAATACTCAATCCAACACAAAGAACGTCCCCCAATGTCACCGCGGGAATCCGCAAGTTGAGTGCCAAGACACATATCAAGTAAATCAATATGATACCCCATTGTCACCATGAGTATTCAATTGCAAGACATATATCAAGTGTTCTCAAATCCATAAAAGTATTCAATCCGATAAAACAAAATCTCAAAGGGAAAAACTCAATTCATCGAAACAAGATAGAGAGGGGAAAACACCATATGATCCGAGTATATTAACAAAGCCCGCGATACATCAAGATCGTGACATCTCAAGAACACGAGAGAGAGAGAGAGAGAGAGAGAGATTAAACACATTCTATTGGTACAAACCCTCAGCCACGAGGGTGGACTACTCCCTTCTCACCATGCTCGCCACCGTGATGATGAAGATGGCCACCTGTGATGATTTGCCCCTCCGGCAGGGTGTCGGAAAGGGCTCTAGATTGAATCTCGTGGACTACAAAGCCTTGCGGCGGTGGAGCTTCTGATCTAGGTTCACCCCGAAGGGTTCCAGAATATTTGGGAATTTATAGGGCGAAGAAGGGGTGCGAGAGGCCATCGAGGTAGGCACAACCCACTTGGGCGCACCCGGGCCCCCAGATGCGCCTTGGTTGGTTTCCCCCATTGGGGCACCCCCTAGGTGCTGCTTTGGCCCATTGGTGGTCTTCTGGTCCATAAAAAATCCATAAAAAGTCGATGTTTGGACTCCGTTTGATTATGGTTTTGTGGGGACCCCGACTCGTAAGTCGTGATCACCGAATGCACGTGTACAGTGATCCCAGAGATCAATGCTCACTGAACACACAGAAGCTAAATAAAAAGAGTCTTACATCCATACATACCGTATTACACAAATAGGACCATAATGGTCAAGCCTTGAGTATATCATCGCAGCGGAAATCTTCAATAACAACTTGGACCCATGCCATCTGCCTTAACCCTATAGGGATTCTGACTGGGAAGCGTCCTAGCTTGCATGCTCGTCACCAAGAAATCTTCATCATATCCTGTTCTCTCATGCCTGGCCAATAAAATAACCAGTGGCAAGCCAATGAGTACTTTGAATGTACTCGCAAGCAACCCAAGTGTGATGACAGAATAATTATGCAAGGCTCTACTGCTAATTGGCAGTTTTGCGGAAAGCTAGTTTTTCATGCAAGTATGATCAACATATAACATGGACATGCATGTGTCTGCAACAAGTATCAGGAGGTTACAGACATCATTATCGAGAAAGAGTTGTAATCAACTCATGCTCAAGCTCATTGTGACTTCCTCAAGAATCACACCATCAATATCACTGAACCGCGTTGTTTCCTCACACACACACACCAGGTTTCGCAAACATTGGACGTAGCCCAAGAGCGGTTACCCAACTGTCCTTGACCGTGGACACAGCTATTCGAATAGTTTTACACTCTGCAGAGGTTGCACACTTTACCCACTAGATCCGGGGAACTTCCGTGACATCCACGACCCGCGGTACCTCAAGTACCCGGGGTAAGCACCCGATCACTATCTTTCCCTAGGCGACACTAATATGGATTCCACTCGATTGGTAGCAACCCCCGTGCCCCACATTTCACATCTTAAGATTTTGGAGCCTCGCTCCCATATTCATCACATACCACAAGCACGGGGTACCAACGGTGTGTCCGGTGCCCTGTAAAGACAATCATGGCCGCGTATCCAAGCGCGACCCCGTCCCAAGAGTGACCTCATGTCACCCCCGTCACTAGTAATGCGGGCACCATGCTAGTATCGGCCTAGGTAATCAATAATGCCCTTTCCCATATAAGGGTAGAGTGGTTGCACATGTAAGGTTGGAATAACAGTCGCAACTTAAACCAATCCGTTTTCAAAACAACACACTCACTTGCCTCGGTACACCACTTCGTCATCAAGTGTTACCCATCTCACCATCTCCCTCGGGCATAAATGGCACCCGACGGGGTTTTCGAAAAGTCTTTTGAAAGTATTCTGCCTCCGTCACCATGCATATACCCGTCCTATTTGCGTAGCCAATATTATAGCAACCTAACTACTCCCACCCACATAACCCTCATAGGAAGGTAGGGTCATGCTTCATGCAAGTGTCAATAGTAAGAAACAAAGGTAGCAACCAAAGCGGTCTCCACCTCAACATGATTCCGATGAATTGATAATAAGGTGCTATGAGACATGCATAAAAAGGTTTCTCGAACATGGTCAAAGGGCTGCTTGCCTTGTCCTTCCGAGTCTTCAAACCTTCTGGTCCATCTTCGAGTACTTCGTTTATTTCGTCAACTAACGATGGAAACAATCATAATAAGCAACACAATCAAAGCAAAAATAAAAGTGCTCTAAAATAGGAGTTGGACTTTTCTAGGATACCTCTGGTCATATGAAAAATAACCAAGGTGGTTTCATTGGGGTATGATGAATGGATGGTTTGGCACATTTTAATATGATGGAATCAAGGGTTTTATGGATTTGAAAGAAGTGTACAGAAATATATTTTTGAACAATGAGCAAAGGCACCCATCAACAAGTCATGATTTTAGAAGCATCTAGGAGTTGGTCTCACTAGATTTGGAGTCCAAATGAATCTCCTAGGAATTTGCAAAGTTGATAAATATGAAGAAATGGCTCATTATTTGGTGGGGTACAGAAAGTATTAATAAAAATGTTCCAAAACTAAGTTTGGATATGACAAGCATCTAGGAATTTGAACCACTGCAATTGGATCAAATTTGTGCTCTCTGTGATTTTCTAAAGTTCATCACAGAAAATGAAATAATGATATTTGATAATATTTGTGAAGGAAAAGTTTCTAGAAAAATGTGCATGTTGCACCATGTGATAGAGCATGATTTATGGAGCCAGAAGAAATTTGAATCATCCAATTTGGAGTCCAAATTAATTGTTTATGGATTTATGAAGTTTACAGAAAAAAAGAAAAAGCAAAAAGGGGAGGAGTTTTATACCTATACTGCGTTTTGGGCGCAGTATAGCGCCGCAACGCCCAGGGCCGGCCCGACTGCACAGCCGCGCACAGGGGACCTGGCCACGTCGAAGGCGTCTCCGCCTAGTGCGCCTTCAGAGCGGAGAGGCGGGAACTGTCGGGGCCGCCTCCACTTAAACTGCTGGGCCCACTGGCCGGGTCACTGACAGGTGGGGGCCCCCCGCAGGATCATCTTCCTCCTCCCGCTCGAACAGAGGCGAGGCAGGGGAGGCAGGGCCGGGCGTTCGCCGGCGTGGCCCCGTCGACTCAGGCCGTCTCCGGCGACGCCCCGGCCATCGGAATGACCAGCACGGAGAGGCGCATCCGGCCATGGGTGATACGCCTGCTGGGGAGGACCAGATCGAGCAGGGGTCCAACCGTGGTGTAGAAGGGCTTCAGCCATTTTGGGCTTCGAGCGCACGGGCACCCCGGGGAGGATTGGCGGAGGTGGGGAGCTCCATGGAGGTCGTGCGATGGCACCGGAGTGGCCAGGAGGGAGAGAGAGGCTCGGGGTTGCTTGAATTCGAGCGGCGGCCGGCGGCTCTGCTCCGGCCAGGGAGGTGGCTGCAGGGCACGAGAAGAGGGAGGGATGGGTCCAGAGGATGCACGGGAGGGAGATGGAGCAAATGGGGCGGAGAGGAGGGTCTGGAGCGGTCTTATATAGACATCCCGCAGCTCACCGTGGACGCGGCGCACGAGTGGCCGCGGCAACGGCTCGGGAGGCCAGGGGAGAGGGCGAGGTGCTGTCTACGGAGTTCGTGGGACTTGAGTAGGGCGCCAGGAAGAGAGAGGAGGAGCGGGGAGGTGCCAGAGCATCGCGAGTGTGGGGCTGCCCACTAGAGAGCTCGGGCGGCCATGGCGCGCGTGCGAGCAGAGGTGAGAGAGGGGGAGAGAGGAGAGGGCCGACCGTCCAGCGTGTCCCGGACGCCGAGGCAGCTTCGGGGGACACGAGGGGGAGGCCCGAGGTGGTCGGGGCTGGTGATTGGGGGCGGCTACAGTGCGCCAGGGCACTGTAGCACGCTCCAGAGTGCCCGTTTGGCCGGCATGGCCGTGTCCCCGTCGCTCTGGACGCGTCCACCTTGCTCAATGATGTCTAGGGGGTCGAGGGAGTAGTAAACAAATGTGTGATGGTCTTGGATGCCCTGGGGAGCCACTGGAATGAGGAGGGAGGTGAGGAAGAAGGAGACTGCTGCTGTCCAGGAGAGTAAAAATGGGGTTTTCACCCCTCAATCATTGAGCCGGGGACATGGGGAAGTTATAGGAGGTAGAGGATGATCAGGTTTACCTATGGTAAGAAATTGAGGTAGAGGGGAATAGTAAAAGTGGTCAAAACAATGGTTTTGGTAAATTGGCAGAAGGTGTTTGATCATGTTTTGGGCAAGCAAATGATCTCCACTGGCTATGACACTTAACAGGATTAAATTTCACATACATTTAGGCCCTTCCACCAAATTTGAGCTCATTTGGGCAAAGTTGCCAATGTAACTTTGGTGAACCCTAGAAATCAACAGAAATGGTTTCAGCATGTTTGAGTTAAGCTAATCATCTCCCCTTGATGCACCACTTGGTGTAGTGTCATCATTTGGGGTTATGATCATGCCCACAAAGTTTGAAGCCCCAGGTAAAAAGTTGGTAATGTAAAGTTGTTCAAATTTGAATTTGAACAGAAATGGTTTTGAGGCACTTAGATCAAGTTATGCTTCTCCAAAACTGGTGCCATTTGGCATAGATTCATAATTACATCATTTTAGCATGTGCACCAAGTTTTAGAGCATTTGGACAAGTTTTGGCAATGTAAAGTTGCTCAAACTTCAAAATGGACAGAAATGGTTTTGAGGGGATTAGATGATGTTTCCTTGATCTTCAAGGCATGAGGCTTTGCAAGATCATCAAATATGTCATATTTAACATGATAGAATTTCCCTGGAATTTTTGGAGAATATTCCCTATGTAAATATTTCAAAAGCTTGAAATATCCAGAAAGGTTTAATGAAGGATTTGTCCAATATTTTGAACATGACCATGTGTTGAAACTCTTATATATGCACAATATATGTCCTATGAGTTTCCCTGAATTTTGGCAAATATTTTTGAAATGATTAAATAAATTTTCCCTATTAAAGACCATTTCTGGCCTTAAGGAAAAGCTTTTAAATAAAATATAAAAATAACTTTTAAAATTATAATTTTGTGGTTTCTGGGAGTCCTATACCTAATAGGATTCAAATATACTTTTTGAAAGATTTTTCACACCGTAAATAAGGTACTTGTAGTGCAAACCTCAATTCAGGGGTTTTTGGAAAACTGATTTTAGAAAATACTATTTGGCCAAAATATTTTTATAAGAAAATACTATACTGGTCTATACACATGGCATGATCATTGGGAAAAGGTTTTGGATCAAGGAGATGAAGTATAAGAGTTGGAGGATTTATTTGATTTTTAGAGCACTAGCAAGCAGCAAACCGAAAGTCAATCAAGCAAAGTCAAAATCACTCAATTTTTTTGCCAAACCACATTTTTAGCATGATTATTAGCTTAAGCAATGTGGCATGAAAATCAGGGTGTGACAGGTTTTCTCGATGTAAAAAACATGCAAAAACAACAACTGGCACTTGGCACCATGTCAATAGGTTAGTCCCAAAAAATGATATAAAATGATTGTACAACATCCAAGAATGATAATATAACAACATGAAACAATCAAAAATTATAGATACGTTGGAGACATATCACATCCCTCTAGTCATCTAAGTTATACATGATCCGAATCGACTAGGCCGTGTCCGATCATCACGTGAGACGGACTAGTCATCAACGATGAACATCTCCACGTTGATCGCATCTACTATGCAACTCATGTTCGACCTTTTGGTCTCTCATGTTCTGAGGCCATGTCTGTACATGCTAGGCTCGTCAAGTTAACCTAAGTGTTTCGCATGTGTAAATCTGGCTTACACCCGTTGTATGCGAACGTTAGAATCTATCGCACCCGATCATCACATGCTGCTTCGAAACAACAAACCTCCGCAACGGTGCAGGGGGAGGACATTTCTTGAAACTTTAGTGAGGGATCATCTTATTTATGCTACTGTTGTTCTAGAAAATAAGATGAAAACATGATAAACATCACCTGCAAATCATAAAGTGACATGCTATGGCCAATATCATCTTGAGCTTTTGATCTCCATCTTCGAAGCGCGACATGATCACCATCGTCACCGGCATGACACCATGATATCCATCATTGTGTCTTCATTAAGTTGTCTCGCCAACTATTACTTCTACTACTATGGCTAACAGTCAGCAATAAAGTAAAGTAATTACATGGCGTTTTCATTGACACGCATGTCATACAATAAATTAAGACAACTCCTATGGCTCCTGCCGGTTGTCATACTCATCGACATGCAAGTCGTGATTCCTATTACAAGAACATGATCAATCTCATACATCACATATATAATTCATCACATCCGTTTGGCCATATCACATCACATAGCATACCCTGCAAAAACAAGTTAGACGACCTCTAATTGTTGTTGCATGTTTTACGTGGCTGCTGTGGGTTTCTAGCAAGAACGTTTCTTACCTACGCAAATGCCACAACAGTGATTTGTCAATTCCTATTTACCCTTCATAAGGACCCTGTTCATCGAATCTGATCCGACTAAAGTGGGAGAGACAGACACCCGCTAGCTACCTTATGCAACAAGTTCATGTTAGTCGGTGGAACCTGCCTCACGTAAGCATACGTGTAAGGTCGGTCCGGGCCGCTTCATCCCACAATGCAGTCGAATCAAGATGGGACTAGTAACTGTAAGCAAATTGACCAAATCATCGCCCACAACTACTTGTGTTCTACTCGTGCATAGAATCTATGCATAGACCTAGCTCATGATGCCACTGTTGGGGAACATAGTAATAATTCAAAAATATCCTATGTGTCACCAAAATCAATCTAGGAGATGCTAGCAACGGAGAGAGAGAGAGTGCATCTTCATACCCTTGAAGATTGCTAAGCTGAAGTGTTACAAGAACGCGATTGATGGATTCGTACTCGCGGCGATTCAAATCACGAAAGATCCGATCCAAGCGCCGAACGGACAACGCCTTCGCGTTCAACACACATACAACCCGGGGACGTCTCCTCCTTCTTGATCTAGCAAGGGGGGAGGAGAAGTTGAGGGAGAGCTCTGGCAGCACGACGGCGTGGTGGTGGAGCTTGAGGTTCTCCGACAGGGCTTCGCTAAGCACTACAGAGGAGGAGGAGTTGGAGGGGGGAGGGTTGCACCAGGGGAAGGATTCGGCTGCCCTCCCACCCCTCACTATAAGTAGGCGGGTGGGAGAGGGGGCTGGCTCCTCTAAATGGATCTAGAGGGGGGCAGTGGCCAGGAGGGGGGACTTTCCCCCCAAACAAGTGGGAGGCGCCCCCACCCCCTAGGGTTTCCAACCCTAGGTGCCTTGGGCCCTTGGGGGGGGGCGCACCAGCCCACTAACGGGCTTTTCCCCACCCATATTCAGCCAACTAAGCCCTCCGGGGCAGGTGGCCCCACCCGATGGACCCCGAAGCCCTTTCGGTCGTCCCGGTACAATACCAATGACCCTCGAAACTCTTCCGGCGACTGAAACTGGACTTCCCATATATAAATCTTTACCTTCAGACCATTTCGGAACTCCTCGTGATGTCCAAGATCTCATCCGGGACTCCGAACAATATTCGCTAACCGGATACAATTTCCCATTACAACTATAGTGTCACCAAACCTTAAGTGTGTAGACCCTACGGGTTCGGGAACCATGCAGACATGACCGAGACACCTCTCCGGTCAATAACCAATAGAGGGACATGGATACCCATATTGGCTCCCACATGTTCCATCATGAGCTCATCAGATGAACCACGATGTCAGGGATTCAATCAATCCCGTATACAATTCCCTTCGTCCATCGGTATGTTACTTGCCCGAGATTCGATCGTCGATATCCCTATACCTTGTTTAATCTCGTTACCGGCAAGTATGTTTACTCGTTCCGTAGCACATGATCTCGTGACCAACTCGTTAGTCACATTGAGCTTATTATGATGATGCATTATTGAGTGGGCCCAGAGATACCTCTCCGTAATACGGAGTGAATAATCCCAGTCTTGATTCGTGCCAACCCAACAGACACTTTCAGAGATACCTGTAGTGCACCTTTATAGCCACCCAGTTACGTTGGGATGTTTGATACTCCCAAAGCATTCCTACGGTATCTGGGAGTTGCACAATCTCATGGTCTAAGGAAATTATACTTGACATTAGAAAAGCTCTAGCAAACAAACTACCCAATCTTGTGTCGTGCTTAGGATTGGGTCTTGTCCATCACATCATTCTCCTAATGATGTGATCCCGTTATCAACGACATCCAATGTCCATGGTCAAGAAACCATAACCATCTATTGATCAACGAGCTAGTCAACTAGAGGCTCACTAGGGACATGTTGTGGACTATGTGTTCACACATGTATTACAGTTTCAGGATAATACAATTATAGCATGAACAATATACAATTATCAAGAATAAGGAAATATAATAATAACCATTTTATTATTGCCTCTAGGGCATATTTCCAACACATACCTAGTTCAATCTCGTTACTGGCAAGTCTCTTTACTCATTTCTAAATACATCATCCCGCAACTAACTCATTAGTCACTTTGCTTACAAGGCTTCTTATGATGTGTATTACCGAGAGGGCCCTGTGATACCTCTCCAATACTTGGAGTGACAAATCCTAATCTCGATCTATGCCAACTCAACAAACACCTTCGGAGATACCTTTAGAGCATCTTTATAATCACACAGTTACGTTGTGACGTTTGATAGCACACAAGGCATTCCTCCGGTATCCGAGAGTGGCATAATCTCATAGTCGGAGGAATATGTATTTGACATGAAGAAAGCAATAGCAGTAAAACTGAACGATCATTATGCTAAGATAACGGGTGGGTCATGTCCATCACATAATTATCCTAATGATGTGATCCCATTATCAAATGAAAACTCATGTCCATGGTTAGGAAACCGTAACCATCTTTGATCAACGTGCTAGTCTATGACACGGTGTTCGTCTATGTATTGACACATGTATCAATGCTTCTGATTAATACAATTCTAGCATGAAAAATAAACATTTATCATGAATAAGGAAATATAAAATAACAAATTTATTATTGCCTCTAGGGCATATTTCCTTCAGTCTCCTACTTGCACTAGAGTGAATAATCTAGATTACATAGTAATGATTCTAACACCCATGGAGTCTTGGTGCTGATCATGTTTTGCCCGTGGAAGAGGCTTAGTCAATGGGTCTGCTACATTCAGATCCGTATGTATTTTGCAAATCTCTATGTCTCCCTTCCTTGACTTGATCACAGATGGAGTTGAAGCGTCTCTTGATGTGTTTGGTTCTTTTGTGAAATCTGGATTCCTTTGCTAAGGCAATTGTTGTGGTATTGTCACAAAAGATTGGACCTGATGCACTAGGTATTACACCTAGATCGTATATGAACTCCTTCATCCAAACTCCTTCATTTGCTGCTTCCGAAGCAGCTATGTACTCCGCTTCACACGTTGATCCTGCCACGACGCTCTGCTTGGAACTGCACCAAATGACAGCTCCACCATTAAATAAAAATGCGTATCCGGTTTGCGACTTAGAGTCACACGGATCAGTGTCAAAGCTAGCATCAATGTAACCATTTGCGATGAGCTCTTTGTCACCTCCATAAATGAGAAACATATCCTTGGTACTTTTCAGGTACTTCAGGATGTTCTTGACCACTGTCCAGTGATCCACTCCTGGATTATTCGGTAGCTCCCTGCCAGACTTATGGAAAGGCACACATCAGGTCTGGTCAATGTTGGGGATATCGCTTATCGGGAACTTATCGGTCGACCCATGATAAGGGGTAAATCGGCAGTTTCTCGGCATATCGGCCGATTTATCGCCATAACGACTGATTTATTGGCCCATTTCTCTTATCGGTCAGACGGCGATAAGCGATAAATCAACCGATTTATCGGCATATCGGAAGATATCTTGAACAGTGGGTCTGGTACATAGCATAGCATACATGATAGATCCTATGGCTGAGGCATAGGGAATGACTTTCATTTTCTCTCTATCTTCTGCAGTGGTCGGGCATTGAGTCCGACTTAACTTCACACCTTGTAACACAGGCAAGAACCCTTTCTTTGACTGATCCATTTTGAACTTCTTCAAAACTTTATCAAGGTATGTGCTTTGTGAAAGTCATATCAAGTGTCTTGATCTATCTCTATTGATATTGATACCCAATATATAAGAAACTTCCTTGAGGTCCTTCGTTGATTTTTTTATTCAAGTATCCTTTTATGCTATCGAGAAATTCTACATCATTTCAAATCAACAATATGTCATCCACATATAATATGGGAAATGCTACAGAGCTCCCACTCACTTTCTTGTAAATACAGGCTTCTCCAAAAGTCTGTATAAAACCATATGCTTTGATCACCTCATCAAAGCGTATATTCCAACTCCGAGATGCTTGCACCAGTCCATAGATGGATCGCTAGAGCTTGCACACTTTGTTAGCATCTTTAGGATCGACAAAACATTCTGGTTGAAATCCATTGAGGAATGTAGTTTTGACATCCATTTGCCAGATTTCATAATCATAAAATGCGGCAATTGCAAAAATGATTCAGACAGACTTAAGCATCGCTACGGGTGGGAAATTCTCATCGTAGTCAACTCCTTGAACTCGTCAAAAACCTTTCACGACAAGTCGAGCTTTGTAGACAGCAACATTACCATCAGCGTCAGTCTTCTTCTTGAAGGTCCATTTATTATCTTTGGCTCGCCGATCATCGGGCAAGTCCACCAAAGTCCACACTTTGTTCTCATACATGGATTCTATAGCATATTTCATGGCCTCAAGCCATCTATCGGAATCCGGGCTCATCATATCTTCTTCATAGTTTGTAGGTTCATCATGGTCTAGTAACATGACTTCCAGAACAGGATTACCGTACCACTCTGGTGCGGATCGTGCTCTGGTTGACCTATGAGGTTATGTACTAAGTTGACCGGAAGTTTCATGATCATCATCATTAGCTTCCTCTCTAGTTGGTGTAGGAATCACGGAACGGTTTTCTGTGATGATCTACTTTCCAATTCTAGAGAAGGTACAATTACCTCATCAAGTTCTACTTTTCTCCCACTCACTTCTTTCGAGAGAAATTCCTTCTCTAGAAAGGATCCATTCTTAGCAACAAAGATCTTGCCTTCGGTTTTGTGGTAGAAGGTGTACCCAACAATTTCTTTTGGGTATCCTATGAAGACGCACTTCTCCGATTTGGGTTCGAGCTTATCAGGCTGAAGCTTTTTCATATAAACATTGCCACCCCAAACTTTAAGAAAGACAGCTTAGGTTTCTTGCGAAACCATAGTTCATACGGTGTCGTATTAACGGATTTAGATGGTGCCCTATTTAATGTGAATGCAGATGTCTCTAATTCATAATCCCAAAATGATAGTGGTGAATCGGTAAGAGACATCATAGATCCCACCATATCTAATAAAGTACGGTTACGATGCTCATACACACCATACGCTGTGGTGTTCCAGGTGGCGTGAGTTGTGGAACTATTCCACATTGTTTTAAATGAAGGCCAAACTCGTAACTCAAATATTCACCTCCGTGATCAGATCGTAGAAACTTTATTTTCTTGTTACGACGATTCTCCACTTCACTATGAAATTCTTTGAACTTTTCAAATGTTTCAGGCTTGTGCTTCATTAAGTACATATACCCATATTTGCTCAAATCATCTGGGAAGGTCAGAAAATAATGATACCCGCCGTGAGCCTCAACACTCATTGGACTGCATACATCGGTATGTATTATTTCTAGTAAGTCATTGGCTCACTCCATTGTTCCGAACAACGGAGTTTTAGTCATCTTGCCCATGAGGCATGGTTCGCAAGTATCAAATTATTCATAATCAAGTGATTCAAAAGCCCATCTGTATGGAGTTTCTTCACGCGCTTTACACCAATATGACCTAAACGGCAATCATTATCAACTTTGCATCTTTTGGCATCAATATTAAGAATATGTGTATCACCACAATCGAGATTTAACAAAAATAGACCATTCTTCAAGGGCGCATGACCATAAAAGATATTATTCATATAAATAGAACGAGCATTATTCTCTGATTTAAATGAATAACCGTCTCGCATTAAACAAGATCCAGATATAATGTTCATGCTCAACGCTGGCACCAAATAACAATTATTCAGGTCTAAAACTAATCCCGAAGGTAGATGTAGAGGTAGCATGCCGACGATGATCACATCGACTTTGGAACCATTTCCCACGCGCATCGTCACCTCATCCTTAGCCAATCTTCGTTTAATCCGTAACCCCTGTTTCGAGTTACAAATATGAGCAACCAAAGCAGTATCAAATACCCATGCGCTACTACGAGCATTAGTAAGGTACACACCAATACCTGTATATCAAATATACCTTTGTTCACTTTGCCATCCTTCTTATCGGCCAAATACTTGGGGCAGTTCCGCTTCCAATGACCAGTCCCTTTGTAGTAGAAAAACTCAGTTTCCGGTTTGGGTCCAACTTTGGGCTTCTTCCTGGGAGTGGCAACTTGCTTGCCATTCTTCTTGAAGTTCCCTTTCTTTCCCTTGCCCTTTTTCTTGAAACTAGTGGTTTTTGTTAACCCATCAACACTTGATCCTCCTTTTTGTTTTCTACCTCTGCAGCTTTGAGCATTGCGAAGAGCTCGGGAATTGTCTTCTCCACCCCTTGCATATTATAGTTCATCACGAAGCCTTTGTAGCTTGGGGGGCAGTGATTGGAGAACTCTGTCAATGACACTATCAGCTGCAAGATTAACTCCCAGCTGAGTCAAGTGCTTACAATATCCAGACATTCTGAGTATGTGTTCACTGACAAAACTACTCTCCTCCATCTTGCAGCTATAGAACTTGTTGGAGACTTCATATCTCTCAACTCGGGCATTTGCTTGAAATATTAACTTCAACTGT
The DNA here is from genome assembly GCA_902687465.1 of Secale cereale. Lineage (NCBI taxonomy): Eukaryota > Viridiplantae > Streptophyta > Magnoliopsida > Poales > Poaceae > Secale > Secale cereale. Next base: position 348,866,795 of record LR738711.1, read on the forward strand.
TGGAACATCTCATATGCTCCATGACGTTCCAAACGTCTTTGAAGTCCCGATTCTAAGCCATAAAGCATGGCACACTGAACTGTAGAGTAGCCATCAGACCGCGTATGCCAGACGTTCAACGCGTCCAAATTACCAGGAGGGGGCTTGTCACCTAGCGGTGCATCAAGGGCATAATTCATCTATGCAACAATGAGGATAATCCTCAAGTTACAGACTCAATCCGTGTAGTTTCTACCATCATCTTTCAACTTATCTTTCTATAGGAACGCATTAAAAATCAAGGGAACAATAGCACGGGCCATTGATCTACAACATTGATATGCAAAAAAAACTATAAGGACTAAGTTCATGATAAATTAAGTTCAGTTAATCAAATTACTTAAGAACTCCCACTTAGATAGATGTCCGTCAAGTCATCTAAATGATACGTGATCCAAATCAACTAAACCATGTCCGATCATCACGTGAGATGGACTAGTTTTCAATGGTGAAAATCTTTATGTTGATCATATATACTATATAATTCACGTTCGACCTTTCGGTCTCCAGTGTTCCGAGGCCATGTCTGTACATGCTAGGCTCGTCAAGTTTAACCCAAGTATTATGCATGTGCAAAACTATCTTGCACCCGTTGTATGTGAACATAGAGATTATCACACCCTATCATCACGTGGTGTCTCAGCATGACAAACTATCACAGCGGTGCATACTCGAGGAGAACACTTATACCTTGAAATTTTAGTAAGGGATCATCTTATAATGCTACCGCCGTACTAAGAAAAATAAGATGCATAAAAGATAAACATCACATGCAATCAAAATATATGACATGATATGGCCATGATCATCTTGTGCTTTTGATCTCCATCTCCAAAGCATCATCATGATCTCCATCGTCACCAGCTTGACACCTTGATCTCCATCGTAGCGTTGTGGTCGTCTCGCCAATTATTGCTTCTACGACTATCGCTAACTCATAGTGATAAAGTAAAGCAATTACATGGCATGTGCATTTCATACAATAAAGAGACAACCATAAGGCTCCTGCTGGTTGCCGATAATTTACAAAACATGATCATCTCATACAATAATGTATAACTCATCATGTCTTGACCATATCACATCACAACATGCCCTGCAAAAACAAGTTAGATGTCCTCTACTTTGTTGTTGCAAGTTTTACATGGCTGCTACGGGATTCTAGCAAGAATCGTTCTTACCTACGGCACAAAACCACAATGGTGTTTCGTCAAGTTTGCTGTTTTAACTTTCTTCAAGGACTGGCCGCAGTCAAACTCGATTCAACTAAAGTAGGAGAAACAGACACCCGCCAGCCACCTTTATGCAAAACTAATTGCATGTCTGTTGGTGGAACCGGTCTCATGAACGCGGTCATGTAAGGTTGTTCCGGGCCGCTTCATCCCACAATACCGCCGAATCAAAATAAGACGTTGGTGGTAAGCAGTATGACTATCACCGTCCACAACTCTTTGTGTTCTACTCGTGCATATCATCTACGCATAGACCTGGCTCATGATGCGACTGTTGGGAAACATAGCATGCAATTTCGAAAAATATCCTACGCTCACGCAAGATCTATCTAGGAGATGCATAGCAACGAGAGGGGGAGAGTGTGTCCATGTACCCTCGTAGACCGAAAGCGGAAGCGTTTGACAACGCGGTTGATGTAGTCGAACTTCTTCTTGTTCCGACCGATCAAGCACCGAACGCATGGCACCTCCGAGTTTTGCACACGTTCAGCTCGATAACGTCCCTCGAACTCTTGATCCAGCAAAGTGTCAAGGTAGATTTCCGTCAGCACGACGGCATGGTGACGGTGATGGTGAAGTGATCCGCGCAGGGCTTCGCCTAAGCACTACGTGAATATGACCAAAGGCGTAAACTGTGGAGGGAGGCGCCGCACACGGCTAACAAATGTTGTTGTCTGTTCTAGGCGCCTCCCCCCTCATATATATAGGTAGGAGGGAGAGGGGGCAGCCAAGGGGGCGCCCACGTAGGAGAAAACCTACTTGGGCCCCTAGTCCAATTCGCCCCCCTTACGATAATTCATGGTGGGGGAGGAAAGAGAGGGGGGAGAGAAGGGAAGGGGGAGGCCGAATCCTTCCTTTTCCTTCTCCCTTCCCCTCCATCATGTTTCTCCTATTTCGGTCTATATGGGGGCCCACCAGCCCACCAGGGGCTGGTTTGTCCCTCTCTTGGCCCATAAGGCCCATATATTTGTCGGGGGTGCCCGGAACCCCTTTCCGGTAACCCGATATGTACCCGTTACCCTCGGAACACTTCCGGTGTCAGAATATCATCATCCTATATATGAATCTTTACCTCTCGACTATTTTGAGACTCCTTGTCATGTCCGTGATCTCATCTGGGACTCTGAACAACATTCGGTCACCAAATCACATAACTCATATAATATAAAATTGTCATCGAACGTTAAACGTGCGGACCCTACGGGTTCGAGAACTATGTAGACATGATCGAGAAACCTCTCCGGTCAATAACCAATAGCGGAACTTGGATGCTCATATTGGTTCCAACATATTACACGAAGATATTTATCGATCGTACCGTAACGACAACATACGTTATTCCCTTTGTCATCGATATGTTACTTGCCCGAGATTCGATCGTCGGTATCTTCATACCTAGTTCAATCTAATTACTGGCAAGTCTCTTTACTCGTTGCGTAATGCATCATTCCGCAACTAAATCATTAGTCACATTGCTTGCAAGGCTTCTTATGGTGTGCATTACCGAGAGGGCCCAGAGATACCTCTCCGATACTCGGAGTGTCAAATCCTAATCTTGATCTATGCCAACTCAACAAATACCTTCGAAGATACCTATAGAGCATCTTTATAATCACCCAGTTATGTTGTGACGTTTGATAGCACACAAGGCACACCTCTAGTATCGGGGAGTTGCATAATCTCATAGTCGGAGGAATATGTATTTGACATGAAGAAAGCAATAGCAGTAAAACTGAACGATCATTATGCTAAGCTAACGGGTGGGTCTTGTCCATCACATTATTCTCCTAATGTTGTGATCTTGTTCACCAAATGACAACACATGTCTATGGTTAGGAAACTTAACCATCTTTGATTAACGAGCTAGTCTAGTGGAGGCTTGCTAGGGACACGGTATTTTGTCTATGTATCCGCACATGTATCAAGTTTCCGTTTAATACAATTCTAGCATGAATAATAAACATTTATCATGATATATGGAAATATAAAATAACAACGTTATTATTGCCTCTAGGGCATATTTCCTTCATGACAAGTGTCACTTCACTCGATTTCCATCGATCGTTGTACACTCGGAATACATTCATGTTGTGCGCATGGTTTCCTTGACTCATGACTGACCCTGACAGTCGAATGTGTATGTGAGTTCTCAGCCAACTAAATGCCCCTACCGACTAGAAGACGAATCGTCCACAATCGTCATTGCGAATCTTCTTGAGCCATTGATACATCTTCATCATATCTACTTTTCCAAACACCTTTGCTCTTGTTTTGGACTCTAATTTGCATGATTTGAATTAAACTAACCCGGAGTGACTTTGCTTCCAGCATAACTACCATGGTATTGTTTTGTGCAGAAATAAAAGTTCTCAAAATTGGACAAAACTTTGCGAATATTTTTTATTTAATAAATAAAAAATAATGGAAGGAAGATCTATCGGAGGGGACCCATCTGCTGCCCACAAGGCAATAGGGCGCGCCTACCCCCTAGGCCGCGCCCTGATGCCTTGTGGGACCCACAAGGCTCTGTTTGACCTAATTCCAAGCTTATAAATTCCGTCATCGCAAGAAAAAAAATAAGATAAGAAGTTTCATCGTGTTTTACAATACAGAGTCGCCGCCATGTCTTGTTCCATATCTGGAGGGATGTTCTGGAATTTGTTCGGTGCTCCAGAGAGGGGGATTCATTGTCGTTGTCATCATCAACAATTCCATGATGCTCACCATCGGGAGTGAGTAATTCCTTTGTAGGCTTGCTGGACGATGATAGAGTTGGATGAGATTTATCATGTAATCGAGTCAATTTTTGAGGGCTTGATCCCTAGTATCCACTATGTATTCGAGATTGATGTTTCTATGACTTTGCTAGGCTTAATGCTTGTCACTAGGGCACCAGTGCTATGATTTTAGATTTGAACCCTCTATGTTATCCTCAATATATTTGAGTTTTTGGTCCTATCTGCTAGTTATATGCACTTGTTATTGTTCTAAACTGTAGACCCCATGGTGACAATAATTAGGATACTCTCCGGAGATTACTATAATTCTAGGAGTTCATGCATTCACCATGTGTTAGTGCATTGTTTAGGTTCTCTATTAAAAAGAGGCCTTAATATCCATTAGTTTCCAATATGGACCCCACTGCCACGGGAGGGTAGGACAAAATATGTCATGCAAGTTCTTTCCCATAAGCACGTATGACTATATACAAAACATGCCTACATTATATTGATGAGTTGGAGCTAGTTCTGTGTCACCCTAGGTTATAACTGCTACATGATGAATACCATCCAACACCTATCATTACCGATCCATTGCCTAGGAGTTTGTTTCATATTGATCCTTGCTTTGTTACTTTCGTTACTGCTACTGTCACCATTGCTATAAAACTGCTACTGTTACTTTTGCCAATGTTACCGTTACTATCATATTACTTTGCTACTAAATACTTTGCTGCATATACTAAGTCTTTCCAGGTGTGGTTGAATTGACAACTCAGCTGCTAATACTTGAGAATATTCTTTGGATCCCTTTGTGTCGAATCAATAAATTTGGGTTGAATACTCTACCCTCGAAAACTATTGCGATCCCCTATACTTATTGGTTATCAAGATCTTTTTCTGGCGCCGTTGCCGGAGAGCATAGCTCTATTCTCTTAGTTACTTGGGATTTATATCCGCTGATCACTATGAGGCCACTAAAGGGTGATAGAACCAAGATCGGTCCCTCTAGAACGAGGGGAGGTAAGGAACTGCCATCTAGCTGTGCACTTGATTCACCTTCTGTTTTGAGAAAGCTTGCAACACCTACACCTACTATTGATTCTGATATGTCGCATATTATTGATGATGCCCCTTCTACTATGAATGATGCTTATGATGCTACTACTCTGCTTGAAAAAACTGTGCTACCAGGTGAATTACTTGATGAACATCTTGCTAGAGTAAGAACTATTGAATATGTTGAAGATGATGGTATTTCTGAAACTGATGAAATTATTGAAATTGAAAACTTTGAAACACCTGTTAGACCTAGTGTTGCGAAACGTAGCATGCTATTTCAAAAAAAAAATCCTACGCTCACGCAAGATCTATCTAGGATATGCATAGCAACGTGAGGGGGAGAGTGTGTCTGCGTACCCTTGTAGATTGAAAGCGGAAGCGTTTTAACAACACGATTGATGTAGTCGAACTTCTTCTCGTCCCGACCGATCAAGCACCGAACGTACGGTACCTTCGAGTTCTGCACATGTTCTGATCGATGACGCCCCTTGAACTCTAGATCCAGCAAAGTGTCAATTAGATGAGTTAGTCAGCACGACGGTGTGTTGACGGTGATGGTGAAGTGATCCGCGTAGGGCTTTGCCTAAGCACTACGAGAATATGACAATAGGCGTAAACTGTGGAGGGGGGCGCCGCACACGACTAACAATTGTTGCTGTGTGTTCTAGGCGCCCCTCCCCATGTATATATAGGTTGGAGAGGAGGAGAGGAAGCCAATGGGGCACCCCAAGTAGGAGGAATCCTACTTGGGGACCTCTCCAATTCGGCCAACCCCCCTCTCCTATTCCTATTTGGAGTAGGAAGGGAAAAGGAAGAGAGGGGAAAGGAAAGGAAGGGGGAGGCCGAATCCCCCCTTCCCTTCTCCCACTTAGCCGGTGGCCTAGCATGCTTGTTTGAGTCCATATTGCCATGTTTATCCCTGTTGCAAAAGTGCATGTGGCTGTTAGGTTTTGAAACTTGTTACGAGATGCCTAGTTGAGGAGCTCGTTGCTATTGTTGTGTTTGTCCCCATGTCACATGCCTAGATGTTTTAGAATCTCCATGATGTGGTCTTTGAGGTGGTGCATTTAACTTTCCATGATACGCCTTGTGTTGACTTAAACATGCTTGCAAACATGCCATGTTGTTATTGCTGTTTTAACACTTAGTGAAATTTCACTAAGTCTGGAATCTGTAATATCCTGATGCTATGTTTGCTTGATGCCCTAGGTAAATCCATGTTAGTTTTGGGGTGGCCATTGATCATTCCTTGTTGTATATGTTGTTGTCTATCCATTCATGCCTTCACTTGCTCATTTGAGTTGTTGTAGCTTATTTACTTCTTGCTCTCAAGTTGCTATAAAATATTGCTGTCAGGTTTTTAATGTCATGATCAAAATGTTGTAGCTTGTTTCTATTGCTCCATGCCTCCTATGGAGATGCTCCAATGAAGTTGTTTGCTGTAGGATATGTCTACTTCATGTCCATGCTTATTGTCACCATGTTTGAGTGATGTAGCATATATTTATCTTGCTTCCAAGTTGCTATGTGGCTGTTAACTTCAACTTGTTGTTATATCTTGTTTCATGTGTATCTTTTAGCCTGTTGCTCCGTTTGGGGTGTTCCTTATATGAAACTTGAGTGATTTTGCATGTAGAATCATAATATCATCTTGTTTTCATGTTTGGAGTGAGTTTGGTTGATGTTTGGGTGCATCTTGCACCGTTGCCATGTTGTGCTTCCTACCTTGCCATGTTGTGCTTCCTACCTTGTCATGTTGTGCTTCCTGTATATACTTGTTGTGCTTCCTGTATAGATTTGTCATGCATCATACCTTGCCATGTATTGCATCACATATATAAACTTGTGTAGTTTTTCTGTGCTTCCTACCTTGCCATGTTTTGCTTCCTGTATAGACTTGCTGTGCATCATATGTAGACTTGTCGTGCATCCTACTTGGTTGAGCATATTGTAATGATCTTGTGTTGTGTGTTTACCGTATTGCTTGCTTCTTTTCGTTAGTGCTTGTTCCGTTGCGTTCGTGAGGATTCGTTCGTCTACCGGTGGTTCTTCTTCAAGGCTTCTTCTTCGTCCTCTTCATGGATCCGTTCTTCTTCCTTGCGGGATCTCACGCATGATGACCATACCCTTGGATACCTTTACTATCATTGCCATGCTTAGTAGTCTCGATGCTATCGTTACATGTCGCGCTACCCATCTTATTGTCAGCCCCTCTCCTTGTTGCCATGAAACCTCTAACCTTTGAAACCTTCCTAGCAAAACCATTGTTTGGCTATGTTACCCGCTTGCTCAGCCCCTCTTATAGCGTTGTTAGTTGCAGGTGATGATGAAGATCGTTCCAGGAGGGAACTTGTTGTTGGAATATCAAAATATCTATAATTATTAATAACACACCTATATACTGGGCATGGGTGGAAGGCTTGGCCTTTTGCTCGGTGTTTTGTTCCACTCATGCCACCTTAGGCGCCGATACCGGCATTATGTTCCTTGATTTTGCGTTCCTTACACGATGGGTATATGGGGACCCCTTGACAGTTCGTCTTTGAATAAAACTCCTCCAGCAAGGCCCAACATTGGTTTTAATTTGCTCATAATAATAACTTAATTAATTAATTAAATTTCATAGGGAGTTAGCGCTACCCGAGGATTCTTCTACATAGCAGGGGGGCCAGTGCTGATGGTGTTGATCCCAAACGGGCCGACTGCGGGGCCACCACGGGGAAATTCGAGGATTGGCTCCCGTAGGCTGTCCCATCCGGTCGTGGCCTGAGACGAGATACGCGCGGCTACTATCAGGGTGTCGGCACGCCGGGAGGTCTTGCTGGACTTGTTTTACCATTGTCGCAATGTCTTGTGCACCGGGATGCCGAGCCTGATCGGATTTCCCTAAGATAAGGGGTGATGATATTATATTTATCACTTCAGCTAATCGTCAGAGCTTGTGATGGGCTAAGTTGGGACACCCCTGCAGGGTTATGATCTTTCGAAAGTCGTGCCCGCGGTTATGTGGCAGATTGGAATTTGTTAATGTCCGGTTGTAGAAAACTTGACAGAGGATCCGAAGTAAAACACACAACTGTGTGAGTAACCGTGACTGTCTCTTTTCACTTTGAGAAGAGAACACGGTGGGGTTATGTTTGACTCGTATGTAGTTCAGGATCTTTAGCGATCACTACTATTTGCGACCGTTTGCGTAGATGCTCATCTTATTCTTGTACTCGTAAGTTAGCCACCATATTTATTGCTTAGCCGCTGCTGCAACCTCACCACTTTACCTCCTCCTTCCTATTAAGGTTTGATAGTCTTGTTACCCATGGTTATGGGATTGCTGAGTCCTCGTGGCTCACAGATACTACAACAACAGTTGCAGGTGCAGGTTTCCGATGTCTTGACATGAGAGCGATGATCGTTGTTTGGAGTTCTTTCTTATTCTTCTTCTTCAGTCTTGGGATAGGTTCCGGGTCGGCAGCCTGGGATAGCAGATGGATGTCGTGTTCTTTTCATTGTTTGTATCCGTAGTCGGATACTTTGTATTGATGTTGTTGTATTCAGGTGACTTGTATGTAGTGTTGTATCCCCCATGTATGTATGTAATGGTACGTTGTAATGATATCCATCTTGCTAGGCGCCTGAAATGCGGTTGTGCCCCAATCATGTAAGCGTCACGTGATCGGGATAGAATCGCATCTTGGGCCTGACAATTCCAAATTGAAAATTTGGGATGTTACAAACCTACCCCCCTTAAGATGAATCTCGCCCTCGAGATTCGGGTTGGCTAGAAAATAGGTGAGGGTGGTCCTTGCGTGGACCTTCCTCTCTTTCCCAGGTGGCTTCTTCCTCGGTGTGGTGACTCCACTGAACCTTGCAAAATTTGATAACCTTGCTGCGGGTGACTCGGCTCGAAAATTCGAGGATCTTAACAGGCTTCTCCTCGTAGGTCAGATCACTGTCCAACTGAATTGTTTCCAGGGGTACTGTGTCTCTAAGCGGAATTTCGGCCATCTCCACATGGCACTTCTTAAGCTGCGAAACGTGAAACACGTCGTGCACTCCTGACAATCCTTCTGGCAATTCCAACTTGTAGGCTACTTCTCCCATGCGTTCCATAACCTTATAGGGTCCTACAAAACGGGGCGCTAGTTTTCCCTTAACTCCAAAGCGCTTAACTCCTCGTAGCGGGGAGACTCGAAGATAAACTCTGTCTCCAACCTCGTAAACGATCTCCTTGCGTTTTGAATCTGCGTAGCTCTTCTGCCTGGACTGGGCTATCTTGAGCCTATCGCGAATCAACTTCACCTTCTGTTCCAATTCCTTGATCAAATCTGGCCCGAACAGCTTGCGGTCTCCAACTTCGTCCCACGACAACGGAGTCCTACATCTCCTTCCGTATAACGCTTCGAAAGGGGCCATCTTCAAACTGGATTGATAACTGTTGTTGTAAGAAAATTCGGCATACGGCAAATTGTTGTCCCAACTAGATCCATAATCTAGTGCGCAGGCTCTCAACATATCCTCCAATATCTTGACTCTTTCAGTCTGTCCATCTCTCTGCGGGTGAAAAGCTGTGCTAAACTCTAGTCTGGTACCCAAAGTTTCATGTAACTGATTCCAAAACTTTGAGGTAAACTGGGTTCCTCTATCTGATATGATGCTCCTCGGAACTACATGCAGACATACAATTCTGGTCATGTATATCTTTGCCAACTTTGCACTGGTATAAGTAGTCTTTACGGGGATGAAATGAGCTACCTTTGTTAAACGATCGACTACGACCCAAATTGAGAAATAGCCAGAACGAGTTCTGGGTAATCCCGTAATAAAATCCATACCTAGTTTATCCCACTTCCATTCGGGTATTGGCAATGGTTGTAACAATCCTGCCGGCTTTTGATGTTCTGCCTTCACTCTCTGACATACATCACAAACTGCTGAAGGAAATATGCCCTAGAGGCAATAATAAAGTTGTTATTTATATTTCCTTATATCATGATAAATGTTTATTATTCATGCTAGAATTGTATTAACCGGAAACTTAGTACATGTGTGGATACATAGACAAAACAGTATGTCCCTAGTATGCCTCTACTAGACTAGCTCATTGATCAAAGATGGTTATGTTTCCTAGCCATAGACATGAGCTGTCATTTGATCAACGGGATCACATCATTAGGAGAATGGTGTGATGGACTAGACCCATCCGTTAGCATAGCACTATGATCGTTTAGTTTTATTGCTATTGCTTTCTTCATGACTTATACATGTTCCTATGACTATGAGATTATGCAACTCCCGAATACCGGAGGAACACTTTGTGTGCTACCAAACGTCACAACGTAACTGGGTGATTATAAAGGTGCTCTACAGGTGTCTCCGAAGGTATTTGTTGGGTTGGCGTAGATCAAGATTAGGATTTGTCACTCCGAGTGTCGGAGAGGTATCTCTGGGCCCTCTCGGTAATGCACATCATAATAAGCCTTGCAAGCAAATGACTAATGAGTTAGTCACGAGATGATGTATTACGGAACGAGTAAAGAGACTTGCCGGTAACGAGATTGAACTAGGTATTGAGATACCGACGATCGAATCTCGGGCAAGTAACATACCGATGACAAAGGGAACAACGTATGTCGTTATGCGGTTCGACCGATAAAGATCTTCGTAGAATATGTAGGAGCCAATATGGGCATCCAGGTTCCGCTATTGGTTATTGACTGGAGAGATGTCTCGGTCATGTCTACATAGTTCTCGAACCCGTAGGGTCCGCACGCTTAACGTTTCGTTGACGATATAGTATAGAATGAGTTATGTATGTTGGTGACCGAATGTTATTCGGAGTCCCGGATGTGATCACGGACATGACGAGGAACTCTGGAATGGTCCGGAGATAAAGATTAATATATGGGATAATAGTGTTTGACCTCCGGAAGGGTTCCGGAATTCATCGGAAGGGGTTCCGGATGTTTCCCGAAGTGTTTGGGTACGAGAACACTTTATTTGGGCCAAAGGGGAAAGCCCATGAGGCTTTAGGAAAGGGCAAAAGGAAGTTTTGCGGAGACCAGAGGCTAGACGCCAGGAACCCTGGCGTCTAGGGGGTAGACGCCGGGAACCCTGGCGTCTAGCCCTGGAGTCCGAGTGGGACTCTTTCCTTTCAGGCAAAACCGACTTTGAGGAGGCTTTTGCTCCAAGTTTCGACCCCAGGGCTCAACATATAAATAGAGGGGTAGGGCTAGCACCCAAGAGACATCAAGATACACCAAGCCGTGTGCCGGCTACCCCGACCCTCTAGTTTATCCTCCGTCTAGTTTCTGTAGTGCTTGGCGAAGCCCTGCAGAGATTGTTCTTCATCAACAACCGTCACCACGCCGTCGTGCTGCCGGAACTCATCTACTACTTCGCCCGTCTTGCTGGATCAAGAAGGCGAGGACGTCATCGAGCTGAACGTGTGCTGAACGCGGAGGTGCCGTACGTTCGGTACTAGATCGGGACGGATCGTGAAGGTGCACGACTACATCAACCGCGTTGATAAACGCTTCCGCTTTCGGTCTACGAGGGTACGTAGACACACTCTCCCCTCTCGTTGCTATGCATCTAGTAGATAGATCTTGCGTGATCGTAGGAAAATTTTGAAAATACTACGTTCCCCAACAACTGCTACATACTCCGCAATATCTTTCTTCATACCGGTCCACCAGAAAATATCCTTCAAATCCAAATACATCTTAGTATTTCCTGGGTGAATTGAGTATGGTGAATCATGGGCCTCCTGTAGAATCAACTTCCTGATATCCGGGTCATTAGGCACATAAATGCGGTCCTCAAACCATAAGGTGTCGTGTTCATCCTCACGAAAACCTTTAGCTTTTCCTTCGCTCATCCTCTCCTTTATAGAGACAACCTCTTTGTCAGTTTTCTGAGCTTCTCTGATTTTATCCATCAGGGTAGACTGGATCTCTAGCGTTGCTACGTAACCTCTCGGAACTATCTCCAAACGTAGTTCTCGTAAGTCCTCGGCTAACTCCTTTGGAAACTCTTCCGTCATTAGGGTATCGACATGGTTCTTGCGGCTTAGCGCATCGGCTACTACGTTAGCCTTTCCGGGATGATAATGCAATCTCATGTCATAGTCCTTAATGAGTTCCAGCCATCTCCTTTCCCTGAGATTCAACTCCTTCTGAGTGAATATATACTTCAAACTTTTGTGATCCTTATATACTTCACAATGGTTTCCAATGAGAAAATGTCTCCACGTCTTGAATGCATGCACTACGGCTGCTAACTCCAAATCATGAGTGGCATAGTTCAACTCATGAGGTTTCAGTTGGCGTGAAGCATACGAAACAACTCTTCCTTCTTGCATAAGAACTGCTCCAAGTCCTCGACGTGAAGCGTCGTAGTACACCTCATAATCCTTATGTTGATCTGGCAGAATCAACACAGGTGATGAGACCAATGTTTCTTTAATTCCTGGAAACTGGCTTCACATTCTTCTGTCCAACTGAACTTGGTATCCTTCTTTAGCAATTCCGTCATTGTCTTTGCAATTCTTGAGAAATTCTCAATAAATCTCCGGTAGTATCCTGCAAGTCCAAGAAAACTCCGGATCTCTCCAACTGTTGTCGGTGCTTCCCAATGGGTCATAGTGTCCACCTTAGTAGGATCTACTGCTATTCCTTCTACGGATATAACGTGTCCGAGAAATCAAACTTCATTCAACCAAAACTCACACTTGCTAAACTTGGCATATAACTGATGTTCTCTGAGCTTCTCCAATACCAAACGCAAATGCTCTGCATGCTCCTCTTCATCCTTTGAGAAGATCAATATATCATCTATGAACACCACGACGAACTTATCCAAATACTCCATAAACACTTTGTTCATTAGGTTCATAAAGTATGCTGGTGCGTTAGACAGACCAAAAGACATAACGGTATACTCGTACAACCCATACCTGGTGGTAAAGGTCGTCTTAGGTATATCCTGCTCTTGGATCTTCAATTGGTGGTACCCTGATCGCAGATCGATCTTAGAAATTGAAGGAAATATGCCCTAGAGGCAATAATAAAGTTGTTATTTATATTTCCTTATATCATGATAAATGTCTTTTATTCATGCTAGAATTGTATTAACCGGAAACTTAGTACATGTGTGAATACATAGACAAAACAGAGTGTCCCTAGTATGCCTCTACTAGACTAGCTCATTGATCAAAGATGGTTATGTTTCCTAGCCATAGACATGAGTTGTCATTTGATCAACGGGATCACATCATTAGGAGAATGATGTGATGGACAAGACCCATCCGTTAGCATAGCACTATGATCGTTTAGTTTTACTGCTATTGCTTTCTTCATGACTTATACATGTTCCTATGACTATGAGATTATGCAACTCCCGAATACTGTAGGAACACCTTGTGTGCTATCAAACGTCACAACGTAACTGGGTGATCATAAAGATGCTCTACAGGTGTCTCCGAAAGTATTCGTGGTGTTGGCATAGATCAAGATTAGGATTTGTCACTCCGAGTGTCGGAGAGGTATCTCTGGGCCCTCTCGGTAACACACATCACAATAAGCCTTGCAAGCAAAAGACTAATGAGTTAGTCACGAGATGATGTGTTACGGAACGAGTAAAGAGACTTGCCGGTAACAAGATTGAACTAGGTATAGAGATACCGACGATCGAATCTCGGGCAAGTAACATACCGATGACAAAAGGAACAACGTATGTTGTTATGCGGTTTGACCGATAAAAGATCTTCGTAGAATATGTAGGAGCCAATATGAACATCCAGGTTCCGCTATAGGTTATTGACCGGAGATGAGTCTCGGTCATGTCTACATAGTTCTCGAACCCGTAGGGTCCGCATGCTTAACGTTTGATGACGATCGGTATTATGAGTTTATGAGTTTTGATGTACCGAAGGTAGTTCAGAGTCCCGGATGAGATCACGGACATGACGAGGAGTCTCGGAATGTCCGAGACATAAAGATTGATATATTGGACGACTATATTCGGACACCGGAAGTGTTCCGGAAAAGTTTCGGATTTAACGGGATTGCCGGAGGGGGTTACCGGAACCCCCTACGAGGGGGGATGGTCCATAGTGGGCCTTATGGAAAAGAGAGAGGCAGCCCATAGGGGCTGGCCGGCGCCCCACCTAGGGTTCCTAGTTGGACTAGGATTGGGGGCGCCACCTCTCCTTCTTTTCCTTTCCCTCTCTTCCTTCTTTGGTAGTTCCTATTAGGAATAGGATTGCAATCCTATTCCTAGTAGGATTGCACCCTAGCCGCACCATAGGAAGGGCCGGCCGGCCTCCCCCTTGCTCCTTTATATACGGGGGCAGGGGGGCACCCAAAGACACACAAGTTGAATTGTTCCAGCCGTGTGCGGTGCCCCCCTCCACAGAAACACACCTCGGTCATACCGTCGCGGTGCTTAGGCGAAGCCCTGCGCCGGTGAATACATCATATCCGTCACCACGCCGTCTTGCTGACGAAACTCTCCCGTGAAGCTCAACTGGATCAAGAGCTCGTGGGACGTCATCAAGCTGAACGTGTGCTGAACGCGAAGGTGCCGTACGTTCGGTGCTTGATCGGTTGAATCGCGAAGAAGTTCGACTACATCAACCGCGTCACTTGACGCTTCCGCTTCCGGTCTACGAGGGTACGTAGACACACTCTTCCCTCTCGTTGCTATGCATCTGGTAGATAGATCTTGCGTGATCGTAGGAAAATTTTAAAATACTACGTTCCCCAACAGTGGCATCACGAGCCAGGTCTATGCGTAGATGATATGCACGAGTAGAACACAATGAGTTGTGGGCGATACTAGTCATACTGCTTACCAGCATGTCATACTTTGCTTCGGCGGTATTGTGAGATGAAGCGGCCCGGACCGACATTACGCGTACGCTTACGCGAGACTGGTTTCACCGTTACGAGCACTCATTGCTTAAAGGTGACTGGCGGGTGTCTGTCTCTCTCACTTTAGCTGAATCAAGTGTGGCTACGCCCGGTCCTTGTGAAGGTTAAAACAGCACATACTTGACGAAACATCGTTGTGGTTTTGTATGCGTAGGTAAGAACGGTTCTTGCTAAACCCGTAGCAGCCACGTAAAACATGCAACAACAAAGTAGAGGACGTCTAACTTGTTTTTGCAGGGCATGTTGTGATGTGATATGGTCAAGACATGATGAGTTATACGGTTTTGTATGAGATGATCATGTTTTGTAAAGTTATCGGCAACTGGCAGGAGCCATATGGTTGTCGCTTTATTGTATGAAATGCAATCGCCATGTAATTGCTTTACTTTATCACTAAGCGGTAGCGATAGTCGTAGAAGCAATAGTTGGCGAGACGACAACGATGCTACGATGGAGATCAAGGTGTCGCGCCGGTGACGAAGGTGATCATGACGGTGCTTTGGAGATGGAGATCAAAAGCACAAGATGATGATGGCCATATCATGTCACATATTTTGATTGCATGTGATGTTTATCTTATTATGCTTCTTATTTTGCTTAGAACGACGGTAGCATTATAAGATGATCCCTTACTAAATTTCAGGTATAAGTGTTCTCCCTGAGTATGCACCGTTGCGAAAGTTCGTCGTGCCGAGACACCATGTGATGATCGGGTGTGATAAGCTCTATGTTCAAATACAACGGGTGTAAGACAGTTTTGCACACGCAGAATACTCGGGTTAAACTTGACGAGCCTAGCATATGCAGATATGGCCTCGGAACATTGGAGACCGAAAGGTCGAGCGTGAATCATATAGTAGATATGATCAACATAAGATGTTCACCATTGAAACTACTCCATCTCACGTGATGATCGGACATGGTTTAGTTGATTTGGATCACGTGATCATTTAGATGACCGGAGGGATGTCTATCTAAGTGGGAGTTCTTAAGTAATATGATTAATTAAACTTTAATTTATCATGAACTTAGTCCTGGTAGTATTAGCATATCTATGTTGTAGATCAATAGCTCGCGATGTTGCTCCACGTTTTTTTATATGTTCCTAGAGAAAACCAAGTTGAAAGATGTTAGTAGCAATGATGCGGAATTGTTCCGTGATCTGAGGATTATCCTCATTGCTGCACAGAAGAATTATGTCCTTGATGCACCGCTAGGTGACAGACCTATTGCAGGAGCAGATGTAGACGTTATGAACGTTTTGACAAAAGCTCGATATGATGACTACTTGATAGTTTAGTGCACCATGCTTTACGGCTTATAACCGGGACTTCAAAAACATTTTGAAACGCCACGGAGCATATGAGATGTTCCAAGAGTTGAAATTAGTATTTCATACTCATACCCGTGTCGAGAGGTATAAGACCTCTGACAGTACTTTGCCTACAAGATGGAGGAGAATAGCTCAACCAGTGAGCATGTGCTCAGATTGTCTGGGTAGTACAATTGCTTGAATCAATTGGGAGTTAATCTTCCAGATAAGATAGTAATTGAAAAAGTTCTCTAGACACTATCACCAAGTTAGTAGAACTTCGTGATGAACTATAATATGCAAGGGATGACGAAAGTAATTCCCGAGCTCTTCACGATGCTGAAATCGGCGAAGGTAGAAATCAAGAAAGAGTATCAAGTGTTGATGGTTAACCAGACCACTTGTTTCAAGTAAAGGGCAAAGGGATAGAAGGGGAACTTCAAGAAGAATGACAAGCAAGTTGTCACTCCCGTGAAGAAACCCAAAGCTAAACTCAAGCCTGAAACTAAGTGCTTCTACTGCAAAGGAAATGGTCACTAGAAGTGGAACTGCCCTAGATATTTGGCGGATAAGAAGGATGGCAAAGTGAACAAAGGTATATTTGATATACAGATTATTGATGTGTATTTTACTAGTGTTCATAGCAACCCCTCGGTATTTGATATTGGTTCAGTTGCTAAAGAGTAGTAACTCGAAATGGGAGTTGCATAATGAACAGAAACTAGTTAAAGGATGAAGTGACGATGTGTATTGGAAGTAGTTCCAAGATTGATATGATCATCATCGCACACTCCCTATACTTTCGGGATTAGTGTTGAACCTAAATAAGTGTTATTTGGTGTTTGTGTTGAGCATGAATATGATTTGATCATGTTTATTGCAATACGGTTATTCATGTAAGTTAGAGAATAATTGTTGTTCTGTTTACATGAATAAAACCTTCTATGGTCATACACCCAATTAAAATGGTTTGTTGGATCTCGATCGTGTGATACACATATTCATAATATTGAAGCCAAAAGATGCAAGGTTAATAATGATAGTGCAACTTATTTGTGGCACTGCCGTTTAGGTCATATTGGTGTAAAGCGCATGAAGAAACTCCATAGTGATGGACTTTTGGAATCACTTGATTATGAATCACTTGGTGCTTGCGAACCATGCCTCATGGGCAAGATGACTAAAACACCGTTCTCCGGAACCGTGGAGCGAGCAACAGAGTTGTTGGAAATCATACATACTGATGTATGCAGACCAATGAGTGTTGAAGCTCACGGCAGGTATCGTTATTTTCTGACCTTCACTGATGATTTGAGCAGATATAGGTATATCTACTTAATGAAGCACAAGTCTGAAACATTTGAAAAGTTCAAAGAATTTCAGAGTGAAGTGGAGAATCATCGTAACAAGAAAATAAGAGTTTCTACGATATGATCGTAGAGGTAAAATATTTGAGTTAGCGAGTTTGGCCTTCAATAAAAACAATGTGAAATAGTTTCACTACTCACGCCACCTGGAACACCACAGTGTAATGGTGTGTCCGAACGTCCTAACCGTACTTTATTAGATATGGTGCGATCGATGATATCTCTTACCGATCTACCACTATCGCTTTTGGGGTTATGCATTAGAGACAGCTACATTCACGTTAAATAGGGCACCATCTAAATCCGTGGAGATGACACCGTATGAACTGTGGTTTGACGAGAAACCTAAGCTGTCATTTCTTTAAGTTTGGGACTGCGATGCTTATGTGAAAAAGTTTCAACATGATAAGCTCGAACCCAAATCGGAGAAGTAAATCTTCATAGGATACCCAAAAAGAAATTGTTGGGTACACCTTCCATCACAGATCCTAAGGCAAGGTCTTTGTTGCTAAGAGTGGATCCTTTCTAGAGAAGGAGTTTCTCTCGAAAGAAGTGAGTGGGAGGAAAGTAGAACTTGATGAGGTAATTGTACCTTCTCCTGAATTGGAAAGTAGTACATCACAGAAAATTGTTCCAGTGATTCCTACAACAATCAGTGAGGAAGTAAATGATGATGATCATGAAACTTCAGATCAAGTTTCTGCTGAACGTCGTAGATCAACCAGAGTACGTTCCGCACCAGAGTGGTACGGCAACCCAGTTCTGGAAATCATGTTACTAGACCATGATGAACCTGCGAACTATGATGAAGCGATGATGAGCCCAGATTCCGCAAAATGGCTTGAGGCCATGAAATCTGAGATGGGATCCATGTATGAGAACAAAGTGTGGACTTTGGTTGACTTGCCCGATGATCGGCAGGCCATCGAAAATAAATGGATCTTCAAGAGGAAGACCGACGCAGACGGTAATGTTACTGTTTACAAAGCTCGACTTGTTGCGAAAAGGTTTCGACAAGTTCAAGGAGTTGACTACGATGAGACTTTCTCACCTGTAGCGATGCTTAAGTCTGTCCGAATCATGTTAGCAATTGCCGCATTTTATGATTATGAAATCTGGCAAATGGATGTCAAAACTGCATTCCTGAATGGATATCTCAAAGAAGAGTTGTATATGATGCAACCAGAAGGTTTTGTCGATCCAAAAGGTGCTAACAAAATGTGCAAGCTCCAGCGATCCATCTATGGACTGGTGCAAGCATCTCGGAGTTGGAATATACGCTTTGATAAGTTGATCAAAGCATATAGATTTATACAGGCATGCGGTGAAGCCTGTATTTACAAGAAGTGAGTGGGAGCACTACAACCTTTCTGATAAGTATATGTGAATGACATATTGTCGATCGGAAATGATGTAGAATTTTCTGGAAAGCATAAAGGAGTATTTGAAAGGAGTTTTTCAAAGAAAGACCTTGGTGAAGCTGCTTACATATTGGGCATCAAGATCTATAGAGATAGATCAAGACGCTTGATAAGACTTTCGATGAGTACATACCTTGATAAGATTTTGAAGTAGTTCAAAATGGATCAGTCAAAGAAGGAGTTCTTGCCTGACTTGTAAGGTGTGAAGTTGAGTAAGACTCAAAAGCCAGACCACGGCAGAAAAATATAGAGAGAATGAAAGTCATTCCCTATGCCTCAGCCATAGGTTCTATAAAGTATGCCATGCTGTGTACAAAACACATTGTGTACCTTGCCATGAGTTTGACAGGGAGGTACAATAGTGATCCAGGAGTAGATCACTGTACAGCGGTCAAAATTATCCTTAGTAATTGGATGACTAAGGAAATATTTCTCGATTATGGAGGTGATAAAGAGTTCGTCGTAAAGGGTTACACCGATGCAAGCTTTGACACTAAAGCCAGATGACTCTAAGTATCAATCTGGATGCGTATTGAAAGTGGGAGCAATTAGCTAGAGTAGCTCCATGCAGAGCATTGTAGACATAGAAATTTGCGAAATACATACGGATCTAAATGTGACAGACCCGTTGACTAAACTTCTCTCACAAGCAAAACATGATCACACCTTATTACTCTTGGGTATTAATCACATAGCGATGTGAACTAGATTATTGACTCTAGTAAACCCTTTGGGTGTTGGACACATGGTGATGTGAACTATGGGTGTTATTCACATAACGATGTGAACTATCGGTATTAAATCACATGGCGATGTGAGCTAGATTATTGACTCTAGTGCAAGTGGGAGACTGAAGGAAATATGCCCTAGAGGCAATAATAAAGTTGTTATTTATATTTCCTTATATCATGATAAATGTCTTTTATTCATGCTAGAATTGTATTAACCGGAAACTTAGTACATGTGTGAATACATAGACAAAACAGAGTGTCCCTAGTATGCCTCTACTAGACTAGCTCATTGATCAAAGATGGTTATGTTTCCTAGCCATAGACATGAGTTGTCATTTGATCAACGGGATCACATCATTAGGAGAATGACGTGATGGACAAGACCCATCCGTTAGCATAGCACTATGATCGTTTAGTTTTACTGCTATTGCTTTCTTCATGACTTATACATGTTCCTATGACTATGAGATTATGCAACTCCCGAATACCGTAGGAACACCTTGTGTGCTATCAAACGTCACAACATAACTGGGTGATCATAAAGATGCTCTACAGGTGTCTCCGAAAGTATTCGTGGTGTTGGCATAGATCAAGATTAGGATTTGTCACTCCGAGTGTCGGAGAGGTATCTCTGGGCCCTCTCGATAACACACATCACAATAAGCCTTGCAAGCAAAAGACTAATGAGTTAGTCACGAGATGATGTGTTACGGAACGAGTAAAGAGACTTGCCGGTAACAAGATTGAACTAGGTATAGAGATACCGACGATCGAATCTCGGGCAAGTAACATACCGATGACAAAAGGAACAACGTATGTTGTTATGCGGTTTGACCGATAAAAGATCTTCGTAGAATATGTAGGAGCCAATATGAACATCCAGGTTCCGCTATTGGTTATTGACCGGAGATGAGTCTCGGTCATGTCTACATAGTTCTCGAACCCGTAGGGTCCGCACGCTTAACGTTTGATGACGATCGGTATTATGAGTTTATGAGTTTTGATGTACCGAAGGTAGTTCAGAGTCCCGGATGAGATCACGGACATGATGAGGAGTCTCGGAATGTCCGAGACATAAAGATTGATATATTGGACGACTATATTCAGACACCGGAAGTGTTCCGGAAAAGTTTCGGATTTAACGGGATTGCCGGAGGGGGTTACCGGAACCCCCTACGAGGGGGGATGGTCCATAGTGGGCCTTATGGAAAAGAGAGAGGCAGCCCATAGGGGCTGGCCGGCGCCCCACCTAGGGTTCCTAGTTGGACTAGGATTGGGGGGCACCACCTCTCCTTGTTTTCCTTTCCCTCTCTTCCTTCTTTGGTAGTTCCTATTGGGAATAGGATTGCAATCCTATTCCTAGTAGGATTGCACCCTAGCCGCACCATAGGAAGGGCCGGCCGGCCTCCCCCTTGCTCCATTATATACGGGGGCAGGGGGGCACCCAAAGACACACAAGTTGAATTGTTCCAGCCGTGTGCGGTGCCCCCCTCCACAGAAACACACCTCGGTCATACCGTCGCGGTGCTTAGGCGAAGCCCTGCGCCGGTGAATACATCATATCCGTCACCACGCCGTCGTGCTGACGAAACTCTCCCGTGAAGCTCAACTGGATCAAGAGCTCGTGGGACGTCATCAAGCTGAACGTGTGCTGAACGCGGAGGTGCCGTACGTTCGGTGCTTGATCGGTTGAATCGCGAAGAAGTTCGACTACATCAACCGCGTCACTTGACGCTTCCGCTTCCGGTCTACGAGGGTACGTAGACACACTCTTCCCTCTCGTTGCTATGCATCTGGTAGATAGATCTTGCGTGATCGTAGGAAAATTTTAAAATACTATGTTCCCCAACAGAAATACCTTAGCTCCTTGCAATCTATCGAACAGATCATTGATCATCGGCAGTGGGTACTTGTTCTTGATTGTTACTTCATTCAGTCCTCGGTAATCCACAACCATTCTCCACTAGAATTACTGGCGAACCCCAAGGCGAAGAACTTGGGCGTATGAATCCTTTATCCAGTAACTCCTTAATCTGTTTCTTAATTTCCTCCAAATCCTTTGCGGTCATCCTATATGGTCTCTTAGATATTGGCCCTGTGCCTGGCAAAAGCTCAATCAAAAACTCTATGTCCCTGTCAGGTGGCATTCCTGGCAGTTCTTCCGAAAACACGTCAGGGAAATCTTTCACCACTGGTACTTCCTCCTGAACAACTCCTGATAAGGAATTTAATTTGTTCCTCTTCGGCTCATGCCGGGATACATACTTGATCCTTCTTCCTTCTGGCGTAGTAAGCAAAATGGACTTACTGGCGCATTCAATATTCCCTTCATACTTAGATAACCAATCCATGCCTAATATCACATCCAATCCTTGAGATTCCAATACTATTAGGTCGGAAGGGAAAATGTAGTTACCAATCCTTAATGGCAACTGATCACACCATAACTTAGCCATATACTCCGCTCCTGGTGAGGTTACTAACATGGGCGACCTAAGGGCTTGGGTTGGCAGTTTATACTTATCCACAAATCCCCTTGAAATGTATGAATGCGATGCACCAGTATCGAACGAGTGCAGTAAAGGACTTAACTAAAAACTTACCTATTACTGCATCTGGCTGCGCTTCAACCTCCTCCTCGCTAACGTGATTCACTTGTCCTTTGTTGAAGGGGTTGGGCTTCTTCGCGGCGCTTCCATTGCCGTTCCCATTCTTAGCTTATGGGCAGTCATTGGCATAATGTGCATTCTTCCCGCACTTGTAACAGGTGACATGGCTGAAATCCTTCTTGGTGGGTGTGGACGGGGTAGGGCTGCTCTGGTTAACATTTGCTCCATTCCCATTTCCATTCTTAGGGCCATTATGATTGTGCGAGCTACCTCCTCCATGGGTTTGTTGAAAATGTCCTACCATTTTAGGGGTAAAACGAGGCTTCTGCTGTGCTCCAGAATTATACTTTCCTTGCCCATACTTCCTCTTGCGACTTTCAATTTTTTGATGCTTCCTTTCAATCATTAGGGCACGATCAACCAGCTCCTGGTAGTTATTGAAAGTTGCCACCATCAAATGTACACTCATCTCATCATTCAGCCCTTTCATGAATCTCTCCTGCTTAGCGGCATCTGTGACCACATCATCTGGGGCATAACGAGATAGGGTACTAAACTCATCCACGTACTGGGCCACAGTATAGTTGCCTTGGCGCAAATTGTGAAACTCCTGCTTCTTCATACTCATAGCTCCAGTTGAGACATGGGCGGTACAAAAAGCTTGCTGAAACTGATCCCAAGTCACATTGGCTATGTGATAAGTGGCTATGTAATTCTCCCACCATGCTGCGGCTGGTCCAGACAACTGGTGTGCGGCAAAACGCACCTTTTCAGCATCTGAGCAATTGGCAGTGGTCAAATCCCTTCCAATTTTGCGCAGCCAGTCATCAGCGACTATTGGTTCAATGCTGCTAGCAAACACTAGTGGTTGCAACCTTAAGAAACGTGTCAGGTTGTCCACGGGTGGTGGTGGTGGAGGGTTGTTGTTGTTGTTCTGGTTGTTCTGAGTGTTCTGGATAAGAAGTTGCATCAAGGTGTTCTGCTGCTGGATCAACTGGGTGAGCTCAGGGGGAAACTGAAATCCGGGCTCACGTCTTGGAGGCATCGGATGGGTGTAGAGGGAAGAGATTAGAACAGAATTGAGTTCTAAGGGAAAATCACTACTCATATGCACATGAGGCAAACACACAATTCATCACACCAAAATCAATTTCACACAAGGGCTTACACGGCTCTAATCGTTACAAAAGTGTTCTAAGTCTACTAAATGGGAAAAACTACTAGTCATAGGAAGGTCTTCTAGAAATTTTGATCGACAGAGGATTCCATGATATCTGCTCCAGCTTCATCTTCGTAGTCTTCGTCTTTGCTATCATCGGGTTCCGAATCCGTGTCGTCGATGATAATGTAGTCTTCGGGTGGAATCTCCTTGGGTTCTTCTTCCTCTTCTTCTTCTCCCATGAGTATCCCTAACTTCCGTGTCAAGTCATCATTCTTCTCCACGAGTATTAGCATCTCCTCCTCGTATCCGTCGCGTGTAGACTTGAGTTCTTCCTCTAGATCCAAATTCCTATTTAGGGCTTTCTTCAAATCTATCATCCCTGCACACATCTGGTGCTCCTGGCGACGAATGTGATGGTTCAACTCCTGGATGAAGGCTGCAATGGATCTATCCTTCCGGGTGCTGATCATATCCCAATTCTCATCTCGGCGTCCACAAATCTGGTAGATGGTGTCCTTTAGCTCCTGCTTGTAGACTTCTCCAATCCTTCCCATAGTGATGTGGGCTGCCATGCTCCTGCCTAGGCTCCATGTAGGCGCATTAAATGAAAATGCTATGAGTGCGGTGACGGGCTTGAACGTCCTTCCTGGAACTTGAGCTTGAATCAACCAACGCTCCTCCTCAGGTAGAGTGGCATTGTAGGTTCCGGTGAAACTTAGTAGTCCAATGTTTAGATATCTGGTGACTTCCTTCAGGTGTCGTCCAAATGGTGTATCGTCATCCGGCTGAGTGAACTTGTTCTTTGCATCCACCATCCTAAAAGAGTAGAAAAGATGAGGAGTCAGAAAAGAGAAGAGTGAATAGTGCTCTAGGGCTTTAGCTTAGTGGTCGTGTCCTACAGTCAGCGTGTGCTCTAATACCATCTTGTAGCGACCATACCTCAAACAGTCTGATCTTTGTGCATCAGTGTCATCCCTGGATCAGTAATGCTGACACGCACAGTACTTGAAGGATTTATAACAGAGTAGCAATCACACACTTATTACATCGATAGTTCCAAAGATGAACTTATTACAATAAAAATGGCTTAAGGCCATCTAACACGATAACATCGGAAGGCTTGGAAGATAAGTGAGTCCATCAACTCCAACGGCATCACTGAGTATTGAACCACGACCTATAAGGCACCTTACTCGTCGTCTGAAAAGTCTGCAACATGAACGTTGCAGCCCGAAAATGGGTCAGCACAAGGAATATGCTGGCAAAGTAACACAAGAGTGCAAATGAAAGTAAAGCTATACTATATGCAATATGGCTGGTGGAAAGCTCTATGGTTATACTTTTTGCGTAAAGCCAATTTTTCCCTACTTCAAAGGAATATATTTTAATTAACTATCATGGTAGTTGAAACATCGTTGAGAAGATAGACATCCTCTCAACCCTAATTAAAGTTCATCATTAAACCCAACAATATTAAATTAAAGTAACATGATGAGATTCACATGATATCCAAGTACTAGATACTCAAGACATCCATAACCGGGGACACGGCTAATCATGATCAGTTTGTACACTCTACAGAGGTTTGTGCACTTTCCCCACAAGACCCGATCTCCTCCGTTTAGTTTCTCGCACTGCATGGTGTTTGAGAAACGGATGACCGAGGCATAGTCTTTCGGAAGTACTCGCACCTTACAAACGGGTGGACCGTACCAACCTACATCCCCTACATCTGCTAGTCCACCACTGTAAGAGTTCGCACGACTTACTCATACTATGCTAGAGCCCATAATAGCATTGTGGCTGCACACGGAAGTTTCTAGTATGAATAATCTCATGATCCCTTTGAGCCTGGGTGGCGGTCCGAAGAAAAACAGGCAATCGCTGGAATACCCAGGTGCCTCAATCCACCCAGATGTGTGTTAATGTTGCCACCTTAAGTTGAACCATTAATTAACAAACTCACATCTGTCATGGATACACTCACCCAATCCACGTCTACGAGCATAGCATGGCCTAACAGCAAACGTAGAAGTAACTCCCAAAGGTTTGAAAGTAATGCAGGTAATAGGTATTACCTCAATCTACTTCCCAGTCCCACAATTTAATTGATCCTACTCATGCACTGTGTGAGGGTTTGACTAATGCAATGAAAACTGGGTAATTGGAAAGTATGATCAAAGTGTTACTTGCCTTGCTGATGATCCGCAAAACCTAGAGATTCAAAGTAGCAAGCGGCGCACTCCGGGTACTCTATCGTAAACAAACAAGCACACAATAAGTACTTAACTAATGCACGGGTAAAACTCAAATAAAAGATCTAACCAGAAGGTTCAACTTAAGAACTCCGGTTTGCAAAAGAAACGGCAAAAGAAAAGCAACGAAAGACAAACGGCGAAAGAAAAACAACTACCGAACCAATCTGGACCTAAGTCCAAATTTAGCAGAGGCAAACGCTTGAGTGACTAGGTTAAACGGAAAGAGAATTTCGAGATGAAACTCCAGGCGCTTGAATCGCCTGATTCCGATAAACGAGCGAAAAGATAAACTAAAACAAAGATCGGATCAGAGATCACGA
The DNA here is from genome assembly GCA_902687465.1 of Secale cereale. Taxonomy (NCBI): domain Eukaryota; kingdom Viridiplantae; phylum Streptophyta; class Magnoliopsida; order Poales; family Poaceae; genus Secale; species Secale cereale. Next base: position 348,892,957 of record LR738711.1, read on the forward strand.
TCAGAAAATAACTGCGAAAAAGAAAACTAAAACAGCTTAACGAACGGGCGTTCGTCAGCTGAGACTAAACGACGAATTTGTTCGTTAGAACGAACGAATGGGTGAACGTCTACTACTTAACTAAACCAGAGAATAAAATCAGAAAACCGATCTAATAAAACCGATCTAAAAAAACGACTAGGGTTCTTAAAAAAAACAACGGTCTTCTAAAAGAAAACCGGGCGGCGGCTACCTCGTCGGAAACAACCGGTGGCGGCGGCTTGCGGCGACGGCGGGCGGCGGGGCTGCTGCGGTGGTGGCGGTGGGCAGCGGCGGCGGCCGCGGCGGCGTACAGCGGCGGCCGCGGTGTCGTGGGCTCGCGGGGGCGGCGGCGTCGCGGGCTCGCGGCGGCGGCGGCTTGCGGCGGCTGCGGCGGGGTGCGGCGGCGGGGTGCGGTGGAGGAAGAGGGGGGCTGCATTTATATAGGGGGAGGGAGGGGGTAGAAGGCTTGGGGGAGGGGGCAACCACAGCGGCGGCGGAGTCCGGCTCGGCTTCGGCCGTTGCTGGGGAAGGCGGGGCGGGACGGGGCGGTTGGGCCTGGCTCGGCTGGGCTTCGGCCCAGTCGGGTCGGGTCCCCTACTTTTTTTTTCTAATTACGCCAGCGTTACTAAAAGAACTCTAGAAAAAGAAATAAAAATTTAAAATTGCCAAAATAAATTTTCACTGTCTAAATAGAATATTTAGAGCAAGATGAACATTTTCTTGGCACTAAAATGCATTTTTGAAAACATGCAATTTTTCCTAATTCAAATAAAATCCAAAAAAAAACTCCAAAAAAAACTTGTTTAATTTTTCTATTAAACTCCTTCGTATTTCTATATTTTTGGGAGAGTCATTTTACTCCCTCTCTCATATATTTATGATAGAAATACTTGAAGATAAATAGATAAAATCAAATGATCCTATTTTCAAAATTTGAGAAACCTCAAATATGAAAATATTGAAATCCCCAACTCTCTCCGAGGGTCCTTGAGTTGCTTAGGATTTTCTTGGATCACCAAAAGCAAGAAAATATGATATGCATAATGATCTAAAGTATAACATTCCAAATTGAAAATTTGGGATGTTACAGGTACAGTGGTGGATGAGCATCCTACTTGTTTCTAGGGGAGGTGTGAGGGGTAGATGCGGCCGCAGAAGCAGATCCGAAGAGGTGGACGCCGCTGGCAGTGAATGGGCGCTGGTAAGCCAGTGGTTGAGCAGTCTAGGGTTTCGAGAGGGGAGGGGTAGAAAGGCCGATGAAGTACGGATGGCGTGATGTAAGTTGCTCCGGTGCCATGGAGTAGTCGTTTTTG
>LR738711.1:348899632-348991227 GCA_902687465.1 Secale cereale
CTTCTCCTTCTCCGTCTTCTTATCCTTCTTCTTCTTCTTCTTCTTCTTCTTCTTCTTCTTCTTCTTCTTTTTCTTCTTCTTCTGGCGTGAGGGAGATGGGCCGGGTCCTCCAGGTGTCGCGGGGCTCGGCGAGCGGGCCAGGTACCCAATCTGGCACCCCGATGCAATCCTGCACTGGGTCGATGTTAGAGACGTAGAAGTATGTGTTCTGCCATTGCTTCGCTGAGTACACGAGAATAGGCGGCAAAAAGTAATTCCTGGACCCGCTGCGCTTCACCGCGATGCATCCACCGCACTGAGCCGCCACACCCTGGATCGCGATACCGAGCTTCAAATAGAAGAGGTCGGTCCACAGCTCCATGGTGGGCAGAATCCCAAAGTACGCTTCGTAGAGGATGACGAAGGTGGACAATGTTACCACCGTGTTCGGCGTGAGGTGGTGGGGCTGGATGTTGAAGAACTCAAGGAAGGATCGAAAAAAGCCGCTGGCAGGGAGGCCGGAGCCGCATGGTAAGTGCGAGCGGAAGACGACCCGCTCGCCGAACCGCGGCACCGGCCTGATCTCCGCCGCCGACGCCAGGTGCATGGCGACCTTGTCGGCGGGGGGCAACTTCCACGCACGGCGGAGGTAGTGGATGTGCTCCTCAATAACCTCGCTGCCATCCCATTCGCCTGAATGGCGGACCGACGCTCCGGCGGCCATGGCTCAAGGTGGTGGCTCGCTCCAACGGGGCGCTGCGAGCGAAAGTGGCAAGAAGTGGGAGGGGGAGCAAGGAAGAAGAAGAAGAACGGAGCAGGGTGGGTGCAAGAACGATGCTAACCCCCTCCCCCGGCCTACTTATAGGCTCGGGGTGACGAAGCCGAGGGGGCAGGGCGTGGGATTAACTGCTCGACGCCCCACACGATCCCCACCTTTTGCGCGCCTAGTCCGCGCGCATTAAATGCGCGTGGGGTGGGCAATCGATTGCCTCTGCCACATTAGATCCGCACGTGGACCAAGGCCCTGTAGTGGCAGGCCCCAGCCCGCTGCTACGTCCCGTCACATGCATGGGCTGCCAGGCTGGTGCGGCGGGGCGACGATGCGTGGAGTGCCGCCAACGGTCGGCAGACCCGCGTAGCAACCCGTCGTCCAGACGATATCTTCCTCCCGAAGATTTGAAGACGAAGGTCCGGCTGCCAGGAGCCGGCCCCTTTGCGGAGGTCCGGCTGCCAGCAGTCGGCTCTTTCCAGAAGGCGGACGAACGGAGCCAATCCTACTTAGGGAGGGAAGCTGCTGGAACCCCGCAGCCCCAATCGCAAAACCGCAGAGTTCCACCAACTTCGGGGACTACTTCCGGAGATATTGACCACGAGTGTCCTCATCGACCACCCATGATATTTCAAGACAATTGGGGGCCTCCTGTTATCACCCGGCCGCCTGCTCATCGGGCCGCCTCCAGGGACAGCTCAGCCCAGGAGCCGGCTGCCAGCAGGCGGCAGGGCCCCGAACAGGTGGCAGCTCCATAACCAGCAGCTAGCAGACGGTCCTACGCCTCCCCCTCGGGACGCGTACTGGGGGACCACGACACAGCTAAGGCATGGCTACAATTGAGCATGTCCTTAGAGAATCTATAAGGGCGTGGCTGCAGTGAATGTGTATCTTATGGGCGCCTCTTAAGCGGCGTATCACTGTAGCCATGCTGCCAGTGACCAAGCCTCGGTTAGAGGAAGCCACGCCCCCACTACCCACAGACAGCGGGGCGAGCAGGCGGCCGGCCCCACCGGCCAGTGGGTGAATCACAGACAAGTGGCCCCTCACAGGCGGCCGGGGGAGACGGTCCGCCTGGTAGCAGGCGGCTCAACGTACCCTAGGAGTGTGAACCTCATCAAGATGACAAGACATGGCGTGGTGGCAGTGTACGGCAGGAGACAGCGACACTGTAGCCACTTCCCTCCCGACGATGCTGCCGTCAGCAGAACAGCGCCTAAAGTGAAAGGCAATCACGAGGGCCAACAGACAGCAGGCCCCAGCAGACGAGCCGAGAGGCCGGCACCCAAAGATGCTGACAGCTGGGGGCCATTCCACCTGGATTACTATTTTACCCCTGGGGGTAGGCCTATATAAACCTCCCAGGGTCCTCCATGTGGAGGGGTTGAACTCTTAGGAGAAGAGAGATAGGGAGAAACCCTAGAACCATCCCGATTCCCTAGACCGGAGGGAGAAAGCTAGCTTTGCTCTTCTTCCTCCTCTAGACGACACAACTCAAGGAGCATCCTTGTAGCTACCGTATTGACATTAGTCATGACGCGGAGTCCCCGCAGAGCAGGACTAGGAGTGTTATCTCCACGGAGAGCCCCAAACCTTGGTAAGATTCGTAGGCATCCTAAGTTCCGCCTTATCTCGCTTCCAGGGCCCGGCGACGTTCTATTGTCCCCATGCATGATAAGCCATTCGTTAGGATATGTCGCACCAAAACCCCGACATGTACTTACTAAATGAAGAATAACAAAAGAGGAACATGCTAAAGAACATAAGAGGAAGCATATTATTGAGATTCTGCTTTTTTCTATACAATGATGAATCGCAGCGCCCAAAGAAATGCAATTCCATGCCATCTCTCTATATGTGGGCACATGCATTTGTAAAATCAAGTGGGAGCATTAGCTGACCAATTAAATGTGTGTCTGTTAACTAATATCAGTATCCTATGACAATTCATATTTGAATAAGTAAGCTTTAAACTTATGATTTTTGTGTTGTTTAGCTTCAAGAGTGGAGTGCTGCTAGTGCGACACAAAGCACCAACACAAATCATAGGGTAGATATAACGATAAAACCATAAGCATCACAAGTAAAATCAGGAAAGGGGAACTTGCTCGAAAATATGGGCTACTATTGCCGGTACGACTAGAAAGGTTTTGGAAAACAGTTCTCTTCAACTGAAGGTGCGGTACTGTTAATATCAGTGTAACTCTCAAAGGCGACACAACTCCCTGCATTTCCTTGCCACCTTATATGATTCAAGTAGGCAGGCCACTACAATTCCTGTTCCTATGTTTACAAAATCCTATGAATCAAAGAGGCCCGAAGAGTTCAAAGTGTCCATCACAACCGACCGAATAGACATGTACACTACAAATGTCCCTGCTCCTCTTCACAATAAGGAACATACTATACTATACTACTATACTCCCTCTGTTCCAAAATATAATTCTTTGTAGAGATTTCCACTATGGATCACATGAAGATGTATACAGATACATTTTAGAGTGTAGATTCACTCATTTTCTCCATATGTAGTCCATGGTGGGATCTATTCAAAGACTTGTGATTAGGAACGGAGAGAGTACTTATAAAAGAAGAACAGAAGAGGAACATGCTAAAGAAGAGCAAGTAGATTTAAGATAATAAAATGTTTGTTGTGTAGTGCCCACACATGATGAACCAGAGCACATTAAGAATGAAACTCCCTGCTGTCTCTATATTTGGCACACATGCTTTTCGAAAGTTAAGTGGGAACATCAGCTGACCAATTAATCATTATCTATTTTACTAATATCAACATCAAATCATATTCGTATTTGAGCAACAAGTTTGGAATTATTAGTGTCACGTTGTTTAGCATGATGGATTGAGGAGCAGTGCTAAGCAGCTATGATGATGGTACTGAATATAAAGGAATGTCAGCATGCAAGTCGCGTAACTTTCGTCATTTGGGTCAGTCGACCAGTTCAGGCGGTTGGATGAAGATCCTACTCTCCCAACCCTTCTTCTTCCTCCCCTCCGATTCTTCCATTACGGAACACAACACGGGCCACCGGCCGAACCATCGGTGCCGACCCACCGCCCTCCCCTGAACCGCCCCCTACGCCGGTGTTCCTCCGCCCCCACCCGCATTGAGTTTTTTCCTCGGGCAAGGCCCCACCACCGCCCCACCCGAGCACCTTCCTTCCCTCCGGTGAACTCCATCGAACTCTCATTTAGCTAGTGTCTAATATAAAAGGGGAAAACCATAGTATTGCGAGTATAGTGTTGATCATGCCATCATGGATCTGAAGGTGCAAACCAGACAAAGGCAACTTCGCAAACAAGCAACTAACAAGTAAGATCCGAAGTGGTGGACAAGAAATCACAATAAAGTAGTGGCGATCCATTTCCTTGCTCCGATAAATAAGTTTAGAAGATACGAAAGAGTACCGCCTCTGGTGCGGCGCCGTGTATTCATCTACTGAGAATTTGACGGTTGTCGGGACCCCGATCCTAAGTCACACAGGTCTAGCCTGTAACACCTCATATCACTTTGCGGCCTCACGCACGGTATCCCCGCGGGTGCCACCTTACCTGGCCCGGGACCGTTTGCGCATTTTGGCACACGTACATGATAGTGTCGCTAGCATCCATATGACAGAGAACCCGGGCCGACATGACCAGTTATAAACCAAAAGTGGCACTAAATTACAGAGACAGGCATACATGACCCAGCAACGAACGTGTCGGTCATCAACGTATGAACCCAAGTCATAGCAAGCTACAAGGACTTAAGGAACAACGCGTGACATTTCCCCTAAGGGACAGACACAGGAACGAAGAAGGACACATGCCGGCCAGCCTAAGTGTTCCGGAGCAGTAGCAAGCTACCAAGGCTCAGTGGAAGCACTAGGAGACATTTCCCTGTAAGATAGGCTACCAAGTGTAAACAACTAGGTGTCGGATCCCACACATAGCAATACACATTACACGTACGCATAACATGCAAGTATGTGCTGTACAACATGGCATCACAACATAACTCAACAACTCATATAAATAAAGGCATAGAAGAGCCATCATAGCATTTATTACAAACAGGGGTCACATAACCCAACATACAGAGCATACATGCAACGGAAGCATAACATGTCCGAGTACAGAAAACTACAAAAGAAAAAGGCTGAGAAGCCTGACTATCTAGAAGACCCTCCCAAGGGTACAAGATCGTAGCTGAGGTAACAAGATAAACATCGAAGTCCACGCGGAACCACTAGCGAGACTGAAGTCTCTCTGCAAAAACATAACTTAAGCAAACGTGAGTACAAAGGTACTCAGCAAGACTTACATTAGAACTAACTACATATGCAACAGTATCAACAAGGGGTGGTGGAGTTTGACTGCAGCAAGCCAGCTTTGACTCGGTGGCTATCCTAAACTACGACTGCAAGTAACTCTTTTGAGGTGGCGCACACGAGTCCACATATTCACCAAACAATACACCACTATGGATCCATTCCCGTCTACCTACGAGAAGGCCATCCATAGCACTCACACTTGTCTTGAGTATTTTAGAGTATCCACTTTCACTTGTCTATGTACCACGTAAGCATCCAAGAAGTCCATAACCGCGGACCCGGCTATTCGAATAGATCATGTTAACCCTGCAGGGGTGTACTTCTTCACACACGCACTCGCCACTTACCGCCATGTACACGTCGTGTATCTCGGCAACCTTCAAGCGGAAGCCTGGCGAGGGTGTCGGCCATGACCTGACTAACCACACAAGACTCTAGTCCAGGTTTATCGCCTATTCGGGTTCCATCCGTAAGGAGATCCGGCCGGGGTGTCGCTCACGGCCCCAAACGATGTGTACAGGGTTCCCAAGCCCACCAACCGGGTGCCACTTGGTACACCGTGCCACTGCACCTAGTTTGTCCCAAGCCCACCTGTACCGGGTGCCACTTGGTAGACTACTAGCACTACCTACAAACACCAGAAACTAGTTGCAACTCTTGGACATAGATCGTGTTGATTAATAAGTCGAGAGGGGCACTTAAGCATTCCAATGCGTGGTAGTAGCTAGTCATTGGACAACTTACACAGAACTCAGTTCTTAAGGACGTTTCCAGTGAGACAACCCACCATGTACTCCTACATGGCCTCTCACCGCTACCTTTAGCAAATCGTGTTCACACGCTTAGCTCACACACAGTAGGACATGTTCACCACATTCCAATTCATCCCTGATGAATCAGACCTGACACAACTCTAAGCAATAGCAGGCATAACCAGAAAGCATGAATGAGTAGGCACAACATGGCTCAAACAACTCCTACTCATGCTAGTGGGTTTCAACTATTTACTGTGGCAATGACAAGTCATGGAGAGGAAAGGGGTTCAGCTACCGCAACAAAAAGCAGTTCAATCGTTGTTGTCCTAATGCAGTAAAAGAGAGCAGGAGCGAGAGAGTGGGATTGCGTAACATCCCAAATTTTTAATTTGGAATGTTATACATAGATCATATTGCATTTCATGCTTTTTTCATTTTGTTCGTGGCGTTCCTCGAAATTCTAAGCAACTCAAGGTCCTACGGAGAGAGTTGGGAATTTTACCGTTTACGTATTTGAGTTCGCTCGAATACCGGTACGAGGACAGTGTGATTCTAATTATTTTTCTCTCCTAAAAATATTTCTAAATACAATATATGAGCGGAGATAATATGACTTCTCCAAAATAACAGAAATATTGGAGGAAAAATGTTAAAATCACTTTTGGTATTTTTCTGGATTTATTTGCGGATTTATTTGCATAGGAAAAATGCGCGTTTTCAAAATTGCATTTTGGTCCGGAAAAAATGTTCACTTTGTCCTAAATATTATTAGAGGATGGTGAAAATTTATTTCGGGAATTTTGGAGTCCGTTTGGTATTTCTTTCGTTAGTTTTTCTGCGCCAGGACTCTATGTAAAAAAAAAACAGGAAACCGACTAGGAGTCGTGAAGGCCCAGGACTCTGGGCTTTATAAGCCAGCGCCCCGGCCCAAATCGCCACAGCCCAACACCTCGCCTTGCCCTAGCCGCTGCCGCCCCTTGCCCTAGCCGCCGCCGCCGCCTGCCGCGCCGCCGCCCCGCCGCCTGCTGCAGCGCCGCCGCCCCGCAACTGCCGCCACGCCGCCGCCTCGCCTCGCCGGAGCACCCCGCCGCCGGACCGCTGTCGCCGGAGTTCGTCGTCGAGGTATATCGTTTTTTTAGAAACCGATCGGTTTAGTAAGAAAACCGTAGATTCGTTTTTTTAGATTAGATCGGTTCGGTTTTTCAGTTTAGTTATTTAGCGGACGTTCGTTCGTACGTTCGTTTTAACGAACGATTTTCGTTAGTTAACCGCAGACAGCGAACGTTCGTTCGTTAGCCTGTTCGTCCGTTTTTCTTTTTCGGGGTTTTTATCCGCGGTTATTTCAATCGCGATTTCTGCCCTGATTTTGTTTTTCGTTTTTGTTTTCGCTCGAGAGTCGGAATCAGGTGATTCAAAATCCAGATCTTCGTCTCGATTCCCTCTTTACGTTAGATCAACTTGAACAAAGTTTTGGCTACTGTCAAATTTGACTTTAGGCCAACTAGTAAACCGGAGCTCGTTTCTTTTGCAATTTGAGTTTCGTTGCTTCTTTCGAGTTGATTCTTTTTGCATACCGGAGTTCTTAAGTTGAACTTTCTGGTTAGATCTTTTATTTGAGTTTTACCCGTGCATTAGTTAAGTACTTATTGTGTGCTTGTTTGATTGTGATAGAGTACCCGGAGTGCGCCGCTTGCTACTTTGAGTCTCTAGGTTTTGCGGATCATCAGCAAGGCAAGTAACACTTTGATCATACTTTCCAATTACCCAGTTTTCATAGCATTAGTCCAGCCCTCACACATTGCATGAGTAGGATTAATTAATTTGTGGGATTGGGAAGTTGATTGAGGTAGTACCTATTACCTGCATTACATTCAAACCTTTGGGAGTTACTTCTACGTTTGCTGTTAGGACATGCTATGCTCGTAGATGTGGTTTGGGTTTGAGTGAAATCCTTACCTGCATTACATTCAAACCTTTGGGAGTTACTTCTACGTTTGCTGTTAGGACATGCTATGCTCGTAGACGTGGTTTGGGTTTGAGTGAAATCCATGACAGATGTGAGTTTGTTAATTAAGGGTTCAACTTAAGGTGGAAACATTAATACACATCTGGGTGGATTAAGGCATCTGGGTATTCCAGTGATTGCCTGTTTTTCTTTTGGACCGCCACCCAAGCTCAAAGGGATCATGAGATTTTTCATACTAGAAACTTCCTTGTGCAGCCACATGCCAATATGGGCTCTGGCATAGTTGAGTAAGTTGTGGGAAACCTTTCCATGATGGGTTAGCAGATGTAGTGGGTTTTGTAGGTGTACCAGCCTATCTATCTGGTTAAGGGGACCTCTTCGGAAAGACCGTGTCTCGATCATCCGTTTCTCAAACACCATGCAGTGCGAGAAACCAAACGGAGGCGATCGAGTCTTGTGGGGAAAAGTGCACAAACCTCTGCAGAGTGTACAAACTGATCATGATTAGCCGTGTCCCCGGTTATGGACGTCTTGAGTATCTAGTACTTGGATTATCATGTGAATCTCATCATGTTACTTTAATTAATTTTGTTGGGTTAATTATTATTTTAATTGGGGTTGAGAGGATGTCTATCTTCTCAACAATGTTTCAACTACCATGATAGTTAATTAAAATCTATTCCTTTGAAGTAGGGAAAAATTGGCTTTACGCAAAAACTTAACCATAGAGCTTTCCACCAGCCATATTGCATATACTATAGCTTTACTTTCATTGCATTCTCTTGTGTTACCTTGCCAGCATATTCCATGTGCTGACCCGTTTTCGGGCTGCAACGTTTCATGTTGCAGACTTTTCAGACGACGAGTAAGATGCCCTTTTAGGTCGTGGTTCTATACTCAGTGATGCCGCTGGAGTTGATGGACTCACTTATCTTCCAAGCCTTCCGCTATTATCGTGTTAGATGGCCTTCAACCATATTATTTGTAATAGATTCATCGTTGGACTATCGATGTAATAAGTGTGTGATTGCTACTCTGTTATAAATTCTTCGAGTACTGTGCGTGTTAGCATTACTGATCCAGGGATGACACTGATGCACAGAGATCAGACTGTTTGAGGTCTGGTCGCTACAAGATGGTATCAGAGCACACGCTGACTGTAGGACATGACCACTAAGACAAGCCCTAGAGCACAATTCACTCTTCTCTTTTCTGACTCCTCATCTTTTCTACTCTTTAGGATGGTGGAAGCAAAACACAAGTCCATGCAACCGGATGATGATACACCATTTGGACGACACCTGAAGGAAGTCACAAGATATCTCAACATTGGATTACCAAGTTTCACCGGAACCTACAATGCCACTCTACCTGAGGAGGAGCGTTGGTTGATTCAATCTCAAGTTCCAGGAAGGACGTTCGCACCCATCACCTCACTCATAGCATTTTCCTTTAATGCGCCTACATGGAGCCTAAGAAGGAGCATGGCAGCCCACATTGCTATGGGAAGGATTGGAGAAGTCTACAAGCATGAGCTAAAGGACACTATCTACCAGATTTGTGGACGCCGAGATGAGAATTGGGATATGATCAGCACCCGGAAGGATAGATCCATTGCAGCATTCATCCAGGAGTTGAACCACCACATTCGTCGCCAGGAGCACCAGATGTGTGCTGGGATGATAGATTTGAAGAAGGCCCTAAATAGGAATTTGGAGCTAGAAGAAGAACTCAAGTCTACACGCGACAGATATGAGGAGGAGATGAAAATACTTGTGGAGAAGAATGATGATTTGACCCGGAAGTTAGGGATACTCATGGGAGAAGAAGACGAGGAAGAAGAACCCAAGGAGATTCCACCGGAAGATTATATCATCATACATGACACAGATTCGGAAGCTGAGGATAGCAAGGATGAAGACTATGAAGATGAAGCTGGAGCAGATATTATGGAATCCTCTGCCGATCAATATTTTTAGATGAACACCCTGTGACTAGTAGTTTACCCCACATATTAGTTTTAGAGCACTTTTGTAAACGATTGTTAGAATTGTAAGACCTTGTTTGAAATCGATTGGTGTGAATTGATTGTGTGTTTGTCTCATGTGCATATGGGTAGTGATTTTCCCTTAGACCTCTTTTCTATTCTAATCTCTTCCCTCTACACCCATCAGATGCCTCCAAGACGTGAATTTGAGTTTCCCCCTGAGCTCACCCAGTTGATCCAGCAGCAGAACACCTTGATGCAACTTCTTGTCCAGAACACTCAGAACAACCAGAACAACAACAACAACCCTCCACCACCACCACCCGTGGACAACCTGACACGTTTCTTAAGGTTGCAACCACCCGTGTTAGCTAGCAGCGTCGAACCAATTGTGGCTGATGACTGGCTACGCAAGATTGGAAGGGATTTGACCACCGCCAATTGCTCGGATGCTGAGAAGGTGCGATTTGCCGCACACCAGTTATCTGGACCAGCCGCAGCATGGTGGGAGAATTACACAACCACTTACCCCGTAGCCAATGTGACTTGGGATTAGTTCCAGCAAGCTTTTCGTACCGCCCATGTCTCAACTGGAGCCATGAGTATGAAGAAGCAGGAGTTTTGCAATTTGCGCCAAGGGAATCGTACTGTGGACCAGTACGTGGATGAGTTTAGTACCCTATCTCGTTATGCCCCAGATTATGTGGCCACAGATGCCGCTAAGCAGGAGAGATTCATGGAAGGGCTGAATGATGAGATGAGTGTACAGTTGATGGTGGCAACTTTCAATAACTACCAGGAGTTGGTTGACCGCGCCCTAATGATTGAAAGGAAGCACCAGCAGATTGAGAGTCGCAAGAGGAAGTATGGGCAAGGAAAGTATAATTCTGGAGCTCAGCAGAAGCCCCGCTTTACCCATAAAGCGGTAGGACAGTTTCAACATACCCATGGAGGAGGTAGCTCGCATAACCACAATGGCACCAAGAATGGCAATGGGAATGGGAATGGAGCCAATGGAAACCAGAACCGCCCTACACCGTCTACACCCACCAAGAGGGATTTTAGCCATGTCACTTGTTACAAGTGCGGGAAGAATGGACATTATGCCAATGAATGTCCAGAAGCTAAGAATGGGAACGACAATGGAAGCGCCGCGAAGAAGCCCAACCCGTTCAACAAAGGACAAGTGAACCACGTGACCGTGGAGGAGGTAGAAGAGCAACTAGATGCTGTTGTCGGTAAGTTTTTGGTTAAGACATTTACCACAATAGTTCTTTTCGATACTGGTGCATCGCATTCATATATTTCAAGGGGATTCGTAAATAGACATAGGATGTCCACCCGAGTTCTTAAGACCCCCATGTTAGTAAGTTCACCTGGAGCAGATTATATGGCACACCAAGGATGTTTTCAGACGCCATTGATCATAGGACGCCATACTTTCCCCTCTGACCTAATAGTTCTGGAGTCACAAGGATTGGATGTGATATTAGGTATGGATTGGCTATCGAAGTATGGAGGTAATATTGACTGTGCCAGTAAGTCTATTTTGCTCACCACCCCGGAGGGAAAAAGGATTAAGTATGTATCTAGGCATTCGCCTATAAGGACTCAAGTACATTCTCTCACGGGAGTTGTTCAGGAGGAAGTGCCAGTAGTAAAGGATTATCCGGATGTGTTTCCATAGGAGTTACCTGGCATGCCACCGGATAGAGATATAGAGTTTTTGATTGAACTTTTGCCAGGCACTGGGCCAATTTCTAAGAGACCATATAGGATGCTTGCAAAGGATTTGGAGGAAATTAAGAAACAAATTAAGGAGTTACTGGATAAAGGATTCATAAGCCCAAGTTCTTCGCCTTGGGGTTCACGAGTACTTCTAGTGGAGAAGAAGGATGGATCGTTAAGAATGGTTGTTGATTACCGAGGATTGAATGAAGTAACGATCAAGAATAAGTACCCATTACCGATGATCAATGATCTGTTCGATAGATTGCAAGGAGCTAAGATATTTTCCAAGATTGATCTGCGATCAGGGTACCATCAATTGAAGATCCGAGAGCAGGATATACCTAAGACGGCCTTTACCACTATGTATGGGTTGTACGAGTATACCGTTCTGTCGTTTGGTCTGACAAATGCACCGGCATACTTTATGAACCTGATGAACAAAGTGTTTATGGAGTATTTGGATAAGTTCATCGTAGTGTTCATAGATGATATATTGATCTTCTCGAAGGATGAAGAGGAGCATGCAGAGCATTTGCGTTTGGTATTGGAGAAGCTCAGAGAACATCAGTTATATGCCAAGTTTAGCAAATGCGAGTTTTGGTTGAAGGAAGTCGGATTTCTCGGACACATTATATCCGGAGAAGGAATAGCAGTAGATCCCGCTAAGGTGGACACTATGACCCATTGGGAAGCACCAAGAACAGTTGGAGAGATCCGGAGTTTTCTTGGACTCGCAGGATACTACCGGAGATTTATCGAGAATTTCTCGAGGATTGCAAAGCCAATGACGGAGCTGTTGAAGAAGGACACCAAGTTCAGCTGGACGAAAGAATGTGAGGCCAGTTTTCAGGAATTAAAGAAACGTTTGTTCTCATCCCCTGTGTTGATTCTGCCAGATCAACATAAGGATTATGAGGTGTACTGCGACGCTTCACGTCGAGGACTTGGAGCAGTTCTTATGCAGGAAGGAAGAGTTGTTTCGTACGCTTCACGACAACTAAAACCTCATGAGCTGAACTATGCCACCCACGATTTGGAGTTAGCAGCCGTAGTGCATGCATTGAAGACGTGGAGACATTTTCTTATTGGGAACCATTGTGAAGTATACACGGATCACAAGAGTTTGAAGTATATATTCACTCAGAAGGAGCTAAATCTTAGGCAAAGGAGATGGCTGGAACTCATTAAGGATTATGACATGAGATCGCATTACCATCCCGGAAAGGCTAACGTAGTAGCCGACGCTCTAAGCCGTAAGAGCCATGTCAATACCCTAATGATGGAAGGATTTCCAAAGGAGTTAGCAGAGGACCTATGAGAACTACGTATGGAGATAGTTCCGAGAGGCTATGTAGCAACACTAGAAATCCAGTCTACCCTGATGGATAAAATCAGAGAATCTCAGAAAGCTGACAAGGAGGTTGTCGCTATAAAGGAGAGGATGAGCGAAGGAAAAGCTAAAGGTTTTTCGTGAGGATGAGCACGACACCCTATGGTTTGAGGATCGGATCTATGTGCCTAATGACCCGGAGATCAGGAAGTTGATTTTACAGGAGGCCCATGATTCGCCATATTCGATTCACCCAGGAAATATTAAGATGTATTTGGATTTGAAGGATATTTTTTGGTGGACCGGTATGAAGAAGGATATTGCGGAGTATGTAGCAGTTTGTGATGTGTGTCAAAGAGTAAAGACGGAACATCAGAAGCCAGCCGGATTGTTACAACCTATGCCAATACCCGAATGGAAGTGGGAGAAGCTTGGCATGTATTTTATCACCGGATTACCATGACCAAAGCAGGATATGATTCAATCTGGGTAGTAGTAGACCGATTGACAAAGGTAGCCCACTTTATTCCTGTGAAAACCACATATACCAGTGCAAAGTTGGCAAAGATATACATGAGCAGAATTGTATGTCTGCATGGAGTTCGGAGGAGCATAGTATCAGATAGAGGAACCCAGTTTACCTCAAAGTTCTGGAATCGGTTACATGAAACTTTGGGTACCATGCTAGAGTTTAGCACATCATTTCATCCGCAGACAGATGGACAGACGGAGAGAGTAAATCAGATTTTGGAAGATATGCTTAGAGACTGTGCATTAGATTACGGATCTAGTTGGGATGACAACTTGCCCTACACGGAGTTCTCATACAACAACAGTTACCAAGCCAATTTGAAGATGGCACCGTTCGAGCCATTGTATGGAAGGAGATGCCGAACACCATTGTCATGGGACAAAGTTGGAGACCGACAGTTGTTTGGACCAGACTTAATCAAAGAGTCTGAGGAGAAGGTGAAGTTGATTCGAGATAGACTGAAGGTAGCTCAATCCAGGCAGAAGAGTTATGCAGACTCGAAGCGCGAGATAGCCTATGAGATCGGAGACAGAGCGTACTTGAGAGTATCGCCTCTGCGAGGAGTTAAACGTTTCGGAGTTAAAGGGAAGTTAGCCCCGAGATTTGTGGGACCTTACCGTGTTTTGGAACGCATGGGAGAGGTTGCCTATAAGTTGGAATTGCCCGAAGGATTATCAGGAGTGCACGACGTGTTTCACGTTTCGCAGCTTAAGAAGTGTCATGCGGAGATGGCCGATATACCACTTAGAGACACAGTACCCCTGGAAGCAATTCAGTTGGAAGTGATCTGACCTACGAGGAGAAGCCTGTTAAGATTCTCGAATTTTCGAGCAGAGTTACTCGCAGCAAGGTTATCAAGTTTTGCAAAGTTCAGTGGAGTCACCACACCGAGGAAGAAGCCACCTGAGAATGAGAAGATGATCTACGCCAGGACCACCCGCACCTGTTCTCTAGCCAAGTCGAATCTCGAGGGCGAGATTCATTCTAAGGGGGGTAGGTTTGTAACATCCCAAATTTTTAATTTGGAATGTTATACATAGATCATATTGCATTTCATGCTTTTTGCATTTTGTTCGTGGCATTCCTCGAAATTCTAAGCAACTCAATGACCTACGGAGAGAGTTGGGAATTTTACCGTTTACGTATTTGAGTTCGCTCGAATACCGGTACGAGGACAGTGTGATTCTAATTATTTTTCTCTCCTAAAAATATTTCTAAATACAATATATGAGCGGAGATAATATGACTTCTCCAAAATAACAGAAATATTGGAGGAAAAATGTTAAAATCACTTTTGGTATTTTTCTGGATTTATTTGCGGATTTATTTGCATAGGAAAAATGCGCGTTTTCAAAATTGCACTTAGGTCCGGGAAAAATGTTCACTTTGTCCAAAATATTATTAGAGGACGGTGAAAATTTATTTCGGGAATTTTGGAGTCCGTTTGGTATTTCTTTCGTTAGTTTTTCTGTGCCAGGACTCTATGTAAAAAAAACAGGAAACCGACTAGGAGTCGTGAAGGCCCAGGACTCTGGGCTTTATAAGCCAGCGCCCCGGCCCGAATCGCCACAGCCCAGCGCCTCGCCTTGCCCTAGCCGCCGCTGCCCCTTGCCCTAGCCGCCGCCGCCTACCGCGCCGCAGCTGCCGTGCGCCGCCGCCGCACGCCGCCCCGCCGCCTAGCGCCGCCGCCGCCGCCTGCAGCCGCCGCCCCGCCGCCACCCGACGCTGCCACCGCCGCCTGCTGCAGCACCGCCGCCTCGCCTCGCCGGAGCACCCCGCCGCCGGACCGCCGTCGCCGGAGTTCGTCGTCGAGGTATATCGGTTTTTTTAGAAACCGATCGGTTTAGTAAGAAAACCGTAGATTTGTTTTTTTAGATTAGATCGGTTCGGTTTTTCGGTTTAGTTATTCAGCGGACGTTCGTCCGTACGTTCGTTTTAACGAACGGTTTTCGTTAGTTAATCGCAGACAGCGAACGTTCGTTCGTTAGCCTATTCGTCCGTTTTTCTTTTTCGGGGTTTTTAACCGCGGTTATTTCAATCGCGATTTCTGCCCTGATTTTGTTTTTCGTTTTTCTTTTCGCTCGAGAGTCGGAATCAGGTGATTCAAAATCCCAGATCATCGTCTCGATGCCCTCTTTACGTTAGATTAACTTGAACAAAGTTTTGGCTACTGTCAAATTTGACTTTAGGCCAACTAGTAAACCGGAGCTCGTTTCTTTTGCCATTTGAGTTTCGTTGCTTCTTTCGAGTTGATTCTTTTTGCAAACCGGAGTTCTTAAGTTGAACTTTCTGGTTAGATCTTTTATTTGAGTTTTACCCGTGCATTAGTTAAGTACTTATTGTGAGCTTGTTTTATTGCGATAGAGTACCCGGAGTGCGCCGCTTGCTACTTTGAGTCTCTAGGTTTTGCGGATCATCAGCAAGGCAAGTAACACTTTGATCATACTTTCCAATTACCCAGTTTTCATTGCATTAGTCCAACCCTCACACATTGCATGAGTAGGATTAATTAATTTCTGGGATTGGGAAGTAGATTGAGGTAGTACCTATTACCTGCATTGCATTCAAACCTTTGGGAGTTACTTCTACGTTTGCTGTTAGGACATGCTATGCTCGTAGACGTGGTTTGGGTTTGAGTGAAATCCATGTGAGTTTGTTAATTAAGGGTTCAAATTAAGGTGGCAACATTAATACACATCTGGGTGGATTGAGGCATCTGGGTATTCCAGTGATTGCCTGTTTTTCTTTTGGACCGCCACCCAGGCTCAAAGGGATCATGAGATTTTTCATACTAGAAACTTCCGTGTGCAGCCACATGCCAATATGGGCTTTGGCATAGTTGAGTAAGTTGTGGCAAACCTTTCCATGATGGGCTAGAAGATGTAGTGGGTTTTGTAGGTGTATCGGCCTATCTATCTGGTTAAGGGGACCTCTTCGGAAAGACTGTGTCTCGGTCATCCGTTTCTCAAATACCATGCAGTGCGAGAAACCAAACGGAGGCGATCGAGTCTTGTGGGGAAAAGTGCACAAACCTCTGCAGAGTGTACAAACTGATCATGATTAGCCGTGTCCCCGGTTATGGACGTCTTGAGTATCTAGTACTTGGATTATCATGTGAATCTCATCATGTTACTTTAATTAATTTTGTTGGGTTAATGATTATTTTAATTAGGGTCAAGAGGATGTCTATCTTCTCAACGATGTTTCAACTACCATGATAGTTAATTAAAATCTATTCCTTTGAAGTAGGGAAAAATTGGCTTTACGCAAAAACTTAACCATAGAGCTTTCCACCAGCCATATTGCATATAGTATAGCTTTACTTTCATTGCATTCTCTTGTGTTACCTTGCCAGCATATTCCATGTGCTGACCCGTTTTCGGGCTGCAACGTTTCATGTTGCAGACTTTTCAGACGACGAGTAAGATGCCCTTTTAGGTCGTGGTTCTATACCCAGTGATGCCGCTGGAGTTGATGGACTCACTTACCTTCCAAGCCTTCCGCTGTTATCGTGTTAGATGGCCTTCAGCCATATTGTTTGTAATAATTCATCGTTGGACTATCGATGTAATAAGTGTGTGATTGCTACTCTATTATAAATCCTTCGAGTACTATGCGTGTCAGCATTACTGATCCAGGGATGACACTGATGCACAAAGATCAGACTGTTTGAGGTCTGGTCGCTATAGATTGTATCAGAATGCTCAATTGGGGTTTGCTTGCCTGGCACTTCTAAAGATAGTAATAGTTCTTCATCGGTGTCATCGAACTCATCGTTGGAACATCGTCTACTGAGAGGGGACAAATACCGGCAACAGAGAAGGAACACAATCAATGCAATGCAACAATATGATGCATGATCATGACATGGCAATATGTTGTGGATTGAGCTAATGCAACTAGCAACACAATTAAATGAAGTTGGTTTGAACCCAAGGTTCAAATTCAAACTCCACATGTGGTTATTCAAATGCCATTTATTCAAATTGTCCTAAACAGTGGCTGTAAGTTATTCAAACATGCATGAAAATGCATAAGCAGATTCCTTGGATTTTTCTGATCAATTTTCATATATAAATTATTTTCATTGGAGTTATAGATTATTTTCTGTGATATTTAGAAGTTTTAGCTATTTTGTGAAATAAATAAATCATTTCTGATTTATTTAAAATTCCAGAAAAGCATTTATGACATCAGCACTGTGTCATTCTGACGTCACCTAGTCAACAGGGTCGGCCAGGGTCAAACTTGACGCGTGGGACCCATTGGTCAGTGTCACATGCTGGGTGGAGTCACTAACGGGTGGGGTCGGTCAATGGCCACGTCAGCTAGGTCAATGCTGACGCGTGGGGCCACTGTTATTAAAATAAACTAAACATGATTTATGCTGTGGATAGTTAAGGGCGTGGGGCCCATGTGTCAGTGGCTCTAGAGGTGATTAGTGGGGTAGTTAGTCCCTAATTAAGTGGCCATGTTGGCAATCGCCGGAGACAGGCCGGCGGCGACCAAAAGAACGGCGGAGGCTCGCCGGAGTTGCTCGGGCTCGCGCTATAGATGGCGGGAGGACGCGTGAATGCCACCAGAAGATAGCCCGCACACGCCCGCATCTAGCTGGCTGCTCGGGAGGTCGCGGGGTCGCCGGGAACGACGGCCATGTCCACGGAGGCGGCGGCCGAAGTTCGGGCGTTGATGGAAACGAGGCCACAGTGCACTAGGGGAGGAGCTTGTGGGTGCTGCGTGCTCCTGGAGGTGTGCTGAGTGTGAAGGCGTGCTTGGACGCGTGCTTCGGCAACTGCAGCCACGATGACGGCATGGCCGACGGACCACAGCTTCGGTCGGAGGTGGAGCCGTAGCTAGAGAACACGGAGAGGCCGGGGGAGAGGGGGAATCGAAGTGGGAGCTCACAGGGAGGCGGTAGGGTAGCTCAAAGGGCTCGGAGACGAACTCCAGGACATGAATCGACGGCGACCACCGGCGGCCAGATGCGGCGGTGGCGAGCTCGAGGGCGATGGCTCCGGGCCTCTAAGGGCATGATCTTCTTCTAGGAGCTTCACGGCGTCGAGGCGGAGCTAGAGGACACACTAGTGGGGCGAGGAGTGCACGGTGGCTGCGGTGGTTCAGGGCGGAGGCGACGGTGGCGCTCGGCCATGTGTGGAAGGGAGTGAGGGAGAGGCGAGGTGGAGGACTTGAGAGGCCGGCTCGATCCAGACGTCAGCGGAGAGACCTTTCGCGGCGTCGCGCTGTCCTCGGGCGACCAGGCAGGCAGGTGGCGTGGCGGCACGGCCGTGCGCGCGCGCCGGCCACACGCCTGGCCGACTGGCGTCAGGAGGACGACGGCGGTGGTGGGCTGGGCCTATGGGCCGCACAGGAGCTGGGCCGCCTCTGCTGCTGGTAAGCGCCAGGTAAAACTAACTCTCTCTCTCTCTGCTTCTCGTTTTGTTTCTGATTTCTATTCCTTTTGTATGTTTTTGATTTAGTTCAAAGACCAAACCATTTTGATAAATCATGAAATAAATTATGGGCACCTATTGAATTATTTCTAACAGCCCTCAACTAGTTTCACAATTATTAGAGCATTTAAACTATTTAAAGAATTTAAATGCCCCATTTCAAAAATAATATGGATTAATTCAAAAATCCAAAAATGTCCTAGAAATATATTCATCATTTTTGGCAAGGGTTTCTACCTTAACCAGAAATCATGAACTTTTCTTGAGGCACTTTGGGTGCAATGAAAATATTTTTAGGTTGAACCTAGTTGGGTTCTTTTGGTGCTAGGGTTTGAACAATCCCCAATTCCAGTTTAGAGAAAAGTTTAGACATGATGCAACAACCAATCTAGCACTAGGCAGACAAAAGCTAAGGATGTGACAACTCACCCCCACTAAACAAGAATCTCTTCCCGAGATTTAAATCGTGAGGTAAGAAGACAGAGGGACACTAGCTAACACAATCTTCATGATTCAACCGTCCTTCATGTGAATGTTGATTGGTTTCCTCATGTCGATCCCGACATCCTTGCTTTCGAGATCTTTGTCCAACACAGTGATAATAGAAGAAACTCTACAGGAATCGATCTTGCCAAAGATCGAGCAACTCAGATCAACTCATGGAGTGAGACGTTGAAACATCTCTTGAGCTAAGACTCGGAACACACATCTAGAGGGATGGAATAAAACAAACGATGAAGATTTTCTTGGCAGGCGAAATTCCACACCTAAGAAGATGGTGATCGATGTTGCCAGACGGGGCACCTTAAAGAAGGTGACACGTAGAATTATTCCCTTAAGTTGCAAAAAGAATTATTCCCTTAAGTGGCAAAAAGTGTTATATCACTGAAATTCCCTATACCAGCCTAAGGTAAATCACATTCGATCATTTGGAGGAGTTCGGTAGAATGACATTCTCGGACTAGAAAGAATGATGTGGACTACCTTGTTGAAGGCAACGCAAAGGTTGATTTTGCTTATCATCGGAAATGAATGGGACCCATGGTAAGTCCACTTTTGAAGATGATCATGAATAGCAATTGCTGAAAAGGGCAGCCCATGGTAAATGGCACAATGGTGGTGCAAGCTGGGAAAAAAATGCAAATGCTGGGAATGATTCTGGTAACTGGGAAGAAACCCAACAGTAGAGAGTAAATATACTCTTTGAGAGATTATAGCATAACCAAGAACACTGGGAGCAATCCTGGTTAGTGCCGGTGATAACACCTAGTGCTTGTGCGTGCTCTCAAGAACTTGAGCATTCCCATATTCATCAAGGTTTTACCAATGTCCGTGTCAAGGATCCTGGCAACACCACATACTATCATGATGAATAGCGACGGACGATGCAGATGCAAAGGAAGATAACACTTTCTCAGATTTCACCTTAGCGGAGTCAAGGGGCAAAATCTGGATGATCGACCGAGAGACATTTAGCACTCCGCTTCTAATGTTCTCTTTGATGTGGTAGCGCAACCCATTTGTGAAAATGGTTTGGTACCTAGAACATCAAGTAAAAGGTCGGACTTCAGGAGCACGAAAATCCATAAGAAGCAACTAGGGAGTACATCCTACGAAGTACTTATAGGGAGGTGGCCAACTTCCTTAATCAAGATACTACAACAATAGGTCTTCCGGCTGGTGTGTTGGCCACAACATCCACTTACCGGGTTACCGAGAGACTACTATTATAGTTCTTAGGAAATGTTCAACCATCATATCTGCCTGAGATTCAGATCTGGTTGGTGTCAGGATATTCCAGACTCATCAAGTCTAGGAAGAAAAATGAAATTTTGCAACCCAAATCGACGAGATGACGTTGCAAGATTCTCGGGAAATGGACTGTGGTAGTAAGCTCCAAACCATGAGCTGGTTCTGCTACACACATGTGAACACGCTGTCACAGACAAGCATGACCACGTAGTAGTCTTATAATAAAACACTACTGAGTTCAGGTGGGGAACCATCATCGAGGATATCAAAGTCATTTCATAAGTCCGGATTAGCTCTTATGAAGGAACTTCCTCTCCTTGAACAAATCAATCAGTGGCTTGGGGTGCTAGGGAATACATATGAAGTGGAGGTAATTAATCTACCAAATCATAGTATACATTCGCACATGCATAACTGACTTGGGATGATTCTAGAAGAAGCAAAACAATCTTTTCTCAAATTCATGGCGGCAACTTGCATCAAATGCACATGAATTAGATGAAGTCACTTCTTTCTTATGAACATATGCTTCACGAACGGGTCATGAAGATAATGCCTACAAAAGTTTCCAATACTAGCTTAATGTCCAACAAAATCATGGAGAAGAATAATATGTTGCCAATGGGCTCGACAACAATTCCTCGAGACTTCCATATAGATAGAATTCCACAATTACGTGAACACAGTGATAGCATTGGTCAGACCAAAGGATGTAAGGGTGTATGCTCGAGGGGTCAACCACGAGTAAGACAACGTTACGAATATCGTTGGTTCTGATTTGGCTTGACGATAGCCCACACTCAAATCAAAGTTTGGACAAGACAATAGATCCAACAATTGATCACGAGGATCAATTGATCAAGATGTCATCTTTCTTCAACACACACACAAAAGATATCCCTTGGAAGGAACTAAGTCAGGCAAGCTCTTATCTTTCAACTCTCCAAGTTGTCGTTTAGCTTAACCGACTAGCTCAGGGTATCCAACACAGATTCTTGGAGAAGGGGTGGTTTATAAGAAAACCAACTTGATCACGAGCTCAACATAACGGTCAGGGGACAACCCGGTAATACTTCCGAGAAGATATTCGGAAAATCACGAACCACCGATATGTTACTAAGCTCGAGAGCAACCTTGCTTTTCAGGGCAAGATGATATGATCAGAAGAGTGAGGGATTGACACAATCCTAACTCATTGATCAGAGAGTGCACCAGAAAACAAGGACTAGGTAGCACGATCAATCTTAGATTGATGGTTCAGAAACCCGCACACTAAGAATGAGATTATTGTCCATTAACTACCAAGCAACGGGGTTGCTAGGAGTATTGACTTCACACATCGCAGTTCACTTGTCGGTATTCCGGTTACAACAACACGGAGACCAAGGAGTAAACGATGATGTCGAGAAGTATCACTGTATCAAGAGTTCGTAGGAGGTTGTGCAATTCCCATGACATTCTTGACATAAAGGAGGGTAACACTCCAAGGTAAAACAGAACAAAAGCCGGATTGGCATTTTGATCTGCGGAGTACAACTGCTTTGACTCAATCCTAGATATGGATAAGGTACTGGAGTTTGTTTCTCCTAGTCATTCCAGAATAGAATGGCTTGACGGACCACAAGAGTAAAAGGCATCGATGAACACGAATGCACAACTACTCCTGACTATCAACTGATAGACGAGCTCATAATACAACTAAAGAGGAACAACTCAAAGGAACATATAACTTTCTGAGTTGTGGATGCATAGATTAGCATGTCGAAATAGTTCAACATATTTCTTCCGGATAACCCATGCAGAAAGGTAGGACTGGTAGAGTCACAATATGATTGGAGTACTACTCAAGAGCACTCTGGTTGTGATCTTTTGGTTCAGGAGAACTTCTGCCAAGGATGGTTCATGGTATTTGGAAGAATGATATACCACGGACCTCGAGGACTATCACAAGGTTACTAATATCCTAAAGGGACAAGGAAATACTACCAACATGAAGTAGGTAGAATGAATCTTGGGTTCAAGAACCCAGGAATAGAATGCCTACTAACTAAATGGCATCACGGGATTCTTTTGAGAATGATGGCCAGAATCATCACACTGGAAATATAAAGCATTGCTAGATTACTGGGTGATTCTCTGAGACACCTAGGGCCATAACAATAATTCAAACATATATGTCGAGGTAACAGAGTACCTCAACACACTGACTAGTGTGCTTCGTCTGGCCTAAAGGAGCATCGAGAATAGGAAGAAGGAATTTGCAAATGCATCAGACCATTTAGAAACCTGGGATGACTCGGACAGCATAACAGCTATAAATGCGCGAAAATACTTTTGAGATCCAAGCAAAAAGGGTAGCATATCCACTTAACATCATAATGTCAAGGTTCTGAGACCAACTATCAACACACGGAGGTAGAAGAAACTGAACTGAGGGTTGAATCCACAATTAACGTGATCCTGATAGACAGAAGAGAAAGCCTAGTTCCTTAATCCCCGTAGAAAATAAGAAGGTGACTCCGATCAGAAGGTCATAAGGTAAAGGAGTAAAAAGAGCCTTATGTTCCCTTCCACAATCAATTCCCTTAATATAACTAAAGAGTTTCTAGACACAACTTCGATCAGTTTGGCTTGGTAATCCTACAGGCAGTCAGGCTCTGATACCAAAGCTGTCGGGACCCCGATCCTAAGTCATACAGGTCTAGCCTGTAACACCTCATATCACTTTGCGGCCTCACGCACGGTATCCCCACGGGTGCCACCTTACCTGGCCCGGGACCGTTTGCGCATTTTGGCACACATATATGATAGTGTCGCTAGCATCCATATGACAGAGAACCCGGGCCGACATGACTAGTTATAAACCAAAAGTGGCACTAAATTACAGAGACAGGCATACATGACCCAGCAACGAACGTGTCGGTCATCAACGTATGAATCCAAGTCGTAGCAAGCTACAAGGACTTAAGGAACAACGCGTGACATTTCCCCTAAGGGACAGACACAAGAACGAAGAAGGACACATGCCGGCCAACCTAAGTGTTCCGGAGTAGTAGCAAGCTACCAAGGCTCAGTGGAAGCACTAGGAGACATTTCCCTGTAAGATAGGCTACCAAGGGTAAACAACTAGGTGTCGGATCCCACACATAGCAATACACATTACACGTATGCATAACATGCAAGTATGTGCTGTACAACATGGCATCACAACATAACTCAACAAATCATATAAATAAAGGCCCAGAAGAGCCATCATAGCATTTATTACAAACAGGGGTCACATGACCGAACATACAGAGCATACAGGCAACGGAAGCATAACATGTCTGAGTACAGACAACTACAAAAGAAAAAGGCTGAGAAGCCTGACTATCTACAAGACCCTCCCAAGGGTACAAGATTGTAGCTGAGGTAACAAGCTAAACGTCGAAGTCCACGCGGAACCACTAGCGAGACTGAAGTCTCTCTGCAAAAACATAAATTAAGCAAACATGAGTACAAAGGTATTCAGCAAGACTTACATTAGAACTAACTAAATATGCAACAGTATCAACAAGGGGTGGTGGAGTTTGACTGCAGCAAGCCAGCTTTGACTCGGTGGTTATCCTAAACTACGACTGCAAGTAACTCTTTTGAGGTGGCGCACACGAGTCCACATATTCACCAAACAATACACCACTATGGATCCATTCCCATCTACCTACGAGAAGGCCATCCATAGCACTCACACTTGTCTTGAGTATTTTAGAGTATCCACTTTCACTTGTCTATGTACCACGTAAGCATTCAAGAAGTCCATAACCGCGGACCCGGCTATTCGAATAGATCATGTTAACCCTGCAGGGGTGTACTTCTTCACACACGCTCTCGCCACTTACCGCCATGTACACGTCGTGTATCTCGGCAACCTTCAAGCGGAAGCCTGGCAAGGGTGTCGGCTATGACCTGACTAACCACACAAGACTCTAGTCCAGGTTTATCGCCTATTCGGGTTCCATCCGTAAGGAGATCCGGCCGGGGTGTCGCTCACGGCCCCAAACGATGTGTACAGGGTTCCCAAGCCCACCAACCGGGTGCCACTTGGTACACCGGGCCACTGCACCTAGTCTGTCCCAAGCCCACCTGTACCGGGTGCCACTTGGTAGACTACTAGCACTACCTACAAACACCAGAAACTAGTTGCAACTCCTGGACAGAGACCGAGTTGATTAATAAGTCGAGAGGGGCCCTTAAGCATTCCAATGCGTGGTAGTAGCTAGTCATTGGACAACTTACACAAAACTAAGTTCTTAAGGACGATTCCAGAGAGACAACCCACCATGTACTCCTACATGGCCTCTCACCGCTACCTTTACCAAATCGTGTTCACACGCTTAGCTCACACACAGTAGGACATGTTCACCACATTCCAATTCATCCCCGATGAATCAGAACTGACACAAGTCTAA
This sequence comes from Secale cereale, assembly GCA_902687465.1. Classification (NCBI taxonomy): domain Eukaryota; kingdom Viridiplantae; phylum Streptophyta; class Magnoliopsida; order Poales; family Poaceae; genus Secale; species Secale cereale. The sequence goes on from LR738711.1 coordinate 348,924,669, forward strand.
GCAATAGCAGGCATAACCAGAAAGCATGAATGAGTAGGCACAACATGGCTCAAAAAACTCCTACTCATGCTAGTGGGTTTCAATTATTTACTGTGGCAATGACAGGTCATGCAGAGGAAAGGGGTTCAGCTACCGCAACAAAAAGCAGTTCAATCGTTGTTGTCCTAATGCAGTAAAAGAGAGCAGGAGCGAGAGAGTGGGATTGTATCGGAATGCTCAATGGGGGTTTGCTTGCCTGTCACTTCTGAAGATAGTAATAGTTCTTCATCGGTGTCTTCGAACTCATCGTCGGAACGTCGACTACTGAGAGGGGACAAATACCGGCAACAGAGAAGGAACACAATCAATGCAATGCAACAATATGATGCATGATCATGACATGGCAATATGCTGTGGATTGAGATAATGCAACTAGCAACACAATTAAATGAAGTTGGTTTGAACCCAAGGTTCAAATTCAAACTCCACATGTGGTTATTCAAATGCCATTTATTCAAATTGTCCTAAACAGTGGCTGTAAGTTATTCAAACATGCATGAAAATCCATAAACAGATTCCTTGGATTTTTCTGATCAATTTTCATATATAAATTATTTTCATTGGAGTTATAGATTATTTTCTGTGATTTTTAGAAGTTTTAGCTATTTTTTGAAATAAATAAATCATTTCTGATTTATTTGAAATTCCAGAAAAGCATTTATGACATTAGCACTGTGTCATTCTGACATCACCTAGTCAACAGGGTCGGCCAGGGTCAAACCTGACGCGCGGGACCCATTGGTCAGTGTCACATGCTGGGTGGAGTCGCTAACGGGTGGGGTCGGTCAATGGCCACGTCAGCCAGGTCAATGCTGACGCGTGGGGCCACTGTTATTAAAATAAACTAAACATGATTTAAGCTTTGGTTAGTTAAGGGCGTGGGGCCCATGTGTGAGTGGCTCTAGAGGTGATTAGTGGGGTAATTAGTCCCTAATTAAGTGGCCACGTTGGCAGTCGCCGGAGACAGGCCGACGGCGACCAAAACAACGGCGGAGGCTCGCCGGAGTTGCTCGGGCTCGCGCTACAGACGGTGGGAGGACGCGCGAATGCCACCAGAAGATAGCCCGCACACGCCCGGATCTACCTGGCTGCTCGGGAGGTCGCGGGGTCGCCCGGAACGACAGCCACGTCCACGGAGGCGGCGGCGGGAGTTCGGGCGTTGATGGAAACGAGGCCACGGTGCACTAGGGGAGGAGCTAGTGGGTGCTGCGTGCTCCTGGAGGTGCGTTGAGTGCGAAGGCGTGCTTGGACGCATGCTTCGGCAACTGCAGCCACGACGACGACATGGCCGGCGGACCACAGCTTCGGCCGGAGGTGGAGCCGTAGCTAGAGAACGCGGAGAGGCCGGGGGAGAGGGGGAGTCGAAGTGGGAGCTCACAGGGAGGCGGTAGGGTAGCTCAAAGGGCTCGGGGATGAACTCCAGCACACAAATCGACGGTGACCACCGGCGGCCAGATGCGGCGGTGGCGAGCTCGAGGGCGATGGCTCCAGGCCTCCTAGGGCATGATCTTCTTCTAGGAGCTTTACGGCGTCGAGGCGGAGCTAGAGGACACACTAGTGGGGCGAGGAGTGCACGGTGGCTGCGGTGGTTCAGGGCGGCGGCGACGATGGCGTTCGGCCATGTGTGGAAGGGAGTGAGGGAGAGGCGAGGGGGAGGACTGGAGAGGCCGGCTCGATCCAGACGTCAGCGGAGAGACCTTTCACGGTGTCGCGCTGTCCTCGGGCGACCAGGCAGGCAGGTGGCGTGGCGGCACGGCCGTGCGTGCGCGCCGGCCACACGCCTGGCCGACTGGCGCCAGGAGGACGACGGCGGTGGTGGGCTGGGCCTGTGGGCCGCACAGGAGCTGGGCCGCCTGTGCTGCTGGTAAGCGCCAGGTAAAACTAACTCTCTCTCTGCTTCTGGTTTTGTTTCTGTTTTCTATTTCTTTTGTATGTTTTTGATTTAGTTCAAAGACCAAACCATTTTGATAAATCATGAAATAAATTGTGGGCACCTATTGAATTATTTCTAACAGCCCTCAACTAGTTTCACAATTATTAGAGCATTTACACTATTTAAAGAATTTAAATGCCCCAATTCAAATACAATATGGATTAATTCAAAAATCCAAAAATGTCCTAGAAATATATTCATCATTTTTGGCAGGGGTTTCTACCTTAACCAAAAATCATGAACTTTTCTTGAGGCACTTTGGGTGCAATGAAAATTTTCTTAGGTTGAACCTAGTTGTGTTCTTTTGGTGCTAGGGTTTGAACAATCCCCAATTCCAGTTTAGAGAAAAGTTTAGACATGATGCAACAACCAATCTAGCACTAGGCAGACAGAAGCTAGGGATGTGACAACGGTGTAGCGGTAGTGATGGTTATTGGCGGCGTGGACGCAGATGTAGGAGGGCAAACGGTGGCGGCGGGGTAATATCCCGGCACGGTGGACGAGACGGTCGTAGGAGCTGCGCCAGCAAGGTGGAAGACGGGTGCAGCGAGAGGACGGGACGAAAGGATCTAGCTGGTCCGAAGCCGTGGATGAGAGAGGTCAATCTCTTGTAATGGATGGCGGCATCGGGGTATCAGCTCTGGTATCGTGGAGGAGGACATCAGTGGATGGAGTGCCAGATGGAGAAAGTTGGGGTAGAGAGGTTCTTTTGGCGCCGACGGAGTACAAATGGGGAAATAGAGGGAGAGAGGTAGGGGGAACCATGTCTTTGGGACGCGCTTGTCTCAAATGTGAGGAAAGTTACCAACTTATCCCCCATTTAAAATTTCAGACATCATCGGAATATTTGGCAGCTTGGGATAGGACGGTAATCTCGCATACACCGAATATTTGCCACCAGAGATTTTGGCTGAGGAGAGTTTCTTTTGGCACCCATCGTGTATGAATCGGGGAGGTGAGAGGTGATTTCGGACGAGGAGACACTGTGTTTTGGCGCCCGCCGTGTATGAATCCGGGGAAGTGAAAGCCGGAGGCAGTTATGTCACATTTGAGTGAAATTACAAACCTACCCCTATCGATACCTATAGAAATCGAGTTGATAGGATTCGCGTGTCAGGGATAGGCAGTAATTTCCATCTCACAGATTTTGGTTTCGGGCGGTTACTGCTAGTTTCCCCACTTCATTCAAGATTTTACAGAAAAAGAGTGCACATTTACTGTGCCAACTCACTTTGAATCCATTTTTTTAGGCAGGATCTAGCTTGTATTCGAATACAAATCTAAATACATCATTTTATATATATCTATATCTATTGTAATATAAAAAGACCAAAAGGGGCAGATCCAATTAACCTCGGCCATCAAATCATGTCAATCTAACGACCTAGACTGCTTCAATGACGAGCACTCAACACGTTTAGCACGGAGTTAATTTCATGCCAAATATAGTGCTATCACATAATAACATGCAAATAATATCCTAATTAATATCCGCATGCACAAATTAATGTGCATTTCACGTACACATTGACTAGTACATTCAAAAGCTAAACATCCTTTCTACATAAATATGGTTTACATATGCCATGATCTCATATTCATAAGGTTGAATCCACCTTAAATTGAATTGAACTATTTGAAGCCATTTTATGTTAAAATCCAGTGTGTGCATTCCCCGCTAACTAGCTCCAATTAATGTGTGTTTCCTGCAGTTTTCTTCTTCTTCTTCTTCTTCTTCTCAAACACAAATAACGTGTTTGACACATGCGACATGTAGTGTAGTCCCATTTAGACATGAATTGCATAAAGCCATGCATTGTCTCTAGTTGAAAAGATCTATGGATCACTGATATTCATAAACTAAATAACATTTCATATGTCCCCAAATTCAAATTAATATGCATGTTTGATAGCCCAGTTTTTGTTATGATATTATTGATGTCCTGATCTCTAATTTAAATATCCGAATTCCCTTTAATCCAGATATTTCATCTCATATAGCTATCACTCGTGCCCTCATACATCTATCTAGACCCGTACGCCTACGCCATCTCTCGGGTATGTCTGGTGCTAGTTGTATGTTCATAACAGTCTTTTCGTATTCGTAACACTCTCATAGTAGTCTCTCCCTCGACATTCACTATATCTCTCCCTGCTAAGCCTCTCTAACTATAATTCTCCCTGTGAAATCTCTTTCTCTCACACAAACAAAAACTTCGTCTCCAGGGGTCTCATTTCTCTGTACTATTCCTCTATATGCCGCTCACACACACACCCTCCCACTCCAGATATTTCTTTTGCTCCATAAGTCTCAATAGCTATGACTCTCCCTCTTAAATATCCATCTCTCGCACTCAAACACAAACTCAGTCTCCCAAGGTCTCATTTCTTTCCACTGTTCCCCTATATGCCTCTCACACACACCCTCTCTCCATAGGGATATCTCGTGTTCCCTAAGTCTCTCTAGCTATGACTCTCCCTGTGAAAAGTCTCACTCTCTCTCACAAACACAAACTCCGTCTCTCGGGGTCTCATTTCTCTCTACTATTCGTTTGTATGTCACTCACAAGAACCCTCTCTCCCCCCCACACACACAGCCTACTATTTAGATCAACTCGACTCTAATCTATAACAAACACACTAGCCGATCTCCCACTAACTAGCGTCTCTATCTCCCTATTTATGTGTTTCTCCATCAACGTCTTTTCTCAGTCGCACTCTTGATTCCTATCACGCACTCTATATCTCTCTTAAAGACAAAAAAACACACTAGCTGATCTCCCTCTAACTAGCATCTCTATCTCCCTATGTTTGTGTTTCTCCATCAACCTTCTTTCTCGGACGCAACCTTGCTTCCTATCACACTCACTATATATGTTTATCTCTACATGCATCTATAGGTCGGTCCCTTTGCACACATAGTTGTGTCTTCCTCTCTCTGCTCGCCATATATGCATGCTCCACCCCACGCCACTCTCTCTTAAAGACAAAAACACACGCTCCAGCATCACACCTTTTTCCCTCAGCTCTCACATGGATGCATATTGTCATATCAATCCATCTCTCCCGTCATGTTGATATTATGACTTATGTCTTCTCTTTTATCTCAATCGTGCGTGCTGGCACACAAACCCCCCACGTATATATGTATAGGTCCCACACATGCACGTCCAAGATATCATCTCTCTCCATCTACTACCACTATAAACAATCGAGAGGGCAGATCCAAATTACGATCTGAGCCGTCTAATCACACATTCAATGGTCTAAAATATGCGTTAACGAAATTGACCTCACTAACGAAATGCTAACCTTCCTCCCCCTCGCTTTGTCTCACCTCGCATGTCCTCTGTCGCCAACCGCTCCCGCATTCGCCGCTTTGCCCCCGCCGCGTTCGCCCGCCTCCCCTTCATGCCGCCTCTGCTAACTGCTCGCCCCGCCCCCCCTTCGCGCCACTGCCACCGCCGCCAGCCGCTCGCCTTGCCTCCCCACCATCTGCCTTTGACAGTGCCGCCGCTCCCACACACATCCATCTACAACCGGCCCTCTTTCTTCCACTCCTCCGGCTGCTCCTCTGCTGATCCCTGTCGCTAAGCCTCCAGTAATTGCCGCCACCACCGCTGCCACCGCCATTGGTGTTGCGCACTCTCTCCCAACTCCATCCGCGCATGTTTATCTTACCCACCCATCCCCATGCCAGATCCCCTTGTTCATGCATGATGGCGCGCGACATACTTCTTGCGACAAGATTCTCCTAAAGCAGCCGTGCATCGGTGACGCAAAGGAATGCCTCAAGGAGGCCGTAGCAGATCCCTGTGGGTCTAGGTAGTCTCCATCTACATCTTCAGGTATGTCGACGAAGTGAACAAAAGGAGGTCGTCGTGGCGTCATTGATGGAGGAGGTGGCCACCCAGTGATGCTATGGCCAATATGATATAGAAGGATTTGGTCTGCCTCAGTTTCAGTTCCAATTCCAACCAATATAATTGCTTGGTCTGATGCAACAAATTTTCTTCACTGCTGAACCTTCTTGACAGATTTAACACATACAACTCGGGCCTCATATATCTGCAGATGGTATGTCATCATAGTAAATGTATTTATTTGTTTGCTAGGTACAGATGACTTGAGAAATAGTACTATTATATTGCTTGAGCATGTATTAGTAGTTAATAACTTAGTATACTTGTGAAACATGTTGTACCGACAGCTGCATCTCTACAGTTTGCTCCAGGCAACATCTATGCATCTCCACACAAAAGGGTACCAAACTTAACAAGTTCAAACTACCAGTTTCTATTCGTTTTAGAAATTTTCTATGGCGTTGCATTAATAGAACATAGAAATTCACTGACAAGATTTTTTTGACGGGAAAGTTCCTGACAAGATAGTACACTAACTTTTCTTTTCAAAACATCACATCGACGCATCCTATTTCAAAAGTTAGAATTCGAATTCTATAGTTTCTTTTAAACAAATCTTTCTTGCCAGCATTTCCAGACAACAACCTAATACAGTTCAACCGCCGACTGAGGAGATGCAATTAGGTCCTGGAATCCTGGAGGAATATGGTAGAACCAAGAGCCACACTTGTCCTTTGTAGGGGCTTCAACATCTTGGATCTAGACGATGGTACCTGTGCCAAGGCCGCACTGGCACATCCATATTCCAACAATGAAGTGCTCCTCGGCCTCTGATGTAGAACCTAAGGCTGTAACTGTTCCATGTGACCCAGAAGGTCTATAGCGAGGCATCTTGATGGACTACTGTGAGCCTCAATGCAAAATCAGGGACAGAGGAGCGAGGAGGCTTCACAGAAGCACAACTTCAAGAGCTCATCATATGTATGCCAGCAAGCATCGGAGTTGGTGGATGAGTTTTTTTTGTCAAAACACATTTCATTTCATTTTCAGGATGCTCGGCTGCTGTCCACTGACTAGTTGTGATATTATTTCCTTGGGCAGCAAATTGAACAGAAGAAAGATAGCGCAACATGGTCGCATCGATGATGCGGGTGCAGAGGAAGATCATGAGAATGATCAGTGAGAGGAAAAACGATATTACCATCCAGTGCAAGAGCATTTGGTGAAGCCGCAGGATCCCCAAGGAGGAGTAACAGGTGTACATTTTGTCCGGTAATTATGTAAAAAATGTCACCTGTTATAGCTCCAACCTATCTCAATAGTATCCTACTTAGTACTACTCTCTACGGTTGGTGAGTGCAGGTTTGTCCATGGGAAATAGTACGTTAATATACCTATATACAGTGTAAAGATAGAAGATAAATTGTGGAAACACGCTGCAAAAGCCATGCCCATGCGTGATTATATAGAGTTCTGAAGTAGACTGACCTTCCAAGTAAGGCATGTGTGAATTCTGTGGCGAAATCTTGTTTTTCTTAGGGTGTTTTTTGTAGGTCGTTTGCTCAGTTATCCTAATGAGATATATTTTGTTTTGCATGTTGACGTTATCTCAAGGGGCATGTTTTCTTATTGCTCCATTGTCGCATGTATAAAGTTAATAACATAGTATAGGCATCCCATATAGGAACATACTGATTCATTTCATATTCTTTGAGATTTAGGAGTCGTGGTTTTAATTGTCCTACATTAAAGTCATGTGCATTTATATTTGTTTATTGATTATGCTTGTTTATTTTTATTCAGTATCGCCTTCAACCTCTAGATGGTGTTTAGCAGTATTGCAAGTTTGCTAAAAAAGTGAGAATTGGTCAATAGAAATTGTATCAGGATAATATGTGTGTAAAATATCTATTCTTATTTTCCATCATGATACTCTGCAAAATATAATTGTTTAGAACAACACACACGATATACTCGACTAATCATTCTTTATAAGTAAACAGGCTGGCACGAGATGTTAAAATGGGTTCCTATTCATCCATTTCCAATGTATTAATTTCATCTATTTCTTGCTTACATTTACTGTCATGGATGTATTTCATATGTATGATAACCGCATAAAGTTTTACCTTTTTCTTACATAAGGGAAATGAGCGCTCTCCCTGAAGCCTTTTGCAAAATGGTCATCTATGGTACTAAATAAAGAGTCAAGCTAGGCCAGGTTCTTTAGTTGGGTTCAGATAGGTTTAAAAGAAAGGTATGTTATGCATTTTTGCATGCGAGTATAAATCTCCTCACGTTGGGTATCTCATGCCACCGATTGATCATTTACACTGGATATTTTATTTCGAAATGTCATTTTTCAGATGTTTGGTATTTTCTTTGAAAACATAAAAGGGGCACTAGGACTATGTAAAATTTGGATGTATTTCTTTTATAGAAGAAAACAAGGAAATTCATGGTTCATAAGTTTATATTCTTCATGATTAATCAATTTAAGTAAAGTACTTGATGTAATTATACACATATGTGAATTTGTTGTGCTCCCAACCTATTCTGTTTGATTATTATTAGTTGAAACATAATTTTGAAATGTTGTGTAGAGTTTCTATATGTTATTAGTCATGCATTGCATGTGCGTTTACTCAGTGGATTGAATTTTTTTTGTAAAACATCTTTAGCTAACTTCAAAGAAAATAGCAACCAAATGCCTAAGGTTATGGCATCATGAGAGTAAATAAGGAACTACCACAAGCATTCTTCTGAAGGAAAATTACGCTTAGCACCTATATTCCAAAGACATACTTGGAGCTGATTTTAATGCACAAATTTATCAGCTCACGGTTAGAAGTATGATAAAGCTTCTTTAGCATTTGAGCACAAAACATGTTTATGTATAATTGGTGATTATAATGTTTTCTTGTACTTGAATGTGGTAGCTATGTTGTTTCGCCAGCAATTTGAATTTTAGAGTTTTTTTATATGTTTAACTAAGTATGTATAAATTAAATGGGACGTGCAAGCTTAGTAACTAGTTAATTACCCCTAGCTCCCACCCCATGTCAATTGTTTCTCTTCTTGTGTGCACATGACTTCCGTCTGGATGTGTCTTTTCTCTACAACACACACTCACACATAACTATGTCCTTCTGGCTACCCCTTTCTGTCACTCCCTCCCTCTATCCCTGAAACCAATAAGACCTTCACTTCGTTTAATTCCCGCCTATATGCACCATCGACAGTAGTTTTCCTCAGCGTCTCTTGAACAAACGTGTTATCTCGATGTCCACTCGTCTCACACGCACACGCCATTCATCCAAATCTGTGGGCCTCTTCTCTCACGGCCCCTCCCTCGTTGAAGGACTCTACCATGCACATCAACTGTCGATGATGAAGCCACACAAACTTAATTACATTCCTTACTGAAGACTCCATCACGCACACACACACACATACATCTTTCTTTCTTTCACACACTCGGTCTCTTTATACACACATGGTCTCTCTATACGACCACACACACACACATGCATTAGGTGGACTACTTGTTCCTACCACCCTTCGTCCAACCTTACCCGTATGATAATCAATCACGTTAATTTACTCATAACATGGAAAAATTCCACTTTATTTTACTAGTTAGCAAACTTCGGATAATTATATGACGCGAATCACGAGCAGGAAGTAACATTCTTTTTCCACAAATCTGATTAAAATGGCCATGTAAATTACAAGGTAAGGTACTTTTTTACTTATATCCCGAAGAGTAGAGGGGCACACACATAATCCCTAACAAACACACCATTCGTGCATGCGCATGCGAGTTACCTGTCGCACCCTAAACAGACTCGTATGTCTACTATTTCTGCACCCGTGGGTGCACGTGATGGACCGCATTTATTTAAGCCGGATGGCGAACCCAAACAGTAGCCGCATTCATTCCCCTCCCAGTACCTCTTCTTCGCTTGCCATCGCCCGATGGCCATGGCTTGCCCGAAGGTAACGACAAACGCCATGCTCCCGACGGAGTGGCGCTTTGAGCTGCTTACGGAGATCCGGAGGCGACGCAAAGTCCGGATCGCATCCATCCCGCCATTGGACTAGCCGGAGCCGGAGGAAGATGAGGATGGCACGGGCGAGGCGGAGCCCGAACAGGAGGAGGATGACGCAGGCGAAGCAGAGCTGGAGAAGGAGGACGATGAAGCAGGCGAAGCGGAGCTGGAGGAGAAGGACGACGAAGCGGGAGAGGTGGAGTTGGAACAGGACAAGGACGACGCGGGCTAAGTGGAGCTAGAGGAGGAGGACGGCGAGGTGTAGCCGACGACACCAGCTGCATGCTTCGCCATGGCATCACCCAAGAGGAGGGGCCGGCGGAACAGCATGCCATCCTGGAGTCCATCCAGTCGGAGGCTGAGGTGGAGGCCAACCGCCGCTTCCTTCGGCAACAAGAGTGGGGGATCAACTAGATGTTCGCCGAACTAGAGAAGGAACAGGATGAGCTGGAGTTGCAGCATGCGGCTGCCGACCCATCTCCAACGAGTAGTGCGGTCTAGATTAGTTATGTGCGTAGTACTAGTACTAGTTAGTACTCCTATTGCATGGTTTGTATGGATTTGAGATAGTATTGTCCAATAGTAGTAGTACTCAATGGGGACCGTACTCAATGTATACTGCTTTTAAGGTGAACTAGTCGATGTGTAAATGCAATGCACACTAATTTTTGCATGCGCATATTAATTAGGATATTATTTGCATATTATTATGCGATTAGCACTATATTTGGCATTAAATTAACTGCACACTAAACGTGTTGAGCACTCGGCATTGAAGCAGCCTAGGTCGTTGGATTGGCATGATTTGATTGCCGAGATTAATTGGATCTTCCCCTTTGGGTCTATTTATATTGGTAAGGATATAGATATAGATGTAGATATACATATAGATGAATGAAATTAGTGGTCATGCACGTATCTTTTTGTAGCACTAGTAGACCGATCGTTTCCCGCGGATGTGCCCGCCTGCCCGGGCGATGGACGAGGAAGGAGAAGAGAAGCGGGCTGTGGAGTACAACTGTTGTAGCACGAGCTCCAACGAACTTTCGTGCCAAACAATGCATACTGGTTGTAGACTAGTATCATGCATATGCGTGGTACTAGTGTATGATACTATTACTAGTACCTCCCTAAGCATAGTACAGGAACATATACTTCCTTCGTTCCAAAATAAGTGACTTAACTTTGTACTAACTTTAGTACAAAGTTAGTACGAACTTGAGCCACTTATTTTGGGATGGAGAGAGTACTAATATCATATAATATGATATAGTATCTTGATATGACACGTGACCCTCTCTTTTTTCATTTAATTCAATGCCACCTCATCAAAATTTCGAAGCTATGATACTGCCATTGCGACCGGCTAGTACTCCATCTGATCCAATTCAGTCCACGTATAACTTTTTTCCAAAAATTACGGAATGCTCTGCGTGTTCTTATCTTAGCCCGTTCTTTCCAGGAATAGACCTCTGTTGCCGCTTCACCTCCTGCTCTCGAATTGATTAAGCCAGCTAGATCGCCTCCTTTTTCTTCCTCGTAGAGTACGCCTACACGCACGCGTACGGTCTCCTCCCAACTCAACCTTCTACTGCACCTTCTTCTCCTACCTGTACTTACACCAGCTAAGTATGAATTACCCTTAGGTTGCATTTGGATGACATGGCTACAATATGCAGGCATGTCACACACGTAGTTGTCGTAGTTGTGCTCGAAAAAGGACGACGAGGTCCGCTAGTCTGCATTGGTCCGTGCGCCCGGAAAAGAAACTACTACTCTAGTTCCTTTAAATGTCGTTTGTGCTTTAATTCCGGGATAGTAGATGGATGCTACGTGCCGCACAACCAACCGTCTGCCGGCTCCCTATTCCCAAATATTATACACTAGTGCGCACCCATAGAACATCATTTCCGAAGGGACGAAGCCCTGCAATTACCATCCTCTCTTGTCTAAGCAAGTTCCCCAAGGGACAAGGCAGTTCGTGACCATTTCCATGGATTCTCAAGGTGGTGGTGCTTCTCGTCCTCACCGAGTTTGGGAGACCTTGGACGACAATCCTTTGGGGGAAATCTTAAGTCGCTCCAACTTCCTCACATCCGCAAGACTCAGCGGTACTTGCACCGAATATTTTAACAAGGTGCGTAAATATGCGTGGGAGATGGCCATGCTACTTGGTCTACCATGCGTCCTCGAGAACAAGGATGGTTCCTGGGGGTCTCTCCAGGGCGGCGTCGTCGTAGTTGCAAGTTAATGCCCCTTGATATGCCGACGTTGAGGGGCAATCGGATTTGTTCCGATGAGCAGGTAAGTGAGATGAGTTTGATCACGTCAATGTATTCGAAAGGCTACTAATGTATTCTGTTGTATTCTAAAGGCTATTTCTGTATTTCATTTCATAATTCCCCCGCTGCCCGCTGTTTCACATGTTCGGCTAGGTGCCAATGGAGATTGGCTTGCATATGTACAAGAGGGTACCAACATCAATTGGCACAACATCCACAACGGTGACACCATTCCCGTCGAATGTTTATCCACCATTGGGATCAGACATGAAATGGTCCATCGCCCTAATTGGTACGATGGAACCACAGTGAGATTGAAGAACATAGCAATCCCGGAAGCCCTGATAAGATCGTGCGCCAACAAAAATTACAGTCTCATCGCGGTGTTCGACATCGCGATTGCTTTCACACACAATCCTGAACGTGGCGACCAAAGGTGGACCATGCTGTCTGTGGCCGATTTGTTGCCGTATGAGTTCGAAGACGCTGTGCTCCTTTTTAAATGCATATCCTCGATGACAAAACCGAGGGCTTGTTTCGTATGGGACACATCCTACGGTATACTCACTCTCTTCCAGTTTACTAGTATATGTTTAGTTTTTTCGTTTTATAAGTGTCAAATTTAGAGCCCCCCCATCACATGTTCATATTTCAATGTGCATTAAATCATCGCGTGCAAGGATTAAGAGAAAACTCACCAATGAATGTACTTTTGTGAAGTACTAGTACGACTGAAAGGGTACAAAAATCTATAACACCATCACACCCACGGCTGACCACCCTGGCCCACCCAAACCCCATCCCTCGTCAGCACAGCATTTCCGCCTAAAACGGTCAGCACCGCCCCACGGCGTCAGTGCCGCATTAATGCCCAGCAAAGAGTGGAGGCGATACCTCACTAGCGCCCGGCTTTGAAGCTGCGCGACTGCCAAGAGAGCGTCGCTTCCCAATGCATGCGACTGCTCTGCGTTGAAATGACAGCACGCCCCACAGTCCGTCTGTGCCGTCAACATTAATTACATGCGGTTGCCAAGGAACTTAGTCCGGTGTCACGCCTCTGGCCACCCTAACAGTCATGGTGTTATCCAAAGAGTGCTCCATTATTTCATAGGGAGAAGTCATCCCCCGATCAAAATCAGATCGCTGATCGTTGGTGTGCATGGGGCATTCGGTCTAACTTGGAACCTTGTAGCCTACAACACCGAGTTGGGACGTACTACCTTAGCGGTCATTACCCATGGCACCATTGAAGGGCAACAAGGTGCCACGATCTACCACGATCAGAGTCTGATCATGTACCAAGGTAATCCATTCTCTTCGATCTAGGAGCTATAGTATATACACCCTCTGTCTAGGTGTATTAGTCACGTTACAAAAATCAAATAATCTCAAAACACTTGGCGCAATGCATTAACTTCCACCTCATTTCTAGTTTCTTGACATAAATAAATGAATCAACCAATGTGGGATGTGTGTGCTTTTAATGACTTGAAACTACCAAACACGACATTCAGTGGTCAGTTCATTGCATGCGATCCTATTAATTAGCAAATAAACAGTAAGTTCTCTCATTTTCCCTCCACCTTGGTCACAATGCACAACTTAAGATGACTTAGTATATCTTACTGTATAACATTTCACTGCATGTCTCTTTAGAGCATGGTTAATAGTATACCTAATTGCTGGATATATGCCATTGTCATGTCATCTTATAGCAAATATGTACAATAATTGATTAGAAGAGTATACTACTTCTTTATTATATGACCCATCTTTCACTCTCACAAAGTGCCTAGGAGCACGTGCTAGACTTGGCTCTTCACCAAGAGTCCGCTTACCTTCTCTCTCCTGTTTACTTTCCTCCAACTAAGCAAGAATATATTACTCCCTCCGTCCCAGTGTATAACACTAGAAGTCATTCACATAGTACTATATCATCAATTTGAAGAATTAAATATGTGTTATATGTCATGAAAACCATATCGCTAGATTTCGGCACGGATGTAGTTTCTAAATATATATTTCTTGTCACATATAATACATGTTTAGATAGTTAAATTGTTGACCTAGAACTACATGAATAACTTATACACCGAGACAGAGGTAGTAGTTTATTTTCTATAGCTAGCTGACTCAGCTCTATTGTACTTGCTCTTACACTCTAGGACCATGTGTAGTTATTTCCTTCTTATCATAGATGATCTTATTTATTGCCATGCATGAAACAAAGTAGCATTGCATTTAACAGATATGGTATCTACCTATCTGCACAACATTATCATGCATGGACCTTGACCATGCACGTCACCATGTGTCCCGATTTGAGATGCCGCGTGTAACAAATGAACGGCGCCGAGTTTGACCCCCGTGATGCTACCTGGGTACGGACGAACACACTTGGAGAGTACTCGGTTTTCATTGGGGACAGCTACCGCATAGTGAAAATGATGCCACCTTCCGTGCACGACGTCCTTGGCCTGCCGTTCATGAATAACGGGTCCATTTTCATTGCACACTGACGAATTCATATCTTGAACGCCCATATCCCTGATCTATGTCGCTTCACTTTGGATGTGTGTCCATCGTGGGGAGCCGCACTAAAGAGCTACGATGATATGGATTTCCGTTGCCCACCATTATGAATTGTGCCATCTATGAAGAACTCGTGGGACTGGAACTATGAGACGTACATGTACCCAGGGATGTACAAACTTGAGTAGTATGTAGCACAATAATTGTAGTAGCTAGGCACAAATAGTATGAACCTACGTGGCATGTTAGCATTTGTCTTTTACTACTCGTACCACTATGTTACGTGCAATGCACGGTGATATTATGATGAAGTACCCGCCGATGGCTACTTCGGGTGTTAATTATGCCATGGAGGTTCCTCTTGGTCAACGCGATATGTACATAATTTCTTGGACAAAGTGCACATGCCAAGTTCACACTCCTCCATTGCAAAAGAGCAGTGACACAATCTCGCCCAGCTTGCTTGCTCGTCCTCAATATCTGAAGGAATACTTGCATTCAACGACATGTGGGATGTCGAACATCCTGGTCCACTTGCCATGCACCAAAATTAGAGTGCATCACACAGAACTGCAGGGGAGACTCACCCCAGTCGTAGCGCCGCAGTAATGATGACTAATGAGCCGTCAAATCGCAGGCCCAACCTTTCCCATTGTAAGTTGCTCACACGAAGGAACCATCATCACTTCGTTGAATCCGCTTCATCAAGAAAACTACTCTACCAGCAATACTGCTACCACACGCGAACACTGCACGACACTATTGCACGTCATATCACTCAGACCCACTAGGCCAAACAAGCCCACCTAACGTGCGGGAAAGCCCCGCCCTCATCATTTTGTTATGGATTTGTATTGATGGATCACACGAACAAGGGAAAGAACATAGTAGAAAATGTTACACTTTGAGTTCGCGTTGCACCCGCCACAGTCGTTCTGGCATGCCGCTCACCAAAGGGGACACGCATTGCAATTGTTCGCCGACAGTTGGCCAAGGAAAAGGAGACAGGGAGGGAGAAGAGATCGGCCAACCGACACGTAAGGACTCCAAGAAATATACTAGTGATATGTCAGGCGGGCCATGTACACACTCGTACAACCTATCACTAGCACACGTAAACTTTCTCTGTAGCAATTCCGAAAGTACGACATCAACTACATATTCACGTCAACCTATTAGCTCCAACGTTTTTCTTTGGTCATTGTTTGCAAGTACTATAGCTTGCACAATAGTTAGCCTACTAAAACAGCGCGGAATCAGTCGAGGTTTGGACCTAGAATCATCATAATTTTTTTCTTCAATCAAGGCCTGATTATATGATTAAGCAGTTTAAACATACGCCTAAGCATGTCATATATTACTTCAAAAGCCGGTGAGGATACATATGTTTCCATAACTCGGAGATGGTTCACAGGATTCACTATCAAACAAAAGTAGCAAGTACCGCCCACACAAGACATTTCACTAGCCCTAAGAAGGTGTGATAAAATGCATCGTTCTAGTAATTAAACACTTAAAACTACATTGAAAGACTAGCACGGCCAACTATTTCTTGTGATCGATCTTTGGGGCAATGTCCATAGGAAGGACATCGGCATGGGGACCGATCTCTGGAGCGATGTCCACAAGAGGGACTGTGACATCGAAATCATCAAGGACGTCCACCGGCACCTACACCTGCACAAACCTAACATATTAGCAAGCAAGGTGCAAATAATCAAAAATGACAACTATGGTAAACCATTTTTTTACCTTGTGCAGATCACCGGGGGATTCCATCCCTCCAGGGGCCATCGCCTCGCTGGGGAAATATTGCTTCTCAACGGCGAATATCTCCTCAAACCTGGCCTTGAGGCTATCATAGGTGGCCATTGGAGTTTTTGGGGTAGGCACGCTAGGGCCCTTGGTATTCTTCCAGCTTTCTTTGTTCGGGAGTTCGTCCACCAAGGTCCTCAACTCCTTGCCTAGTGCATGTTTCTTGGAGTTCTTCGTCTCCATGGGTTAGCCCGCCAACATCTCCAACTCGTTGGTTGGTGCCCTCTTCCTGGAGATCTCCCTCTCGAGTAGGTTTTCCGCTGGCAACTCTTTGCCCAGTGCTCCAGGATCCATCAATAAACTGACGAACAAAAGCAAATGAAAGGAAACCACAATCGCAGTGAAAAAAGGAAAAGAATAGGCAGTGAGAATTGGTCGGTGCTTCGCAAAAGATTATTCTTGGAAAGAAAATAGAGTAGCATCACAGATTCGCCTACCTTTCCTTCGTCGGTATAGAAGAAAAATGACAAAAGCGACTAGCGTGGAGTGTGGTTTTCTTCAAGATAGGGGAGAAATGGCTTCAACGAGCGTTCCAGTGAAATGATGGTTGCTTCGTCCGTCCAACTTACCAGCCCACTTTACAATTGCTATTAAAGGTGTGGGTTTTGTGATATGATGGTTCATGACGGCCACACCGGGGTGACTGCTGAGTCTCGACTGTAGGACTTTGGAAAGATTTGGTAGATGGAACGCGGGCCTGGATGCTTGGGGTATGTTTGGATCACGGGCAACCAAAACCTCAACCAAAATTTTGAACGACAGAGGAGGAGCTGGCAATAGTAGTACTCCATTAAAACTATAGTCACACATATAGAAAATATAAATAATATTGCATGTTGGTGCATCCCACGTTACAGATAATTTGGGAGGCCGTCTTGTTCACAAATTTTATGAGGTGGTGGTGGTTAAATTAATTGAGGGTCGAGTACCACACATGAACGATACAAAGTGCGACCTCGCACACCGGTGGGGCTGGACCAAAAGTTGTTACCTGGCGAGTAACGAGTGCCTAAATAGTTTGGCTCATTATGCTCGTGGCTCACTTCTCAACGAACAAATCCAATCATCAATCTGAGCCTATCTAATCAATCTAATCTAGAAACTAGCACATTTCCTTACGTAGTAACCATCTATCTTCTTAAAATCACATCTACACATTCATCATGTAGACTGTAACACAGCTTCAGAATATGTTAACGAGCGCTCACGAGCTAAACGAGCTTCAAACGTACTAAGCCGAGCAGGGGGTAATGCTCATTAGTCTTACCGAGCTTAACATGACCAGCCTTAACGAGCACGAGCTTAACGATCCGAGAAGCTCGTTCATCCACACACTCTGCTTGGAATAAGCGGGTAGCTATCTCAAAAAACAATCAACAACTCAACAAAAGTGACCTGGCACGTAAACAATTGTTTTTTATGTCTTAGACGATTGTTTTGATGGATTAAAGAAAGAAAACTACTCTATTATATGTATGTATATAGGAAGGAGCCTCCATGCTTGCTTGCTAGGGTTGCTCTATTCACAAACTCTCACCCTCTCTGGATCTAAACAACATATCACACAACCTTTCCATCCTCACAACAGGTTAAAGAACCGGATGCATCCCCTCCGTCGAGGAAGGGGAGGAGGTGCAGCATTTAGGTCGTCATCGACGGCCAGGGAGGGGACCCACTGTAGGCCGCACCGTTGTCTCTCTGGACGAGAGCCGGCGCGGGAGGTCCTCTGATTAATTCATCGATGTCTTAGTGTGGAAGGATCTGGCCTCATGCCCCCACCTTGCCACACCCCGATGACTTTTAGGTATATCTTCATTCAAAACTGGCCTAGCTCTAATTCCATAGCTTGTTACGCCGCTGCACGTGCATCATTTTTTGCCTCTGAGCCCCCTATATAGCTAGGATCAATTCGACTATCCAACGCCACCTATTTTTTTTCTATTGTTAGAGGTGAAGCTACTTTATGGAGTTGAATCTTGTTACTTGGCTTAAATAGGAAATGAAGGGAAAAAATGTAGTATGTAATGTACATAGGACTTGGTACAAAACAAGAAAGGAAGGGGGTGCAAGTAGTGCAGTCTGGCCCTCCAACCAGTCTCTTGGTCGAAAATGGAAATAAATGGGAAACGTTGTACACACTTGTATGACCAGGACTAGATTTGCTATCCACACATACGAATAGGTGGCTAATGTGAAAAAATTGGACCAACCCAGAGATGCACTGCCCATGCCCTTATAGCATTTATTTAGTTATTCTTAATATAATGCCCCTGGTAAAATGATGCCATGCCACTTTTATAAGTCATAACTAGTGATTTTTGTGCAGTGTAACTGGAATGTCACACCGGAACTGTTGGTCGATTTTAGTGGAACTGCACAAAGGGAGATCTGTGTCCAATCCTCATCATCCAAATTGGCACCCTAACCTCCCTTAAGTAAGAATAATATTTAATGCTTGTGTTCACCTCTATTTTCCAAGTGCCATGTGAAAATAATACTATTGTTTACATAGTAGACTTGTACTCACTGACAACCAAATCTGACATTGAAGTCCACTCATGTACCTGGTTTCACCAATTTGTTTAGGAGAAAGAGAAGCAGAGCAAGAAAGGGTAGATGGTGATGGAAGTAGAAGAAGAAGGAAGAAATGAAGAAGGATCACAAGATGGTAGCGTCCTATGTTATCCTGACATCTTGCTAGTGGTATTTTATTGTTGTGTTGCTACTAGTATTAATTTACTTAAAGAAAAGCACTTCTAGTACGTAGCAGAGTAGTACTTGGCTTGATGACACATCATACTAATTAAGTGGATTATGGATGCATGTGTGAGCTAGTACAACACGATCAATAGTGCCAAGGTCATCTACCTGAAGTCGAGGCCTGGGTCGAGGCCACTGAATGGCTCTGGCAATGTCTGCGTCACATTTGAGGCTATGCTCCAAGAGCACTTCGACTTCTGTTGCCTCTCGTGCAAGTTCATTTAATCAAGCAGGAGTACTTAAGGTTCACTAATTAATTGCTGCCTAATTGTCCTATCGGAGTTAAACAAGCACCCTATGCTTAATCATGTACGTGCGTGTGTGTGTCTGTGTAGGTGGACCATGTGTTGGAGCAGGGAGGGGATCTTGGTAGTGTCTTGATAATATCCTGATATAATCTCACCACTAGTAAACATGAGTGATGTCAACCGTATATTGGAAGTGCACACAAACATATACTGTTGAATCATTCCAGTCAGTGTTTTATCTTCTCTTCTTGTACTACTTCAATAAGCTTACTTGCTCAGGTCGGTACGGGCCTAAGGCCTTCATCCAGATTAGTGTGCTACCATCTCTATTTGTATCATGCTACTATTTGCAATTGTCCCGAGAAAGTCCTTTATCTTTGCACGTTATAACATTGCAGCCTATGATACATGCCAAAGATAGTGTTGAGCTAATTGGCATTGATAAAATAAACTAATACCCTTGTTTAAGCAAGGCCATTATGCTGCTAACTTTACCCAATAAGATAATGCGGATGCTTCTAGTTGTTAGTGTATGTTTCATCAACTACTATTACACTAATCTCACTTTCTCAATGTATGTTCCAACAGGAATGCTCGATTTTAGTGGAACATCACACAAACTTTTGGTGGCTCAATGCCTTGACAACTTCCTTCCTTTCCTGCCAGTCGCTTATCTCGACTTCCAGTCAAAGGAAGTACTAATTTATATGCTTCGTCACATAGGTTGGTACATGTCTTCATCCTACTTATTATGCTTGTCATATCTACTGGTAATCAAGTATAGTGCTACTATTGGCCGATTTCATAAAGGAGTAACTTGGAGCATGAACTTGCAGGCAAATCATTACATTGGCCAATTTCAGTACAACTGCACAAAAAAAAGATGGACAGATACTTATGTTGCTGCTTTGTTGTACTCCAAAGTTCACTCAGACAAGCATCGATGTTGACAAGAAGAAGTGCCAGAGTGAGCGCCAACAATATTGCTTGGCTCATAGCCCAGAAAAATGCAGCCCAAACTTTGGTACCAACTTGCGCTTTTAGGTTATAGGAACCTATGCCGGTTGCGAAATGTATTCCATGGAGTCTAAAGATTCCAGAGAAGTTGGTAGAGGCATATATTCATATGGCACCTAACAAGTCTGCACGCCTTGGATGCCTCCATTTTAGTTCAACTGCACAAAAACTAGTTGGATGAAAGTAGTGGCCATGTTTCTCAAACCACTCGCAGCATCGAGGCCACAATCATTAGGATAAACCTATAAGCAAAATTCAGATGTTCTATGCTGCCTCTTATGTACTCGAAAGTTTGCTCAGACCAGCATTAATTTTAGCAAGAAGTACCACTGGGTGAACAACACTTACCAGTCTGTATCCTATGTAAGTGTGTCGATGGATGATATTGGTTGTGTTGTCTCAATCATTTGGATGCGTAAACATGTTGAACTTGTGTAATCTGAGTCTTTTTGTGAATGTTAGCTATGAATATTGGCTTGTGATCTTTGAATCATTGGGATGCATAGACATGTTGTACTTGTACATACATGAATCTTTTAAGTTGTTGATTGTGAATGTTGGCTATGAATATGAACGTATCCTGTGAACCTGAGTTTGATCTGAATGTTTACCTTTTCTATTGTACTTGTGTGTGAACTTGTTAGAATGTATACTATGTAATTGTTAGAATGTACACTGTCGGATTTTAGCGTGCCCAAACCAGCACTGTGGCCGGACTGCCAGTTGGGCTAGTGGCGCTGTCGCGCATGGTACCCCACACCCCGTGTTAAATCCAGTTCAATCCATTCCCCAACTGCCAGCACGGGATGGAATTTTCAACTTCTTCCCCCTAGCGCTGTTGGGGGATTGAAGAAGGGAGGCATTGAACCCACCACCGGTGATGGTTCCCTATCCACGTGATTTTCAAGGAAGAAATTCTCAATTTTAGTTTTCAGATAAGAAAGTGCATGTTTCAGTGGCAGAGCATTTAAATCAGCACACACTTCTCAAACATGGATAACAGAATGTTGGAAATTTTAGTCATGGTCAAAAATGGAACTAACAAGTTAACATCATGCTGATCAACATTCAAAATGCCAAGTTAACATCTTCGTACGATGCACAGTCAAAAATATATACTATTTTCAAAATGCCAAGACAATGTGTGTGCGAAAAACTGGGTAAACTAGGGATGAAATTTTGGCAAGTGGTGGAGTTGGTGTGTGTAGATGACATGGCGGGACCCACATGTGAGTAATAGATGTGACACCCCGAGACCGGTGCTCCAGTTGCCTTCCATTTATTTTTGTTGTTGTTGTTGTTGTTGTGTGTATTTTGTTTCTTGCATAATCATAATCATTTTGCATATTTCATTCCTCTATGTTGATGCCATGACCATGGTGAGTGCTTTGTCATATTTTTCTTCTTGCTTCATGATCATCATTGTTTACATTGCATTGTGCCTCTTTCCATTATATTGCATCGTCATGCCATCTTTATTATATTGCATTTTATGCATACTATGTTGTTGCATCATGGTCATTGTGTTGTTGTATGGCCTCTTGTCATTTACAGGCTTAGCATATGCCTTGAGGTGCTCATAATGTTGTTTTATGCATCATCACTTCTCCTTTCCTTCTTCTTCCTTCTATTTTTGCAAGTGTCATTTTACGCTCCTCCAAGAATGTTCAACTTCTTCCTATAAATCTTGCAACATGTCCCTAGCCTCTCTACAAAAATTCGCCTCAATTGAAGTTGTTCTGGTCAGGTTAAAAAATGACCCAAGTTTGAAGTAAATTCAAACTTGTTTTATTTTTCTACTTGTAAAAATGTCCAAGGCAATTTTATAAAAATAGTTCTTAAATCCAAAGTCAGGATGATATTTTAAATATCTATCATACCCCTCTCCTATGTCCGTACCTTTTCCTTTTAGTTTTCTGTCTGAGGAAATTGAAAAGGAAAAAAGGAGCAGCAGCAGCAGCCTATCTGGGCCTCAGCCTCCAGGCCGGCAGAGCAGCCCAGCGCCGCAGCCACCTGGCCTTCCCTGCCTTTCTGTCGTGAAATTCCACGTTTCAACCAGGGCGACTCCACCTGGTGGTCTCTCTCTTCCTCACCTTTCTACTTCCTCTCGTTTCCTCCTCTCCTCATAGTATAACTACCCAGGCAGAGGCACATGGCCATAAAGGCTGCCAGCCAAGCCGCACCTCGCCCCTATAAGAAGCCCCTCCAGAGACCCCTAGGGTTTCCCTCCCCTCTCTTCACCGCCGCCACCGAGGGGCTCTCCCCTTCTTTTTTCCTCATAAGGGAGCCGAGAGAAAGCAGGAGCTCCGCTTCATCGCCGGAAGGCCTCAAGGTTGTACCAGCCACCTTCGTCGGGTGAACCATCTTCCCTGACGTCGTCCTCGTCGACTCCGACCACTACGGCACCGCTAGACGTCAAGATGTCGTCGCCTGCACCCTCGTCTCCCTCCCCTGCTTTCTCTGCTTCGCGGATCCCAGGACGCTGCCCCGATTGGCGCGTCCCCACGCCGTCTCCTTTGCTTCCCCGACAAGTCCGTCATCACCAGCAAACACACGGTTATGCTCTGCTCCCTCTCACGCCCTTCTCCTTGTCGTACGCTTCCGCTAGGTGCCGATCTCCACAAGCACAGCTCCGACCACCATGGCTACGCACGCGAGCACATGGATGTTGCACTGCCGTAGCTCCTTCTCTTGCATGCACCGTGTAGCTTGCAGTACTCGCAACTACTCGCCCTTCGCCTTGTCGCTCGGCCCTTTACCGGCCTCGTTTGCATCCTATAGGCATTGATCTGCTCACGCGAAGCCCGCGGCCATCATGCTCTGTCGTAGAAGTGGTCGCGGCACCCTCTCTGTTTCTCTCTATGCACCATCGCACGCGCGTCCTCTACACAGATGCGCCTGTAGCCCACACATGCATCTGCACCCGCGTGCGGACCCTACTGCTTGCCGCTCGCTCAACGCGCCATGCTCGCCGATGCATCGTTGTGCGCTGCAGCCGAGACGAGCTCCAGCTCGATGCTCAAGCTCTGACCTCTTTCTTCTGCTCCTCGCATGCACGCGAGCACCCATGCATGTTTTTGTAGCCCCGCCGACGACCTGCAGCCACTGGTGTTGGCTCCCGTCGCTACCCATGTTACCGTGGATTAATCGGTAAAGCAAGGCTTGGCCTCTGATCTTGTTCAAATACTGCAGCGCCCCTCATTTTTCACAAACACACATCTAGCTCACTGGTCAGCGCACTCGTTTGCATGTTTTAGGTACTAGGATCAAATCCCAGGCCGTCCAAGTTTCTTTTTCATCTTGTTTCTGTTATTTTTTCAGTCAGGTTCGCTCAAATTGTTGGTTCAGTTAGAGCTTGTCTGCAATCTATCACAATTGCACTTCTGTTCCTGTTGGTTAGACTAGCAGGTTTACACCCGGGCAACCAAAAATCAAAACTTGAGGCCGCCAGTCCATTTAAACCATTTTGCTTCACCCAGATCAAGCTTTGGCCTGTTTTCATCTCCTGTCAAGTCCATTTTTCAGCACAAAACATGCAGCAGCCCAGCTGGTTCCCTCAACACTCCCAAACCAGGAGGTCTTGGGATTTGAAACCCAGCTATCGCCTTTTTCCCTCTGTTTATCCTGCCCGCGTGTTTTTTCCTATCCCATGAGATTTAGCATTTATACATTTTCTGCATATTCACATCAATGCCATCATTTTGAATTGTTAATAACAAAATATCCATGCATCGAAATGAAACATGGCATTTATGCATCTTGCTCAGGTTTTCATGTACATTCACAATATTCAACTTTCATCCATGTTCAAACTGTTTGAAATTGTTGTTTGACTAAATTTACATAAATGTCATGCTATAATGGTTTGTTTCGTAACTAAATAACCGTAGCTCCAAATTTAATAAACTTTATTTCTAAGTGGTGTAGAAAAATGCATAGAATTACATGGCACACTTTATTTCCCTGGTTATCAATAATAAAATGTGGTTTTGGGAAGAATAGTATCAAATCCAATAATTGCACATGGGGATTTTCCGAAATTGTTGTTTTTTGTTTCCGGCCCCATTTAAATTGCTTAGGTAGTGTAGTTTAATTGTGTTGCACCTCTTGCCATATTAAGAACATTTAAACTTGTTGGGTTCATAAATGAGAGCGAACCAAATAATTGAATGTGGTGCTTCGTCAATATGCAACTTCTTGCATATTGAGCTCCACTTAATTTGTAGTATTGTTTGTTGCATCT
Organism: Secale cereale; assembly: GCA_902687465.1. NCBI lineage: Eukaryota > Viridiplantae > Streptophyta > Magnoliopsida > Poales > Poaceae > Secale > Secale cereale. Next base: position 348,949,453 of record LR738711.1, read on the forward strand.
TGCCATGCCATGCCTATTTAATATTGTCACGCCTCATACTTGGTTGAGCATCATGCCATGTTTATGCTTGTGTGATTACCATGTTGTTTGCTTCTCATCATTAGTTCCTGTTTCATTGCGATCGTGAGGATTCATTCGACTACACTTGGTTCGTCAATGTCCGTTTTTCTGCTTCATGGACTCGTTCTTCTTCCTAGCGGGATTCCAGGCAAGATAACTGTCACCTTGGAACTCATTATTATCATTGACATGCTAGTTGTCTCGATGCTATCGCTATGTCACGCTTCCTACCACTTGTTTATCAATCCTCCCAATATGCCATGAAACAACCTCTAGCATTTTCCACCAACCCAGCAAACCGTTATTTGGCTATGTTACCTCTTTGCTCAGCCCTTTTGCCTGGTGTTTTGTTCTACTCATGCCGCCTTAGGTTCCGATAAACCGGTGTTATGCTCCTTGATTTTGCGTTCCAAACGCGATGTGGGTTATGGGACCCCCTAGATAGTTCGCTTTGAATAAAACTCCTCCAGGAAGGCCCAACTTTGGTTTTAATTTGCCCAACATAATAAACATGACAATAAATTTGACGCATAGGGAGTTAGCGCTACCCGAGGTTTATTATTTAACTTAATGCATGGCGGCCAGTGTTGATGGTGTTGGTCCCAAACTAGAGCAACTTGCGGCGCCGCCCCTTGGCAACTTGGGGTATTTGGTAGTTGTAACAATAGCTCATCCACCGTGTGCTGAGAACGAGATACGCGGCTCCTATCGGAATCGTCGACACGTCGGGAGGTCTTGATGGACTTGTTTTAACATTGTCGAAATGTCTTGTCCACCGGGATTTCGAGTTTGATTGGGCTGTCCCCAAGATGGAGGTTTTACCTCTGCTGATCGTGAGAGCTTGTGATAGGCCACGTTGGGATACCCCTGCAGGGTTTTGAACTTTTGAAGTTGTGCCCGCGGTTATGTGGCAGATTGGAATTTGTTAATATCCGGTTGTAGAGAACTTGATAGAGGATCCGAATTAAAATACACCAACCGTGTGAGTAACCGTGATCGTCTCTTTTCAAGTAAGTTCGGGAAGAGAACATGGTGGGGTTTTGTTTGACTCGTAGGTAATTCAAGATCACTTAGTGATCATTACTAGTTTGTGATATTTCTCTTGAAATCCTAAGTTAGCCACCATACAAATGCTTAGTCATTGCTGCAACCTGACCACTTATCCTTTCCATACCCATTAAGATTTGGTAGTCTTGATACCCATGGTTATGGGATTGCTGAGTCCTCGTGGCTCAGAGATACTACGACAACAGTTGTAGGTGCAGGTTTCCGATGACTTGACGTGAGAGCGATGTTTACTTGTGTTGCAGTTCTTCTTCTTCCGCTTCTTCTTCATTCAGGGGATAGGTTCCTGGTCGGCAGCCTGGGATAGCAGGGTGTGTGTCATTTGTGCTTTCATGTGTTATCATCCGTACTCGGATGTCTCTCTTGTATGATGTTTGATGTATTCTTGTGGTAATTGTATGCCTGTTGTATGTAGCCCCATCTATTATGCAATGGTACAATGTAATGATATCCACCTTGCAAAGCGTTTCAATATGCGATTCTATCGTTTATGGGAACTCCGAGTTCCTCGAGGATAGGGTCGCATATTGGGCGTGACAATAGATGAGGCAAAAAATTTTATAATTTTCTACTACACCATTTGGAATCAAATCCGGACAATAATGCCTTTGGGTGATACGGCTGTAGTGCCCGGGCTACTGCAGGTATGATTTAAATAATGAAGGCACTCTTTTTCACTTCTCCAAGGCGTCTTCCCCGGATCCGGTTCGTTCCCGTCCGTGTCCACGACATCCTCCTCCGGCTTTGTGCGCTCGCCGCGGTGACGCCGTCTTCCGTTTTCAACATGCTCAACAAACAAGAGGAATTTGGACAGGACTATATGTTTAGAGGCTGACAGTCAAGACCGACCAGGTCCATGGCCGTATGCAAGAAAGTGACGCATTTGAAAAAATGCTTCTTCCTAATTGTATACCTCGCTTTGTGACCACAGGTTTGTCAACCTAGTAGTTAACAAATGAGATAAATTTACAACCAAGACCGTCATGCGCGGGCTTTTTAGTGGTACTGGGGATCAAGCGAGTATATTTTTCAGAGTGCTCAGCCACGACATGCGCAGCCCATGACATACCAGCACAGTGGTTTCAACTTGTTTTATGAGGCCTATCATGTATGTACTGGCGTATGGGCATCCCAGCCTAGGTTTTATTTTTTCTTAAACTTCGGCAACCCAATTTATCTTTTTAATAAAACGCAGATCACTGTATTTTTTCTATATATAAGAATAAGAATGCCGAGCCCAATTTATGTTTTCCATTCTAACCACATTATATATTATTATTAATATTATTATTAATATTATTATTATTAATAATATTATTATTATTATTATTGTATATTTAATACAAACTTATATATACATTATAATAACATCCAACGTCTTATTAACTTACAAAAATAAATGTTTAACAAAAGCTGGCAAGGGAAATCCTGGTTGTTTTTACTCTAAGGCAATGAAAATCCTGGTGATTGCGCACAAAAGCTTGCGAATATTTAAGGATCAATGTAATAATAATAGACTCATTTTTTATTTTGAGGAATAACTCGATATTGCTATTTTTCTATATAATATAATGTCGAGCTCCGGTTTTATTTTTGATACTAATTTCTCCGTCTAACCTAATATTATCTTTAATACAAAGCCTAGCAAATTCGTGTATTTTAAAAAAGTGCAAATGGGCTTTGATTTCTTAGAACAAGTGAAATGGGCTGAATTGACGCTAAGCTATTTGTTCACCCAACCCAGCGAATTGACTATAAATTCTCGAAAACGTGGGTTAAATATGCGCCACATATTTGTAGGGTGACATGTAGGCCAATAGGTCATAGCCGACATGTGTTGTCAACTTAGTCAACAAATCATTCTGACATCCACAACCATGGGATATATTTCCAACGGCAGGCATGCATCTTCAATCTCGTCTTCTTCCCCCAGCGCCACCTGCTCCGGCCTCCGGTAGCTAGGCAGCTAGCGGTTCTGCTTACCACGCATCGCAGCAAAGCGCTACCGCACCACCAGCCAGGATATCCCTCCACCACTCCACGCCTATTATTCTCCACCGACTACAGCCCGACGCAACAACCAGTTAACACTCGTACTCCTCTCCGTCTAAGACTCCACTGCCATGTCTTCCCATCTTCGGCTCGTTCCAGCCAGGGGCCTCACCGTCGTCCATCGCCTTGGTGCACTCGGTGCTGCCTGGTTAACATGGTCAACAAACGAGAGTTATCGGACGAGGACAATACATGCAGAGGCTGACAGTGGGGACACACTAGTTCTTGGACGCATGCATGCAACCTGCTCCTTATTACCGAGAAAAAAAATGTTTTTTTGACGCGGAAAAAATGTTTCATCTACATCTTCACACAGAAGGAAGTGCCTCATTATTATGGGCAAACAACAATTATTCCTAACACTAACAGCTAGGACCCACCAGCAAGGACCCTGACTTTTGGGCCATTAGGTCGGCTACGGAATGCTTTGTCAAATTAGTCAACAAAATGATTCTGACATCTGTAGTCATTGGATGTACATCTAACGGCCGGCATGCATCTTCAATCTCTCGTCTTCTACCTCCAGCGTCGGCGGGACTTTCTGCTCCTGCCTTGCTGCGAAGCGCTACTCCACTTCCGGCCAAGCCACCCCTACACCCCTCATGTTATTCTCCGCCGACTGCAGCCCCTGGCCACACCGAACCAGTCAACCCTCGTACATCGTACACCTCTCTGGCAGTGACTCCACTGCCACATCTACCCTGGCTCGAGGTCAATCCCTTCCCATGCCTCACCGTCATCCACCGTCTTGGTGCTCTCGGCGCGGTGTGGTCAACGTGGTCAATGAACGACTTCCATTGGATGAGGACCGTACGTGGAGAGGCTGACAGCTGGGTCCACGGCCGCACGCAAGGAAGTGCCTCCTTATTAAGTGCAAAAAATTGATTCGCGCTAGACAACTGGGACCCGCTGGCTATATCTTCGCACGTAATGAAGTGTGTGAGTCCCCGAGTCCGATGCGCCACGTGTCTTCCAATTATTCGTTACCTTTGACATGTCATCATGTGTTGCATCTGCATAGTTTTCAAAACTTGCATCCGTTCGTAGTTGCCCGAGTCCCCTCGTCCTTTCCATTGTCCGTTCTGAGCCCAAACACACTCGCACGCGCCCGGGACACCTTCGAATATTTATTTTATCAGTGGCCGAAAAATGTTCTCGGAATGGGTTGAAAATTTGTGTGTGGTCTTATTATAGTGTAGGTAGACCGCCTGTCAAATTTCGTCGCATTCGGTGCCTGTTTGATAGCCCAACCGTTAAATACAACGCCATCATTTTGGTATATTCGTCGGACGTTTCAGTCTCCGAAACCGTCCCCGGGCCTCTCTCTCTCTTCCCTCTCCTCAGCCCGAGACCCCTCTTCACAGCTACTAAACCAGCCCACTAGCCCACCTATGCCCCCATCTCACCGAAGCCGTCCGATCGAGATCAAACAGCTCGAAACGGCCTCAAAACCTCCCTAACCTAGCCCCCTACCTATATAAACACCACCCACATGCTAATTTTGGCCTAAACCTACCCCTAGACACCTTCCCCTACCTCCAGCCACCACCCTCGCCTCGAAAACCATGCCACCAGCCCCTCCTCCTTGTTTTCCGGCGCCATCCTCTCCACCTCCACCACGTGGCGCATCCCCATTCGCCAGTCGCAACCTGAGCCGCCGCTGGCAGCCAACCTGAGCTCGCCAGCTCAGCGCCCAATCTCCCTCGCTTTTCCATGCCTTCCCCACCGTCGCGGCCTGCCGGGCCCACACGCTGCCCGCCCCGGCCCGTGTGGCCGCCCGAGGCCCACAGCCACCAACCGTCGCCATGTCCTCCCGCTGGATACCAGCGAGATCGGGAGTGCTCGCCTCCGCGCTCGAGCCCTCCGGCGAGCCCACACCGCCGCGTCGGGCTTCGCTTTGCCGCCCTTCCTCACCTTGGTCAGCGCCGAGTCACCGTCGCCCGACCCCTCTCCCCGGAGCACCGCCCGACCGCGTTACCAACCGCCACCGCACCTGCCTCTGCAACCCCGCAGCCTTCACCGTCGAACCCCGCCCCGCGGTCGTAGCACCTCGCCAGCGCCAAGATCTGGGTTCCTCCCTGCCTGATCCGGGCATCCCTGCGCTTCCGGCCTCCTCGCCACCCTTGGGGACCTCACCGGAGCCGAGCCAAGCCGTCGTCACCGCCTCGTACTCGCTCAGGAGGATGACATCCCAACCGCCGCTCGCATCTCCTCCGTGGGCCGCCGGCCAGCCCCGCCTCCCTGGGCCGGCCTCGCCCCCGGCCCAGCTGCCCCGTCAGGACCAGCCTCTCCTCGTCGACTTGGGCCGTGGCCTGCTAGGTGAGCAGCCCAGCACCACCGCTAAGACCTGCACGTGCGCTATTTAAGTATAAAACACTCGTTTTTTTCTTTTCAATAAAATGGCTAAGTCCCAGTAAAGTCATTTCATGTTGCATATTTGATAGGCATGTATCTTTGTGCATGATTATCCAAATGGAGCATCTGATATGTCAAAATGTTCATCTTGATGTACTCTACATGATGGTGTGATTTGAATTCATGTTAGGATGCATTATGACTTGTTTATCTCTGTTGCAAAAATGCTAAGTTTTTAAAACTGCTAGAATTTGTAATACCTTGCTGATTTGTCTTTTTCATATCTTTTTGTGTGGCTTTTGTTTGAGCATCATGTCAACATGTGTTAGGAGCACAATCATGTCATCTTTGCTATGGTGCAATCCACTTTTCATGTTATGCCTTGTGGTGAGTGGAACACGCTTGCAAAGGGACCTACTTGTTGTTTGCTGATTTCTGAGACTTGTTGAAATCTGCTAAGTCTGAAACTATTATATTGTGATGCCATGTTTGCTTGATGCTATAGTCATATCCATGCACATTTGGAGATGTCGAGTGACCATGACTTGAATTCCATGTTATGCTCTATCCATCCATGCCCTTGTTTGCAATTATAGGTTGTTGTAGCTTGTCTCTTTCTTGCTCTCAAATTGCTATAAAATGTTTCTGTCAGCCTGTTATCAGTAAAGTCAGTTTTGCCATGTGAATAGCTAGTGTTCTATGCATCATATGACCATCTTCTTGCCATGATTAGCTGCACAAACATGTCTGCTTGCCGTTGGTTTTATTCACATGCCATGATATGCTTTGAGATGAGTTGCACAAGCTTGCAAACATGCCTATTTGTCGTTGTTGCTGCCATGTTCAGTTTATTTCACTAAGTCTGTGAAACTATTATCATTTGCAATCTTGCCATGATGTTTAGAGCATGTTCTAGTGGTGTTTGGCAGTAGCTCAGTGATCTTGTTTGTAGTGCTTGACATGTACATGCTTGCCATGCCCTTCGATGCCATGAAATGTTCCTGTAGCATGTTGTTTTGATGATTGCAAAGTGCCTAGTTACTGTTTTGGGACAGATTGTTGTTATATCTTGTTTCATGTGTATGTGTTGAACCCCTGCTCCGTTTTGAGCGTGCTCTATATGAAACTTGCTTGTTTTTGCATATAAATGAATCGTATCATGTTGTATCCATGCTTGGAGTGTGTTTGTTCGATGTTTGTATGCTTCTTGCATCTTTGCCATGCTTAACTTGTTTTGCTCATATCATCTAGGCCGTAGCTCCGAATTAAATGAACTTGACATGTACCTTGACTAGAATTTCATGTAGATCATCATGGTGAATGTTAACTTTCTGTTTAACAACTTGAACTTAAGGTTTGTTCAGATTAGGACCAATTTTGAAATTTGCATATGAGGACTTACCAGAATTGTTATATGTTGTTTCCGGCCTCATTTAAACTTGCTTTGTGTGTTGATCTTGTGTGCTTCATTTCTTGCCATGTTTTGCATAATGTAGCCTTGTCATGCATCATACTTGGTTGAGCATCATGTCTTGTTTATGTGTTGTGTGTTTACCATGTTGTTTGCTTCTTCTCGTTAGTTCCTGTTTCGTTGCGATCGTGAGGATTTGTTCGACTACGCTTGGTTCGTCTTCGTGGCTTCGTCTTCTTCCTGGACTCGTTCTTCTTCCTTGCAGGATTCCAGGCAAGAAGATCGTCACCTTGCATACCTACTATCATTGCTATGCTAGTTGACTCGATGTTATCGCTATATCTCGCGCTACCTATCTTTTGTTCGTCAGCCTCTCATTGTTGCCAAGAAACACCCCCTAACCTTTGACACCATCCTAGCAACCCGATGTATGGCTATGTTACCGCTTGCTCAGCCCCTCTTATATCATTGTTGTTGCATGTGAAGATGAAGATTGCTCCATGTCAGATCTTGGATTTGGAATATCACAATATCTATTACTATAATTAATGCACCTATATACTTAGCAATGAGTGGAAGGCTTGGCCTTTTGCTCGATGTTTTGTTCCACTCATGCCGCCTTAAGAACCGATAAATCGGTGTTATGTTCCTTGACTTTGCATTCCTAACGCAGTTGGGTTTATGGGGACCCCTCGCTTTGAATAAAACTCCTCCAGCAAGGCCCAACATTGGTCTTACCATTTGCCTAATAACTAAAAATTGCATAGGGAGTTAGCACTACCCGTGGATTCTTAATTCCACCCCGGGCCAGTCCTCCTCATGAGTGTTGGTACAAACTAGAGTCGTTTGTGGCACCGCCCCTTGGCAACTTGGGGTATTTGGTTGTTGTACGCTGTGCTCATGCGGACGTGGCCTGAGACTTGATACGCGCGGCTGCTATCAGGATGTCGGCACGTTGGGAGGTCTTGCTGGACTTGTTTTACCATTGTTGAAATGTCTTGTGCACCGGGATCCCGAGCCTGATCGGGATGTCCCTAAGATAAGGTGTTTTTTACGTGTACTGATCATGAGAGCTTGTGATGGGCTAAGTTGGGACACCCCTGCAGGGTTATGATCTTTCGTAAGCCGTGCCCGCTGTTATGTGGTAGATTGGAATTTGTTAATGTCCGGTTGAAGAAAACTTGACAGAGGATCCGAAATAAAACACACCAACCGCATGAGTAACCGTGACCGTATCTTTTCATTTTGAGAAGAGAACATGATGGGGTTATGTTTGACTAGTTGGTAGTTCATGATCACTTAGAGATCATTACTAGTTTGCGACCGTTTGCGTAGATGCTCATCTAATTCTTGTACTCGTAAGTTAGCCACCATATTTTGCTTAGCCGATGTTGGAACCTCACCACTTAACCTCTCCATACCCATTAAGCTTTGCTAGTCTTGTTACCCATGGTTATAGGATTGCTGAGTCCTCGTGGATCACAGTTATTACAACAACAGTTGTAGGTGCAGGTTTCTGATGACTTGACGTGAGAGCGATGTTTACTTGTGTTGGAGTTCTTTCTTCTTCTTCTTCTTCTTCTTCTTCTTCTTCATCATCATCATCTTCTGTCTTGGGATAGGTTCCTGGTCTATAGCCTGGGATAGCAGGATGGATGTCGTTGTGCTTTTCTTGTGTTTCATCCGTAGTCGGATGTCTTGTGTAGGATCCTATTGTATTCATGTGAAGTTGTATGACTTGTATGTATCCCCATCTATTTATGTAATGGTACGATGTAATGATATCCATCTTGCTAAGTGCCCGAAATGCGGTTTTGCCCCAGTCACGAAGTTATCATGTGATCAGGATAGAATCACGTCTTGGGCGTGACAAAGTGCATCCTTATCATCCCTGACAGCTGGGACCCACCCGGTCTAACCGTACGTAGGGTTGTCTGTCTGGTCGCGAACATGTACGTACATACTAGTAGATCGATTTCTCGGCAATGATGAACCGTGGCCGAGCAAGAAGCGGCACGTGTAGTTGTAGTGCCCCCGACGTAGCAGTTTAGGTAGTCCAGTCAAAACCATGTATACAAAAGTACATCCAGATGCCGAAAAATACGGCCACATACGTACATATGGTCGGGGTCTCGAATGCCTACTCGCGCATACGTATGGCGAGGGCGGCAGCAATGGCGTCATGTTCATCAGCATCCAACTAGCGGGTCTGAATGGAGAAACAACGTCGTGTTCATCGGGAGCCAACCGGCTTGGACGGAACAGCCGAAACCTGGTGTGGCGCACAACAAAACGGAGGGAAACGGCCTTCTGTTGGAGTGCATACGGTCGAAACGGGGTCCTCTTCATCGAGAAGGGGCTGGCGTACCACGAAACGGAGGAAACAGCCTTCTGCTCAATTGGCTACAGTCGAAATGGGATCCTATTCATCGGGAGGGGTCTGGCGTACCGCAAAACGGAGGAAACAGACTTGTGTTGGAGCGCTACGGTCGAAATAGGGGTCCTGTTCATCAGGAGTTTTGTGGCTGCAACCTCTTGAGCATGTGTTGGTTTTCCCTTGTGGCTTCTCTCAAGATAGCAGATTCTTACGGTGGGTGAACAAATTACTGTCGAGCAATTGATATAAAAGCGCATAGTTATGAGAATATCTAGTCATGATCATGTATATAGGCATCACGTGCGTTACAAGTAGACCGAAACGATTCTGCATCTACTATTATTACTCCACACATCGACCGCTATCCAGCATGCATCTAGAGTATTAAGCTCATAAGAAAAGAGTAATGCTTTAAGCAAGATGACATGATGTAGAGGGATAAACTCAAGCAATATGATATAAACCCCATCTTTTTATCCTCGATTGCAACACTACAATACGTGCCTTGCTGCCCCTGCTGTCACTGGGAAAGGACACCACAAGAGTGAACCCAAAGCTAAGCACTTCTCCCGCTGCAAGAAAGATCAATCTAGTAAGCCAAACCAAACTAATAATTCTAAGAGACTTGCAAAGATATCTTAATCATGCCTATAAGAATTCAGACAAGAACCAAATATTGTTCATAGATAATCTTGATCATAAACCCACAATTCATCGGATCTCAACAAACACACCACAAAAAGAATTACATCGAATATATCGCGAAGAAGATCGAGGAGAACTTTGTATTGAGATCCAAAGAGAGAGAAGAAGCCATCTAGCTAGTAACTATGGACCCGAAGGTCTGTGGTAAACTACTCACAACTTATCGGAGAGTCTATGGTGTTGATGTAGAAGCCCTCCGTGATCGATGCCCCCTCCGATGGAGCTCCAGAACATGCCCCAAGATAGGATCTCACGGGTACAGAAGGTTGCGGCGATGGAATTAGGGTTTCGTGGTGCTCTCGGATGTTTTCAGGGTATATGGGTATATATAGGAGCAAGAGGCACGGGGGGCCCACGAGGTTGGGGGCGCGCCTACCCCCCTGGGTGCGCCCCCTTGCCTCATGGCCACCTCGTGGCTTCCCTCACGTGTACTCCAAGTCTTCTAGGTTGCATTTGTTTCAAAAACGATCCTCCCTAAGGTTTCATTCCGTTTGGACTCCGTTTGATATTCCTTTTCTGCGAAACACTGAAATAGGCAAAAAAACAACAATTTGCACTGGGCCTTGGGCTAATAGGTTAGTCCAAAAAATAATATAGAAGTGTAAAATAAAGTGAATTAAACATCCAAAATAGATAATATAATAGCATGGACCAATCAAAAATTATAGATACGTTGGAGACGTATCAAGCATCCCCAAGCTTAATTCATGCTTGTCCTTGAGTAGGTAAATGATAAAAACAATTTTTTTGATGTGGAATGCTACCTAACATAATTCTCAATGTAATTTCCTTTATTGTGGCATGAATGTTCAGATCCGAAAGATTCAAGACAAAAGTTTAATATTGACATAAAATAATAAAACTTCAAGCATACTAACAAAGCAATTATGTCTTCGCAAAATGACATGGCCAAAGAAGGTTATCCCTACAGAATCATATAGTCTGGCTATGCTCTATGTTCATCACACAAAATATTTAACTCATGCACAACCCCAGTTTTAGACAAGCAATTGTTTAATACTACGATTTCTTCAAACTTTTCAACTTTCACGCAATACTTGAGCGTGAGCCATGGATATAGCACTATAGGTGGAATGGAGTGGTGGCTGTGGAGAAGACAAAAAGGAAGAAGATAGTCTCACATCAACTACGCATATAAATGGGCTATGGAGATGCCCATCAATAGATATCAATGTGAGTGAGTAGGGATTGCCATGCAGCGGATGCACTAGAGCTATAAGTGTATGAAAGCTCAACAAAAGAAACTAAGTGGGTGTGCATCCAACTTGCTTGCTCATGAAGAACTAGGGCGTGAGGAAGCCCATCATTGGAATATACAAGCCAAGTTCTATAACGAAAATTCCCACTAGTATATGATACTGGCAAGACGAGAGACTCTCTATCATGAAGATCATGGTGCTACTTTGAAGCACAAGTGTGGAAAAAGGATAGTAGCATTCTCTTTTCCTCTCATTCTTTATTTTTTTTATTTTGGGCCTTTTCTCCCTTTTTTTCTTTTTTTATGGCCTCTTTTTTTTTATCTTTTTTTTTTCGTTTTCGTCCGGAGTCTCATCCCGACATGTGGGGGGAATCGTAGTCTCCATCATCCTTTCCTCACTTGGACAATGCTCTAATAATGAAGATCATCACACTTCTATTTACTTACCACTCAAAGATTATAACTCGATGCTAGAACAAAATATGACTCTACGTGAATGCCTCTAAAGGTGTACCGAGATGTGCAATGAATCGAGATCGACATGTATGAAAAATTAAGCATGGTGGTCTTGCCACGAGTACGATGTCAACTACATGATAATGCAAAGTAGTATGACAATGATGAAGCATGTCATAATAAAGGGAACGATGGAAAGTTGCATGGCAATATATCTCGGAATGGCTATGGAAATGCCATGATAGAGATAGGTATGGTGGTTGTGTTGAGGAAGGTATATGGTGGGTGTATGGTAACGGTGAAAGTTGCGCGGTACTAGCGAGGCTAGCAATGTTGGAAGGGTGAGAGTGCATATAATCCATGGACTCAACATTATTCATAAAGAACTCATATACTTTTTGCAAAAATCTACAAGTCATCAAAACAAAGTACTAAATGCATGCTCGTAGGGGAAGGGTTGGTAGGAGTTAACCATCGCGCGATCCCGACCTCCACACAAAGGATGACAATCAATAAATAAATCATGCTCCAACTTCATCACATAACGATTCACCATACGTGCATGCTACGGGAATCACAAACTTTAACACAAGTGTTTCTTGAATTCACAATTACTCCATTAGCATGACTCTAGTGTCACCATCCTCATATCTCAAAACAACCATCAAGTATCAAACTTTTCATAATATTCAATGCACTTTATATGGAAGTTTTTATTATACCTATCTAGTCATGATCATGTATATAGGCATCACGTGCGTTACAAGTAGACCGAAACGATTCTGCATCTACTACTATTACTCCACACATCGACCGCTATCCAGCATGCATCTAGAGTATTAAGCTCATAAGAAAAGAGTAATGCTTTAAGCAAGATGACATGATGTAGAGGGATAAACTCAAGCAATATGATATAAACCCCATCTTTTTATCCTCGATTGCAACACTACAATACGTGCCTTGCTGCCCCTGCTATCATTGGGAAAGGACACCACAAGATTGAACCCAAAGCTAAGCACTTCTCCCATTGCAAGGAAGATCAATCTAGTAGGCCAAACCAAACTGATAATTCGAAGAGACTTGCAAAGATATCTTAATCATGCATCTAATAATTCAGACAAGAACCAAATATTGTTCATAGATAATCTTGATCATAAACCCACAATTCATCTGATCTCGACAAACACACCTCAACAAGAATTACATCGAATAGACCTTCAAGAAGATCCAGGAGTACTTTGTATTGAGATCCAAAGAGAGAGAAGAAGCCATCTAGCTAATAACTATGGACCCGAAGGTCTATGGTAAACTACTCACAACTAATCGGAGAGGCTGTGGTGTTGATGTAGAAGCCCTCCGTGACCGATGCCCCCTTCGGTGGAGCTCCGGAACAGGTCCCAAGATGGCATCTCATAGGTACAGAAGGTTGCAGTGGTGGAATTAGGGTTTCGTGGTGCTCTCGGATGTTTTTAGGGTATATGTGTATATATAGGAGCAAGAGGCACGTGAGTGGAGTTACAGGGGGCCCACGAGGATGGGGGGCGCGCCTATCCCCCTGGGTGCGCCCCCTGCCTCGTCGCCACCCCGTCGCTTCCCTCGCGTGTACTCCAAGTCTTCTGGGTCGCTTTTGTTCCAAAAACGATCGTCCCAAAGTTTTCATTCCGTTTGGACTCCGTTTGATATTCGTTTTCTGCCAAACACTAAAATATGAAAAAAAACAGCAATTTGCACTGGGCCTTGGGTTAATAGGTTAGTCCCAAAAATAATATAAAAGTGGATAATAAAGTCCATTAAACATCCAAAACAGATAATATAATAGCATGGAACAATAAAAAGTTATAGATACATTAGAGATGTATCAGTGGCGTACCGCAAAATGGAACTCCTTAGGCTACTCTTCGTCCACCATCGAATTCCTCCAGCCTCCACCTGCATTGTTCATCCACCGCATTTCCTCTGCCTCCACCGGCTACTGTTCAACCAGCCCTCCACTGGCTACTGTTCAACCAGCCCTCCACTGGCTACTGTTCAACCAGCCCTCCACGGGGTCCTGTTCATCCACCCCGAACCGGCCGCTCGGCTGTGGCGGCCTCCTCTCAGCGTCCTATTGATCGAGCGGCAACCGCCTAGTACTACCATGGGGTCTTGTTCATCCAACTGCCACCTGGAACTATTCATCCAACCCAAACCATGTACGTCTCGACTCGTTCAATCAACCCCCACGTTCACTCATTCATCAAGAGGCAGCGGGTTCGATTGGCTTCAATAAGCAACAGCAACGATCACTCGGGTACAGTTAGCAGCGGTAGCGAAGGAATTGCTCAAGGTGAGTTAACAACCAAGGGATCGATCGCTCGGGTTCAGTAACGTAGCCTAGTGTAATCGCTTGGGTTCAATTAGAGCCCAACACCTCGCACACATGCGCGTACGTATACAAGAGAAATGCGCAAACCTCCGTGCATCGCTCGACCCCGACCACCCGCTGTAACCGGGAACTCCCCAAATTTTTCCTCGCCCTCACTTCTACGATGGTTTTTTCCATCATGGATGGCCCAAAGAATATCATGCAGGTGCGTCTCCGGCCCGCCCAGGACAAAAAACCCATTTTCTGTCATGATTTTTTGTTATAGATGATGATACCGGGTTTTGTCACAATTATCGTCATAGAAGTGTCATAAGCATGATAGAAACAATTTCGTTCGGGCCTAAATGTCACGGATATGTCTTTTTTTGTAGTGGGGGGGGTGTGGTGTCGGAACAGAGAAACAACACCCTGTTCATCGGCAGGTAACCGACTGGGTTGGAATGCGTCATGTATAACGGGAGCCAACCGACTTGGACATAATAGCTGAAATGGGATCTGACGTACCACATAATGGAGGAGACAGCCTTCTGTTGGACCGGCTACAGTCGAAATGGGGTCCCGCTCATCGGCTCGGGGTTTTCCGTACAAAAAAAGATGAAATAGGGTCCTATTAATCAGGGTTTTGTCACAATTATCTTCAACCTCCTATAGTCGAAATAGGGTCCTATTGATTGGGAGGGGTGTGGCGTACCGCAAAACAGAGGAAACAGACTTCTGTTGGAGCGCCTATAGTCGAAACGGGGTCCTGTTCATCAGGAGGGGTGTGGCGTACTACAAAACATGACTCCACGATGCTACTGTTCATCCACCATCTGCTGCCTCGCCCCAGCCTCCACATGCTACTTTTCATCTACCGTCGATCTCATCCAACCCTCCACGGGGTCCTATTAATCTAGCCCCAATAATCGGCTGGGCTGTGGCGGCCTCTTCGGGGTCCTGTTCATCCAGCGGCAACCACGGGGTCTTGTTCATCCACCCCCATCGGGAACTGTTCATCCACAGCCAACCAACCGACTTGATCGATCAATGTGTCTTGACTCTGGTCTATGTGTATCACGCGTGAGGTAGCAACGGGTGTTGTTCATTGAGAGGCAACCCAACCGGCCACGTCTCACATGTGCAGGGGCCTTCGGCTTCATTAAGTAGCGAGAGCGATCGATCGGGTTCAGTCAGGCAACAAAGGAATCACTCGGGTTTAGTTAGGTAGCAAAGGATCGATCACCTTCAGTGGATAGAGGTGGTTCTAGGGCGAGCTAGATCGATCGCTCGGGTTCAGTAAGCGAATGCCTCGCTCGGGTTCAGTTAGAGCCAAACTCCTCACACACACGCGCGTACGCATACGAGAGAAACGCGCAAACCTCCATCCATCACTCCACCCCGACCACCCACCTAACTGGGAACTCCCTAAAATTTTCCCCGCCCTCGCTTCTACCAAGAGTTTTTCCATCATGGACGGCCCAAAGAATATCATGCAGGCGCGTCTCCAGCCCGCTCAGGATGAAAAGCCCTTTTTCTATCATTTTTTTGTCATACAAGTAGGAGCGCACGACATCTATGATGATACCAGTTTTTGTCACAATTATCGCCATAGAAGTGTCATAAGCATGACTGAAAAAAATCATTCAGGCCAAAATATCACAGATGTATCTTTTTTTGTAGTGGTAACTCTTTCGGTTTAGTCATTGTTGATGATTTTTCCAGATTTATGTGGGTGCTCTTTCTTGATGATAAATCACAGGTCCAAAATATCTTCAAGAATTTTGCTAGGAACACCCAAAAGCAATTTTACGTGAAGATCAAGAAAGTTCAAAGTGGTAATGGAACATAATTCATGGATGCAAACGTGGACACCTTTGTTCACAAAGAAAGGTTTTCACAGGAGTTCCCGGCTGTGTACACACCTCAACAGAATGGAGTTGTTGAGAGGAAGAACCAAACAGTTATTGAGATGGAAAGAACGATGCCTTAAGAATACAAGACACCAAGACATTTTTGGATGGAAGTGCTTGAGACAGCTTGTTAAGCTACGAACCAATTATATCTTCATAAGCTTCTCGGCAAAATAGCATACGAGCTACTCACCGGTAACAAATCACAAGTTGGATACTTTCGACTATTTGGCTCGAAGTGTTACATTCTTGATAAGCATCATCGTTCGAAGTTTTCAACTAAATCCCATGAAGGTTTTCTTCTAGGTTATGGCTCAAACTCTCACACTTACCGTGTCTACAACAATTTCACCCGAAAAGGTTGGAGAAATGATAGATGTGAAGTTCGATGAATCTAATGGCTCGCTAGTAGAGGAACAACCAATTGATGTAGAAGATAAAGACCCTTGGGAAGCAATTCAAGATCTATCTATTAGTAAGATTAGTCCAACGCAGGTGAAGGATAGTACTTCGTCCATTCAAGTGGTTGCCTCAACTTCACATCAAGGTGAACCACAAGTTGACACTGGAGGCATCCACAAGTGGAACACGTCAACATGAAGGGAATGAGGTAGTACACTAAGATGATCCGCCTTGACCACCATCTCCACCTCCACAAGGGAAAAACAATAACATCAATAATGAGGAAGAAGATAATGATGAGGATGTTCCACCACAACCCAAGCAAAAGCTAGATTACCCACAAGTATAGGGGATCTATCGCAGTCCTTTCGATAAGTAAGAGTGTCGAACCCAACAAGGAGCACATGGAAATGATAGGCAGTTTTCAGTAAGGTATTCTCTACAAGCACTGAAATTATCGGTAACAGATAGTTTTGTGATAAGGTAATTTGTAACGAGTAACAAGTAGTAAAAGTAAATAAGGTGAAGCAAGATGTCCCAATCCTTTTTGTAGCAAAGTACAAGACTGGACAAACTTTTATATAAAGGAAAGTGCTCCCGAGGACACATGGGAATTATCGTCAAGCTATTTTGCATCATGCTCATATGATTCGCGTTCTTTACTTTGATAATTTGGTATGCGGGTGGAACGGTGCTTGGGTACCGCCTTTCCTTGGAAATCATCCCACTTATGATTAACCTCTATTGTAAGCATCCGCAACTACAAAAGAAGTATTAATGTAAACCTAACCAAAGCTTGAACCATAAGGATCCAAATCAGCCCCTTACGAAGCAACGCATAAACTAGGGTTTGACCTTCTGTCACTTTAGCAACCCATCATCTACTTATTACTTCCCAATGCCTTCCTTTAGACCCAAACAATGGTGAAGTGTCATGTAGTCGACGTTCACATAAAATCACTAGAGGAAAGAAAACATACATCTCATTAAAATATCGAACGAATACCAAATTCACATGACTACTTATAGCAAGACTTCTCCCATGTCCTCAGGAACAAACATAACTACTCACAAATCATATTCATGTTCATAATCAGAGGGGTATTAATATGCATAAAGGACCTGAACATATGGTCTTCCACCGAATAAACCAACTAGCATCAAGTGCAAGGAGTAATCATCACTACTAGCAACCCACATGTACCAATCTCAGGTGTTGGGACAAAGATTGGATACAAGAGATGGACTAGGGTTTGAGCGGAGATGGTGCTGGTGAAGATGTTGATGGATATTGACCCCCTCCCGATGAGAGGATCGATGGTGATGATGACAGTGACGATTTACCACTCCCGGAGGGATGTTTCCCCGACAGAACAGCTCCGCCGGAGCCCTAGATGGGTTCCGCCAAGGTTCCGCCTCGAGACGGCAATGCTTCGTTCCGAAAGCTTCCTCCTGGTTTTTTCTAGGGCAGAAGACACCTTACCCCAGAAGATGGGCATCGGGGGGCTGCCAGGTGGCCCACGATGCAGGGGGCGCGCCCCCCACCCTCGTGGACGGTGGGTGGCCCCCCTCTAGTGCTTTCTTCGCCCACTATTTTTAATGTATTCCAAAACAGACTTCCGCAGAGTTTTAGGACTTTTTGAGTTGTGCAGAATAGGTCTCTAATATTTGCTCCTTTTCCAGCCCAGAATTCCCGCTGCTGGCATTCTCCCTCCTTATGTAAACCTTGTAAAATAAGATAGAAAAGGCATAAGTATTGTGACATAATGTGTAATAACAGCCCATAATGCAATAAATATCTATATAAAAGCATGATGCAAAATGGACGTATCAACTCCCCCAAGCTTAGACCTCGCTTGTCCTCAAGTAGAAGCCGATATCGAAAAATATGTCCACATGTTTAGAGATAGAGGTGTCGATAAAATAAAATACGGACATGAGGGCATCATGATCATTCTTATAACCGCAACACACACACACACACACACACACACACACACACACACACACACACACACACACACACACACACACACACACACATACTCAACTATCATTCAGTCTCACAATTGCTAAAGTAATAATCTATTCACAATGTCAAGTACGAATCAGAAACTCCATTAAAAACTAACAAACTGTGATCCCAGTCATTGAAGCAATTGCAATTTATCATAACATCGGAAAGAGTCATTATAAGAGCTTTTCAACAAGTCCACATACTCAACTATCATTCAGTCTCACAATTGCTAACACTCATGCAATACTTATGGGTATGGATTTTCAATCGGATAAAGAGAAAGGGGCATATAGTTTTTCCTCCCAACCTTTTACCTCAAGGGTAATGTCAACAATAATGCTTTATGCAAAATCACATCAAACTTGATATATATATATATATATATATATATATATATATATATATATATATATATATATATATATATATATATATATATATATATATATATATATCAGGATCTTTACAACACATAGTGCTTGCCAAAGGATAAAGTGTAAAAAGGAAGGGTGAAGATCACCATGACTCTTGTATAAGGTATAAGACAAAAATAAAAGATAGCGCCCTTCGTAGAGGGAAGGAGAGGTTGTCATGTGCATTTATGGTTGGATGCACGAAATCTTGATGCCAAAGAATGTCACTTTATATTGCCACTTGTTATAGGGACCTTTATTATGCAGTCCATCGCTTTTACTGCTTCCATATCACAAGATCGTATAAAGCTTATTTTCTCCATACTAATAGATCATACATATTTAGAGAGCAAGTTTTATTGCCTGCAACAATGACAACTTACTTGAAAGATCTTACTCAATCCCTAGGTAGATATGGTGGACTCTCATGGCAAAACAGGGTTTAAGGATATTTGGAAGCACAAGTAGTATCTCTACCTGGTGCAAGGAGTTTGGCTGCATGAGGGGGAAAGGCAAGCTCAACATGTTAGATGATCCATGACAATATACTTTATTTCAGATATAAGAAAACATAACCCATTACGTTGTCTTCCTTGTCCCACATCAACTTTTTAGCATGTCATATTTTATTGAGTGCTCTCAATCATAAAAGATGTCCAAGATAGTATATTTATATGAGAGAACCTCTCTTTCTTTATTACTTCCGATTAATTACAACGATGACCAAAACTATGTTTGTCAACTCTCAACAACCTTTATTCATCATACTCTTTATATGTGAAGTCATTAATCTCCATAAGATCAATATGATATCTTTAATTCTTTTTTAATAATTTCTTTATTCCCTCAAGATCATAGTAATATAACCAAGCCCTCGACTCAAGACTAATCTTTATTATATATAGCTCACATACTCGATTACATATAAGGATCATAAAGCAAAGCACAAAACTAGAACATACTAAACTTTATTCTACTAGATCAAGATATAACCAAAAGGATTGAACTAAGAAAAAGGTAAAGATAGAAGTCTGATGATGCTACTATACCAGGGCACCTCTCCCAAGCTTGCAGTTGCCAAGGGGAGTGCCCATACCCATGTGTTTATCTCTCTTTCTTCGGAGATGGTAGAGAAGATAGTGGTGATGTTGGAGTGTCGCACATGGAGCGTAGGAGATCCTCCAATTTGCGGATAATGCCCTTGAGTGCGGTGATATGCTCCTTCAACAAAATATTTTCACGTGTGAGATACTTATTTTGTATGCGAGCTAATTCAATCATCTTGAAAGCTTCAATCTCAATTGGGGTAAGAAGATTTTGATGAGGTTGAAGGATGTCTTCTTCTTCTGCTGCCGGAGCTTGATCCTCCATGGCCTTCTTGATCCTATCGTCCTTGTTGATCTCCTCAGTTTCTTCTCTCTTCAGCTCTATCTTCATTGGCCAAGCATCATTGCCCTCATTGTTGAAGGAGGGGGATGACATGATGCCTGGCCTTGACAACTTTGGCAAAAAACAGCTCGAAACAAAAACAAAGGATATTCACGTGATACAGTGGTCAAAACCTTTGGGAGATTATATAATGAATTTTTACCGACCAAAAGAAGTATCGTGCAAGAAAACAGAGTCCGGAGGGCACACGAGGTTCCCACGAGGCAGGGGGAGCACCTAGGGGGGTAGGGCGCGCCCTCCACCCTCGTGGATGCCTCGTGTCCCATTCAGACTACTTCTTATTTTCCTATTTTCTTAAATATTCCAAAACGGAGAAAAATTGCTATTATAACTATTTTGGAGTCGGTTTACTTACGCTACCACATACCTATTCCTTTTCGAAGTCTGAAAGTTCTGGAAAGTGTCCCTTATGTATTCCTCTGGGGTTACGGTTTCAATGACATTAGTTTCAACATTTATGGGATTACCTAAGATATAATGTTTTATTCTTTGACCGTTCACCATCTTTGGATTTAAGCCTTCGAAGTTGTTGATTTTTATGGCACCGGAACGATAGACCTCCTCGATAACATAAGGGCCTTCCAATTTTGAGAGAAGTTTTCCTGCAAAAAATCTTAAACAAGAGTTGTATAGCAAAACACAGTCACCTACATTTAACTCACATTTTTTATCCTTTTGTCATGCCATCTTTTAACTTTTTCTGTAAACAATTTGGCATTTTCATAGGCCTGGGTTCTCCACTCATCAAATGAGCTAATGTCAAATAGTCTCTTCTCACCAGCAAGTTTGAAATCATAATTCAGCTCTTTAATGGCCCAATATGCCTTATGTTCTAGTTCGAGAGGTAAGTGAAATGCTTTTCCATAAACCATTTTATATGGAGACATCCCCATAGGATTTTTATATGAAGTTCTATAGGCCCATAATGCATCATCAAGTTTCTTGGACCAATTCTTTCTAGATCTGTTAACATTCTTTTGCAAAATTAATTTCAGCTCTCTATTACTCAGTTTTTCTTGACCACTGGACTGTGGGTGGTATGGGAATGCAATTCTATGATTAACATCATACTTAGCAAGCATTTTACAGAAAGCACCATGAATAAAATGTGAACCACCATCAGTCATTAAGTATCTAAGGACTCCAAACCTCAGGAAAATAACTTCTTTAAGCATCTTAATTGAGGTGTTATGATCAGCACTACTAGTTGGAATAGCTTCTACACACTTAGTAACATAATCAACAACAACTAAAATATGTGTATACCCATTAGAGGAAGGAAACGGTCCCATATAATCAAAGCCCCAAACATCAAATGGTTCAATAACTAGTGAATAGTTCATAGGCATTTCTTGACGTCTACTAATATTACCAATTCTTTGACATTCATCACAAGACAAGACAAACTTATGGGCATCCTTGAAGACAGTAGGCCAATAAAAGCCGGATTGCAATACCTTATGCACATTTCTATCTCCAGCATGGTGTCCTCCATAAGCCTCGTAGTGACACTTGCGTAGGGTCTGTTCCTGTTCATGCTCAGGTACACACTATCTAATAACACCATCTACTCCTTCTTTATAAAGGTGTGGGTCATCCCAGAAGTAATGTCTTAAATCATAGAAAAACCTTTTCTTTTGCTGGTATGTGAAACTAGGTGGTATAAATATAGCAACAATGTAATTAGCATAATCAGCATACCATGGAGCAGTACAAGAAGCATTTTATGATAGCTAATTGTTCATCAGGAAAGCTATCACCTATAGGTAGTGGGTCATCAAGAATATTCTGTAACCTAGACAAGTTTTCTGCAACGGGGTTCTCAGGTCCCTTTCTATCAATAATATGCAAATCAAATTCTTGTCGTAGGAGAACCCATCTAATAAGTCTAGGTTTAGCATCTTTCTTTTCCATAAGATATTTAATAGTAGCATGATAAGTGTGAATAGTTAGTTTAGAATCAACAATTTAAGGTCTCAACTTATCAGAGGAAAATACAACTGCCAAAAATTCTTTTTCAGTAGTTGCATAATTTCTCTGGGCACTTTCTAGAGTTTTACTGGCATATTGGATAACATTTAATTTCTTATCAACTCTTTGTCCTAGAAGAACACCTACATCATAATCACTAGCATCACACATAATTTCAAAGGTTAAATTCCAATCTGGTGGTTGGACAATAGGTGCAGAAATCAAGGCTTTCTTAAGTATTTCAAATGCTTCTACACAATTTTCATCAAAAACAAAAGGAACATCTTTTTGTAAGAGATTAGTTAGAGGCCTAGAGATTTTTGAGAAGTCTTTAATGAACCTCTTATAAAAACTGGCATGACCAAGGAAATTTCTTATACCTTTAATGTCCTTAGGACACGACATCTTTTCAATAGCATCAGCTTTAGCTTTATCAACTTCAATACCTCTTTCAGAAATTTTATGCCCCAAGACAATACCTTCATTAACCATAAAGTGACACTTCTCCCACTTCAAGACAAGATTACTTTCTTCACATATCTGCAAAACTCGATCAAGTTTTCTTAAGCAATCATCAAAAGAAGTTCCATACACGGAGAAGTCATCCATGAAAACCTCAAAAATCTTTTCACAAAAATAAGAGAATATAGGCATCATGCATCTTTGAAAGGTAGCAGGTTCATTACATAAGGCAAAAGGCATACATCTATAAGCAAAGGTACTGAAAGGGCAAGTAAAAGTGGTCTTTTCTTGATCCTCTTTTGACACAGGTATTTGAGAGAAACCAGAATAGCCATCTAGAAAGCAAAACTGTGTGTGTTCGGATAATCTTTCTAGCTTTTGATCAATAAAAGGTAAAGGGTAATGATCCTTTTTAGTAGCTTTATTTAATTTGCGGAAATCAATTACTATCCTATAACCTATAACAATTCTTTGTGGGATCAATTCGTCTTTATCATTAGGAAAAACAGTAATTCCTCCCTTCTTAGGGACACAATGGACATGACTTACCCAATTACTATCAGCAACGTGATAAATTATACCTGCCTCTAGAAGCTTTAGTATTACTTTCCTTACCACTTCTTTCATCCTAGGATTTAACCGTCGTTGGTGATCAACAACCGGTTTAGCGTCTTTCTCCAATTTTATTTTGTGCTGGCACAGAGTGGGACTAATGCCCTTAAGGTCATCAAGAGTATATCCAATGGCAGCACGGTGCTTCTTCGGAGTTTTCAATAATTTCTCTTCTTCCCACTCTGAAAGGTTAGCACTAATAATAACAGGATATATCTTCTTTTCATCAAGATAAGCATACTTAAGAGTAGCAGGTAATGGTTTGAGCTAAAAAGCGGGATCACCCTTGGGTGGAGGTGGATCCCCTAGAATTACTACAAGCAAGTTGTGTTTCAATAAAGGACACTGTTCAAAGAATACTTCATCTATTTCCCTTCTCTCATTCATAAACATATCATTTTCGTGCTCTACGAAGTTGTGTTACGAGGCACGGTAGTAGAAGCAAGACCAATAATTTCATCTTTACCATGCAATTCTTTATCATGAGGTTGTCTCCGAAATTTAGCAAAGTTAAAATCATGAGACATATCCCCTAAACCAACAGTAACAATATCCTTTTAGCAGTCTATGCTAACATTAACAATATTCAAGAAGGGTCTACGAAATATAATGGAACAAAAGTTATCTTGTGGGGAACCAAGAACAAGAAAATCAGTAGGATATTTGACTTTCCCACACAAGACTTCAACATCTCTAACAATCCCAACTAGTGAAATACTATCTTTATTGGCAAGCTTAATTGTAACATCAATACCTTCTAGCTCAGCAGGTGCAATATCGTGTATAATTTCTTCGTATAAGGAATGAGGTATTGCACTCGCACTAGCACTCATATCACATAAACCATGATAGCAATGATCTCCTATTTTAACAGAAATAACAGGCATGCCTACAATAGGTCTATGTTTATTTTTAGTAGCGAGTCTAGCAATTCTAGCAGCTTCATCACAAAGGTAAATAACATGTCCATCAATATTATCGACCAAGAGACCCTTAACCATAGCAATACTAGGTTCAAATTTAATTTGCTTAGAGGGTGTAGGTGTTCTAGCATTACTCTTACGAACCACAGTTGAAGCTTTAGCATGATCCTTTATTCTAGCAGGGAAGGGTGGTTTCTCAATATAAGCGGTAGGAACAATAGAATCGGCATTAGGGAGATCAACATGAGTAGCAAATGATTCATAGAAAGAAGCTACTATCTCAGAGTCAAGTCCATATTTAGTGCTAAATTCACAAAAAACATCGGTATCCATAAAAGATTTAACACAATCAAACTTAGGTGTTATACCTGACTCCTTACCTCGTCGAGATCCCAACCTTTAGAGTTGCGTTTAATTCTTTGCAATAAATCCCATTTGAATTCAATAGTCTTCATCATAAAAGAACCAGTGCAAGAAGTATCGAGCATGGAGCGATTATTGAGAGACAGCCGAGCATAATTGTTTTAATAATTATTTCTCTTGAGAGCTTATGATTGGGGCATTAATATAACATTGACTTAAGCCTCCCCCAAGCTTGAGCGATACTTTCACCTTCATGAGGCCAAAAATTATATATAAAATTACGATCACGATGAACCTGATGCGTAGGATAAAACTTCTGATGAAATTCCAATTTCAATTGGTTGTAGTTCCATGATCCCATATCATCACATAGCCTAAACCATGTCAATGCCTTTCCCTTCAGAGATAAAGGGAAGACCTTCTTCTTGATAACATCCTCGGGCATAGCTGCAAGCTTAAATAATCCACAAACTTCATCCACACATATTAAGTGCAAATCGGGACGCAATGTTCCATCTCCTATAAAGGGATTAGTGTAATGCCCCGGATGTAATACTTTCCCTTTGTGGCAATATATAACTTTGGCTTCATCAGTTCCATTCCGGGTTCTTCGTCTTTTCGGGTTTTCGTCGTTTTGTCGTGTGCGTGTGTGCATTCATCCATGTCATTTTGTCATGTGCATTGCATTGCATTTGTGTTGTCGTTTGCATCCGGTCCCACTCGTTCCTTCCCGTTGTCCGTTTCGAGTTCCGACGCTCTCTCACGTGCTTGTGGCTTCCCGGAGTCCTTCTTTTCTGTTTGGCCGTGTAACGTTTCCGGTTTGGCGTGAGACTTGTCGTGCGATGTTGTTTTGGTACGCGTAACCCGCCTGTCAAGTTTTGTCGCGTTTGGAGTTCGTTTGATGCTCCAATAGTTATCCTCGTGGGCTAAAAGTACATCCTCTTTGAGGCCCAAGAAACCCCTCCAACAGCCCACCAACCCAACTCAAACCCTTCCCATCATCTAGGCCGTTCAATTGTGATCTCGTGGTCGAAAACCTCTCCGCATTTGAACTTCCCTAGCTCATTGTGCCTATATAAACGTCCACCCCCTCCAATGTTGCGTCCAAAACCCTAGTGTTTCCACCTCTGCCGAGCCGTGCTTCCACCGTTGCCGAGACGTGCTTCCGCCGCCGCCGCCAGTGCTTCCACTTCCACCCAAGCGGGCCTGTGGGGCCCGAGGCCAGCCCGCCGATCGGGCCAGATCTCGCCCGCCAGCCTCGCGCCTTCGTCCCCGCCGCCGGGCACATGCAGCCGCGCCGCCGCCGGCCGGAGCGCCGCCGCGCCGGGCCTCCTCTCCTCCGACCCCGCCGCCCCATCAAGCTCCCTCCGCCGCCGGAGCTCCTCGAGCCCGTCGCCGGACCTTGCGCTCCTTCTCACCACCAGCTCGCCGCTGCCTCCCGTCCTCGCCGCCGGCCAGGCCAGTCGCCGCCCTGACGACCCTCCGCCTCCCATCGCACCGGAGCCGGCCGCCGCCGCCGCATCGAAGGGAGCGAGCTGCCCCGATCGGGATCTCCCCGATCCAGCGCCCAGATCGGGCCGGGAAACCCTAGCGGATCCGGCCGTGGACCCGCAGCGCCCGATCCACCGACCCGACAGCCCGTTTGACCGCCCCGTTGACCAGCAGGTTGTTTCTCGTTTTTTTGCCTAAGTGTTTAGATTTTCAGTGTCTGATGCATTTTTGTGATGAGAATATCTTTTACTGTGCATGTCCGTTTTGTGTGTATGATATGTCAAAATGATCGTGGTGACATGTACTATGTTTTGTTCCATTGTGTCATGCATGTTTGAGGTCATCTAGATGTCTTAATCTTCATGAGAAGAGTTCTACTTGTTATAAACTGCTGCTATTAGTTGTTTTCATGCCATGTTTGCAATGTGATAACTTGATGCATGTTTATCCAAATGAAGAAAATGATATGTCCACATGTTCATCATGAGATGCTCTACATGTTGGTTGCTTTAGCTTGCATGATAGAATTCATCTTGCCATGTTTATCTCCTTTGCAAGGGTGCTTGTGGCTGTTAGGTTGTTAAACTTGTTACAAGATGGATAGTTGAGGAGCTCGTTGCTATTGATGTGGTTGTCCCCTTGTTGCATGCTTATATGTTTTGGGCTCCCCATCATGTGTACTTTGCTGTGGTGCAAACCACTTGCCATGTTATGCTTGAGGTGACTTAAACTTGCCCACAAACATGCCATGATTTTACTGCTGTTTTAACACTTAGTGAAATTTCAATAAGTCTGGAATCTGTAATTTCCAGATGCCATGTTTGCTTGATGTTCTAGGAAAATCCATGATAGTTCTGGGGTGACTATTGATGATTCCTTGTTGTATATGTTGTTAGCTATCCATTCATGCCCTCACATGCTCATTTGGGTGGCTGTAGCATATTTAACTCTTGCTCCCAAGTTGCAAGAAAATACTGTTGTCACGTTTTTGTTGTCATGTTCAAAATGTTGTAGCTTGTTGCTATTGATCCATGCCTCCTTTGGAGATGCTCCAATGGAATTGTTTGCTGTAGGATATGTCTACTTTATGTCCATGCTCCTTGTCATGATGTTTGAGTGCTGTAGAGTATATATTTCTTGCTCCGAAGTTGCTATGTGGCTGTTAGTTTCAGCTTTTGCATGTTTATTGTTTCGGATGCATCTTTTAGCCCGTTGCTCCGTTTTGAGCAAGTCCTATATGAAACTTGTGTGGTTTTGCATGTAGATTCATAATATCCTCTTGTTAGCATGTTTTGAAGTTTCTTGCTAGTTGCATATTGTCATGTTCCTTGTGCTGTATCTCTGTGTTTCCTATGTTGTTTTTCTGTGCATCCTAAGTGCATCTGCAGTGATGCCTTAGTGCATCAGCCATGCATCCTGTGGTTTGCGCATTGCATCTTGTTTGATTTCGTGCCTCGTATGTTTTGTGTTGAGTAGATCCGGAAGCCGAGTACGAGTACGAGAATGAGGTTACTACCGAGGTTGAGAACGAGGAGCTCTCTTACGATCCCATCGACGACCCGACATGCAAGATGACCCGACCCGGATATCATTACTATCTTTGCCTATTGCTAGAACTCTCGCTCTTTAGCTTATTGCCTCGATGCCCATGTTTTCCTGTCAGCCTCCTATTGTAGCCATGAATCTGTCTAACCACCCTACCTATGCAAACCCATGTTTGGCTAAGTAAGCTTCGCTCAGCCCCTCTTATAGCATTGTTAGTTGCAGGAGAAGATTTGAAGATTCTTGCTTCATGTTGAAGCTTGTTGGGATATCACACTATATTAACTCTTAATGAAATCATCTATATACTGCTAATGGGTGGAAGGCTAAGTCTTTTGCTTGGTGATTTGTTCCACTCATGCCGCCCTAGGAACCGTATAAACCGGTGTTATGTTCCTTGATTATGCGTTCCTCACACGGTTGGGGTTATGGGACCCCCTCGATAAACCGCTAAGTGCTAAGTCTTTTCCAGCAAGTCCCAACATTGGTACTATTTTCCTAAACAACTAAAAACTTGCCAAGGGAGTAATTAACCCGAGGATTAATTAATCAACCCCCCTGGGCCAGTGCTCGATTTGAGTGTTGGTCCAAACTAGAGCCACTTGCGGTGCCACCCAGTTCGCTGGGGTCTTCGGTATCTGTACGTACTGCTCATCCAGTCGTGGCCTGAGACTAGATACGCGCGGCTACTATCAGGCTGTCGGCACGCCGGGAGGATTGCTGGATTAGCCTTACCTTAGTCGGAGTATCTTGAGCACGGGATTCCGAGAATACTCGGGCCTTCCCACCTTGGAGTTGCGACTCTGTGGATCGTGGGCTTTTCATGGGCCAAGTTGGAACACCCCTGCAGGGTTATGAACTTTCGAAAGCCGTGCCCGCGGATATGTGGCAAATGGGAATTTGTTAATATCCAGTTGTAGAAAACTTGACACCATGTTCAGAATACACTACCAGCGTGAGTACCGTGACGGTCATTTTCCGAAATGGGTTCGGGAAGTGAACACGGTGGGGTTATGTTTGACTTGCTTAGTTAGGATCACTTCGTGATCATCTTTCGTCCGAGGCCCTTCTCTTCTTGCTCTCTTTTACGTAAGTTAGTGCTAGTGCTGCTGCAACCTCTTGTTCTTCTTCATCCTTGTTCCACACCCAAGGCTTGGATAGTTGTGTTACCCGGGAACAGGATTGCTGAGTCCTCTGTGGCTTACAGATTCTACACCACACCAGATGCAGGTACTCATGCGATCTATTCACGTGACGACACCGAGCTGTACTGGGAGTACGACGTGGACCGTAGCCGTTACTATGTGCACTATCCCGAGATCAGTAGAGGTTTCTACTAGGGGCGATTCAGACCTGTGGCTTTAAGTTATGTTTGGTATCTTTCATTTGGATCTTCACCCGTAGACGGGTTGTGATGTTATTTGAATGATGTTTTGCTATGTAATGAATTTTGTGACGTGGCGAGTGTAAGCCAACTATCTTTTCCTTTTCATCCCTATTTTTACATGAGATGTGCAAAGATACCAAACTTGCGATCATTCCAGAATGGGCTTATACCTTTAAGTCGTGCCTTGACACGTAGGAGGTATAGTCCCATCCTGGGCATTACAAGTTGGTATCAGGGCCTTCTCCGACCTAGAAGCCCCCACTGATTGATCGAATCATTGACGGTTGAGTGTAGGCACACACTTAAAATGTTTTGAGTCCTATATTTATATCGGAGAGTAGGATTTCTTTTGCTCCTCATCTCTTTTCACTCTGGTGAGGACCCCTGACGAATACTCTTGCCTCTTCTACTCTCAAAATTGCACCAATTTTTTTTAGGAATCTCGCGAGTATTGTTTGGATTGTTTTGATGTCTTTGTGACGAGAACATTGTTCTCGATGCCTCCTGTCATTAGGGGTTGTGGCAGTGTCCCGGGGAGTTGAGCTCCGAGGTGTTGTCGTCACGAACATATCAAGGCAGTTCTAGAATACTTAAGACGACCGACATCGAAAACTCTCCTATGCGGTTAGTGGCAAGATAACCCCGACATCACCCAGTACTGGGGAGGTAGTTCGGGAGTATTGCCATAGCTTGTATAGTAGATGCGTTTCGAAGGTCCGAGGTAGACGGTTTCCGAAAATAACTGGTTATGTGTTGAAGGATGGATACAGCTGGATGTAGGATTAGAGTTGAGTGCGCGATGCTTCCCCTGTATCCCCAACACCTGATTGCATAACTGGAAACTCTCGGAAATTAATAGGTGGGTTCATCTAGTAGCTCGTAGGCATTCTTCCAACGAATACATGTTATGGAGTTTGGGGTTCTACATTGAGTGAAGTAGTTTTATGGCCGATTGTTCCGATCGGGAGTTGCATCTTAAAGGGTCCTTGGCTATGCTGATCCGGGGATTGCAAAACCCTTTCGTAACACGTTCCATAAGCTTTCAGCACGAATATGTCGAACGAAGCTCCTATCTTGTATTTGTTCTATCTGCACCTTGTTGTGTTCTTATTTACCTTTTATCTCCCAAGTGGCTTGTCGTGAAGATTGTTGTTATCATTAAACTGAGAATTTCATTCGTTCCTCTTGTTCGAATGATTCTTGTGAAGAATATGTTGCAATTCTAGCCGTTGTTTCAGCTTATATCTTCTTTCAATCAAATGGCTAATGGTGGTCATTTCTTTCAGGATGGCTCCTAAAAGGGTTCCCAATGCTAACCCAGAGGGTGAAGAGGTTCCTGATCGTCCTCCTTCACCCCCTCCTCCGTCTGAGGCCTGGAGAGCAATTATGCAAACTACGAACCAGAACACCCAGATGCTTATGCAGATGATGCAGCAAATCAAGCAAATCAGGGTGCTCATGGGAACCAAGGCAATTTGTTCAACCAACAGCACTTTGCTACGCTCAACCAGTTCTTGGCAAATCAACCAAAGGCTTTCAGTTACTGCGTGGACCCTCTCGATGCTGAAGACTGGATAACATATATCAAGAAACATTTTGAGTGCAGCAACGTCAGGCCCGAGGACTATGTGAAGTTTGCAGCCTTCCAACTCAAGGACCAAGCAGCTGATTGGTGGCAGCAGTACAAAGACTCCAGAGCAGGGCGTGTAATCTCCTGGGATGATTTCTGCAAGGACTTTCGCTCTCACCACATTCCAACAAGTGTCATCGAGGGTATGCGTGAGCAATTCCGCAACCTGAAGCAAGGCTCAATGACTGTCTACCAATATAATGTCAAGTTCTAGAACCTTGCCCGCTATGCGAAGCAAGACATCCCAGATGCCAAGAGCAAGATCGATCAGTTCCGTGGTGGTCTGAAGGATGAACTCCAACTTGCTCTCACCTTGTTCGAGCCTGATGAGTTTGATAAATTCTATAATATGGCACTTAAGCAAGAGGCAGCCCAGCTCAAGATGGAAGCTTCCAAAAAGAGGATCAGAGATGCTGTTCACTCCTCCTCATCTTCTCAAGTGGTCGCGAAGCAACAGAAGTTTTGGCTTCCACCTCCTCCAGTGATCCGAGCTCCCTACAATAACAACAAGAACTCTGGTGGCCGTGGCTTCTCCCACCCACCCACCCCAAGCAACCAGTCAAAGAATCAGTTTCAAGCTTCCAAGTCAAGTGCTCCTCATTATTGTCCTCTCTGAGAAGTGGTTTGCAACAAGTGTGGCCAGAAGGGTCATTATGCTAACAAGTGCCCCAACCCAAGGCGCCTTCCGCCTCCTCCACCTGTCAGCACTGCTATTGTCAAGCACAATCCCAAGGTTGCAAGAGTGAATCTGATGAATGCAGCTCAGGCAGAGAATTCTCCAGATGTGATACTTGGTAACCTTCCAGTTAACTCTATTCCTGCAAAAGTATTGTTTGATTCGGGTGCATCACTTTCTTTCATTTCAAGACCTTTTATTGCTAAGCATGAATTGGTTTTGGAGAGCATTCCTAGACCTTTGAAGATTATTTCTCCGGGTTTGCAAATGACTTCCAACTCAGTTGTTCCGAATGTATCTATTCGCATGGGTGATTACCGCTTTCTGGCTAATCCGGTTATTCTCGGCAATTCCGACATTGATCTTATCCTCGGAATGGATTGGCTTTCTCAGCATGATGCTCACATTGATTGTGCAAATAAGGAAGTCAAGATTACTCATCCTAATAAAGACGTGATTATCTCCGCCTCTCGGGATAACACAATCAGGCTATTCTCCCTCAATGACAAGGGCGAGATTAATGCATCTCTCAAATTCCGGTGGTTAACGAATACGAAGACGTTTTCCCTGAAGAACTTCCAGGCATGCCTCCACATCGTCAAGTTGAATTCGTCATTGAACTCGAGCCTGGTACTGAGCCAGCATGCCGGCATCCGTACAAGCTCTCCCCTGAAGAGTTGAAGGAGTTGAAGAAACAGCTTGATGAACAAGAGCGTATGGGCCTGATCAGGCCTAGTACGTCTCCTTGGGGCTGTGGTGTCTTATTTGTCAAGAAGAAGGATGGCACAGAGCGCCTTTGCTTCGATTACCGGCCTTTGAACAAGAAAAAAATAAAGAACAAGTATCCGCTCTGCAACATCAATGAACTGTTCGAGCAGCTCAAAGGAGCTAAAGTGTTCTCTAAGCTCGATCTCCGAATGGGTTATCACCAAATTCGCATTCGTGAAGAAGATATCCACAAGACCGCGTTCAGAACAAGCTACGGCTCATATGAATATACAGTCATGTCTTTTGGCCTCGCTAATGCTCCACCTACCTTCTCGAGAATGATGCACTACATTTTCAACCCCTACACCAACGAGTTTGTGCTTGTGTATCTAGATGACATCTTGGTATTCTCCAAGAACGAAGAGGATCACGAAAAGCACCTTCGTCTGGTTCTCGACAGACTCCGTGAACATAAGTTCTACGCCAAGTTCTCCAAGTGCGAATTTTGGCTCGATAAGGTCTTGTATCTGGGCCATATCATCTCCGCTGACGGTATTGCTGTGAACCCTGAGAAAGTTGAACCGGTTGTCAACTGGGAACCTCCTCAGAACGTCAAGCAACTCCGAAGCTTCATTGGTCTTGCTAGCTATTACAGAAGGTTCGTTGAGAATTTATCCAAGATTGCCAAGCCTCTCACCAACTTGCTGCAGAAGAATGTCAAGTACAACTGGTCTCCGGATTGTGATGTGGCTTTCAAAACTCTCAAAGAAAAGCTCATCTCTGCTCCAGTTCTTACTCCTCCAGATGAGTCCAAGCCCTACGAAGTATTCTGTGCTGCTTCTCTTCAAGGACTTGGTGGTGTGCTAATGCAGGACAAGAAGATTGTGGCATACACTTCTCGTCAACTGAAGCCAAGTGAGAAGAACTACCCCACACATGATCTCGAACTAGCAGCTATGGTACATGCTTTGATTACGTGGAGACACCTTCTGTTGGGCAGAAAAGTCGACATCTTCACCGATCACAAGAGCTTGAAGTACATCTTCACACAGCCGAACCTGAACCTCCGCCATACTCGTTGGGTTGAGATGATCCAAGAGTATGATCCAAGCATCGAATACACACCTGGAAAGGCAAATATCATTGGAGATGCTTTGAGCAGAAAGGCATATTGCAACAGTCTCCTTATCAAGCCGTTTCAGCCTGAGCTTTGTGAAGCATTCAGGAAGCTCAACCTCCAAGTTGTTCCGCAAGGCTTTCTTGCAAATCTTCGAGTTGCTCCTACCTTGGAAGATCAGATCCGTGAGGCCCAACTCAGTGATGCTATGGTGCAGAAAGTGAAACATGGTATTGCAAAGGGTACTCCCAAATACAAGTGCTATTGCGTTGATGAGAGAGATACCTTGTTCTTTGAGGACAGACTTGTGGTTCCCAAAGGTGATCTCATGAAGCTCATAATGGACGAAGCACATGATTCCCTCCTTTCCATTCATCCTGGAAGTTCCAAGATGTATCAAGACCTCAAGCAATCTTACTGGTGGACTCACATGAAAAGGGAGATTGCCCAATTCGTGAATGAATGTGATGTATGAAGAAGAGTGAAGGCAGAGCATCAACGTCCAGCCGGTCTTCTCCAACCTCTTCCTATTCCCGAGTGGAAATTCGACCACATTGAAATGGATTTCATCACTGGCTTTCCTAAGTCCAAGAGAGGGAATGATTCTATCTTTGTGGCGATTGAGAAGCTTACCAAAGTCGCTCGCTTCCTTCCAGTCAAGGAATCCATCAATGCAGCTCAACTGGCAGAGTTGTACACTTCCAGAATTGTGTCCTTACATGGCATTCCTCAAGTTATCTCCTCAGACCGTGGAAGTTTGTTCACTTACAAGTTCTGGGACTCCTTTCAGTCTGCCATGGGCACTAAGATCCGTTTCAACACTGCATTTCACCCTCAGACTAGTGGTCAAGTCGAGAGAGTGAATCAGATTCTAGAAGACATGCTCAGAGCCTGTGTCATATCTTTTGGCATGAAATGGGAAGACTGCCTTCCGTTTGCCGAGTTCTCTTACAACAACATCTTCCAAGCAAGTGCCGGCAAAGCTCCGTTTGAAATCCTCTATGGCAGAAAGTGCCGTACCCCTCTGAACTGGTCCGAGACTGGTGAATGTCAACTTCTTGGCAATGACTTGATCTCAGAAGCCGAAGAAATGTGCAAAGTCATACGTGAGAATCTCAAGGCCGCTCAGTCGCGTCAGAAGAGCTACTATGACGGCAAGCATCGTGATTTGGCCTTCAAAATTGGGGATCATGTCTATCTCCGTGTTTCTCCTATGAAAGGCACCCAAAGATTCGGTATCAAAGGAAAGCTTGCTCCTAGATACGTGGGCCCTTTCAAGATCCTTGGCAAAAGAGGCGATCTAGCCTATCAACTTGAGCTCCCTTCCAACTTCACTAATATTCATGATGTGTTTCACGTGTCTCAACTCCGCAAGTGCTTCAAGACACCTGAACGCACCATTCCGTTTGAGGAGATTGATCTTCAACAAGATTTGTCTTACCGAGAGCACCCCATTGCTATTCTCGAAGAAACCGAGCGCAAGACCCGCAACAAGTCAATCAAGTTCTTGAAAGTCAAGTGGTCACACCATACCGACCGAGAAGCTACGTGGGAACGAGAAGATCACCTTCATTCCGAGTACCCTTCCTTCTTCCAGTCCTAGATCTCGGGACGAGATCTTTTCGTAGTAGAGGAGAGTTTGTAATGCCCCGGATGTAATACTTTCCCTTTGTGGCAATATATAACTTTGGCTTCATCAGTTCCATTCCGGGTTCTTCGTCTTTTCGGGTTTTCGTCGTTTTGTCGTCTGCGTGTGTGCATTCATCCATGTCATGTTGTCATGTCCATTGCATTGCATTTGTGTTGTCGTTTGCATCCGGTCCCACTCGTTCCTTCCCGTTGTCCGTTTCGAGTTCCGACGCTCTCTCACGTGCCCGTGGCTTCCCGGAGTCCTTCTTTTGTGTTTGGCCGTGTACGTTTCCGGTTTGGCGTGAAACTTGTCGTGCGATGTTGTTTTGGTACGCGTAACCCGCCTGTCAAGTTTTGTCGCGTTTGGAGTTCGTTTGATGCTCCAACAGTTATCCTCGTGGGCTAAAAGTACCTCCTCTTTGAGGCCCAAGAAACCCCTCCAAGAGCCCACCAACCCAACTCAAACCCTTCCCATCATCTAGGCCGTTCAATTGTTATCTCGTGGCCAAAAACCTCTCCTCATTTGGACTTCCCTAGCTCCTTGTGCCTATATAAACGTCCACCCCCTCCAATGTTGCGTCCAAAACCCTAGTGTTTCCACCTCTGCCGAGCCGTGCTTCCACCGTTGCCGAGCCGTGCTTCCGCCGCCACCGCTAGTGCTTCCACTTCCACCCAAGCGGGCCCGTGGGGCCCGAGGCCAGCCCGCCGGTCAGGCCAGATCTCGCCCGCCAGCCTCGCGCCTTCGTCCCCGCCGCCGGGCGCACGCAGCCGCGCCGCCGCCGGCCTGAGCGCCACCGTGCCGGGCCTCCTCTCCTCCGACCCCGCCGCCCCTTCAAGCTCCCTCCGCCGCCGGAACTCCTCGAGCCCGCCGCCGGACCTTGCGCTCCTTCTCGCCACCAGCTCGCCGCCGCCTCCCGTCCTCGCCGCCGGCCAGGCCGGTCGCCGCCCCGACGACCCTCCGCCTCCCGCCGCACCGGAGCCGGCCGCCGCCGCCGCATCGAAGGGAGCGAGCCGCCCCGATCGGGATCTCCCCGATCCAGCGCCAAGATCGGGCAGGGAATCCCTAGCAAATCCGGCCATGGACTCGCAGCGCCCGATCCACCGACCCGGCAGCCCGTTTGACCGCCCCGTTGACCAGCAGGTTGTCTCTCGTTTTTTTGCCTAAGTGTTTAGATTTTCAGTGTCTGATGCATTTTTGTGATGAGAATATCTTTTACTGTGCATGTCCGTTTTGCGTGTATGATATGTCAAAATGATCGTGGTGACATGTACTATGTTTTGTTCCATTGTGTCATGCATGTTTGAGGTCATCTAGATGTCTTAATCTTCATGAGAAGAGTGCTACTTGTTATAAACTGCTGCTATTAGTTGTTTTCATGCCATGTTTGCAATGTGATAACTTGATGCATGTTTATCCAAATGAAGCAAATGATATGTCCACATGTTCATCATGAGATGCTCTACATGTTGGTTGCTTTAGCTTGCATGATAGAATTAATCTTGCCATGTTTATCTCCTTTGCAAGAGTGCTTGTGGCTGTTAGGTTGTTAAACTTGTTACGAGATGCTAGTTGAGGAACTCGTTGCTATTGATGTGGTTGTCCCCTTGTTGCATGCTTATATGTTTTGGGCTTCCCATCATGTGTACTTTGCTATGGTGCAAACCACTTGCCATGTCATGCTTCAGGTGACTTAAACTTGCTCACAAACATGCCATGATTTTACTGCTGTTTTAACACTTAGTGAAATTTCACTAAGTTTGGAATCTGTAATTTCCAGATGCCATGTTTGCTTGATGTTCTAGGGAAATCCATGATAGTTTTGGGGTGACTATTGATGATTCCTTGTTGTATATGTTGTTAGCTATCCATTCATGCCCTCACATGCTTATTTGGGTGGCTGTAGCATATTTAACTCTTGCTCCCAAGTTGCTATAAAATACTGCTGTCAGGTTTTTGTTGTCATGTTCAAAATGTTGTAGCTTGTTGCTATTGATCCATGCCTCCTTTGGAGATGCTCCAATGGAATTGTTTGCTGTAGGATATGTCTACTTTATGTCCTTGCTCCTTGTCATGATGTTTGAGTGCTGTACAGTATATATTTCTTGCTCCGAAGTTGCTATGTGGCTGTTAGTTTCAGCTTTTGCATGTTTATTGTTTCGGGTGCATCTTTTAGCCCGTTGCTCCGTTTTGAGCAAGTCTTATATGAAACTTGTGTGGTTTTGCATGTAGATTCATAATATCCTCTTGTTAGCATGTTTTGAAGTTTCTTGCTAGTTGCATATTGTCATGTTCCTTGTGCTGTATCTCTGTGTTTCCTATGTTGTCTTTCTGTGCATCCTAAGTGCATCTGTAGTGCTTCCATAGTGCATCAGCCATGCATCCTGTGGTTTGTGCATTGCATCTTGTTTGATTTCGTGCCTCGTATATTTTGTGTTGAGTAGAGCCGGAAGCCGAGTACGAGTACGAGAACGAGGTTACTACCGAGGTTGAGAACGAGGAGCTCTCTTACGATCCCATTGACGACCCGACAGGCAAGATGACCTGACCCGGATATCATTACTATCTTTGCCTATTGCTAGAAGTCTCGCTCTTTAGCTTATTGCCTCGATGCCCATTTTTTCCTGTCAGCCTCCTATTGTAGCCATGAATCTGTCTAACCACCCTACCTATGCAAACCCATGTTTGGCTAAGTAAGCTTCGCTCAGCCCCTTTTATAGCATTGCTAGTTGCATGACAAGATTTGAAGATTCTTGCTTCATGTTGAAGCTTGTTGGGATATCAAACTATATTAACTCTTAATGAAATCATCTATATATTGGTAATGGGTGGAAGGCTAAGCCTTTTGCTTGGTGATTTGTTCCACTCATGCCGCCCTAGGAACCGTATAAACCGGTGTTATGTTCCTTGATTATGCGTTCCTCACACGGTTGGGGTTATGGGACCCCCTCAATAAACCGCTAAGTGCTAAGTCTTTTCCAGCAAGTCCCAACATTGGTACTATTTGCCTAAACAACTAAAAACTTACCGAGAGAGTAATTAACCCGAGGATTAATTAATCAACCCCCCTGGGCCAGTGCTCGATTTGAGTGTTGGTCTAAACTAGAGCCACTTGCGGTGCCACCCAGTTCGCTGGGGTCTTCGGTATCTGTACCTACTGCTCATCCAGTCGTGGCTAGAGACTAGATAAGCGCGGCTACTATCAGGGTGTCGGCACGCCGGGAGGATTTGCTGGTTTAGCCTTACCTTAGTCGGAGTATCTTGAGCACGGGATTCCGAGAATACTTGGGACTTCCCACCTTGGAGTTGCAACTCCGCGGATCGTGGGCTTGTCATGGGCCAAGTTGGAACACACCTGCAGGGTTCTGTACTTTCGAAAGCCGTGCCCGCGGTTATGTGGCAGATGGGAATTTGTTAATATCCAGTTGTAGAAAACTTGACACCATGTTCAGAACACACTACCAGCGTGACTACCGTGACGGTCATTTTCCGAAAGGGGTTCGGGAAGTGAACACGGTGGGGTTATGTTTGACTTGCTTATTTAGGATCACTTCGTGATCATCTTTCGTCCGAGGCACTTCTCTTCTCGCTCTCTTTTACGTAAGTTAGTGCTAGTGCTGCTGCAACCTCTTGTTCTTCTTCAGCCTTGTTCCACACCCAAGGCTTGGATAGTTGTGTTACCCGGGAACGGGATTGCTGAGTCCTCTGTGGCTCACAGATTCTACACCACACCAGATGCAGGTACTCAGGCAATCTATTCACGTGACGGCACCGAGCTGGACTGGGAGTACGACGAGGACCGTAGCCGTTACTATGTGCACTATCCCGACGATCAATAGAGGTTTCTACTAGGGGCGATTCAGACATGTGGCTTTAAGTTATGTTTGGTATCTTTCATTTGGATCTTCACCCGTAGACGGGTTGTGATGTTATTTGAATGATGTTTTGCTATGTAATGAATTTTGTGACGTGGCGAGTGTAAGCCAACTATCTTTTCCTTTTCATCCCTATTTTTACATGAGATGTGCAAAGATACCGAACTTGCGATCATTCCAGAATGGGCTTATACCTTTAAGTCGTGCCTCGACACGTAGGAGGTATAGTCCCATCCTGGGCATTACAATTAGCTAGCAATTTCTCTATCATACAAGAAGGAATTTCAAAGTAAACATTTTTGGTAGGTTCAGTAGGTTGAGGTGCAACTCTTTGCTCTACTGGTTGGGGTGATGTCGGTGTACTAGAGTAGGGGTACCCTAGTATCCCGAACTTGTGCACGGGCAGTCGCAGCAT
The DNA here is from genome assembly GCA_902687465.1 of Secale cereale. Taxonomy (NCBI): domain Eukaryota; kingdom Viridiplantae; phylum Streptophyta; class Magnoliopsida; order Poales; family Poaceae; genus Secale; species Secale cereale. Next base: position 348,988,487 of record LR738711.1, read on the forward strand.
CCCGCGGCAAGGCTTGCCGGGTGACCGCCAAGGCCCTCGGTGGTTCCTTTGGAGCCATTCAAGAACAAAGTATTCAAGCCAAGGAGACAAGGCCCCGGCAAGAGGAGCTTGCCGGGAAGGCCAACCAAGGCCCGATGAGCGACGAGCTCCCGGACGCGACGAGACAACGACCGCGGCAAGGCGCTTGCCGCGGCAAGCTACCACTCTGTACTCGCGCTCCAGCACATCCACCAACGTGTCGCTCTAGGAACCTTCCAGGCGTACGTGGCGGGAGGCTGTGCAGCCAGAGGTTCGCGGTGGCAAGCGGTGCTGACAAGATTGCCATCGTGGCGAGCGGTGGCGTCCCTGACGGTCCCTTTTGCACTATTTGGGCGACGCAGATGGGCATTCAATGCCCTTGTCCCCTGCCGTCAGAGTTAGGTATGATACACTGTAACAGGTAGTTGTACCAACCGTAACACCTTTCCATTTTTACCCTTGTCTACGTTGCCACCTGTCGGTGACCCCTTGAGCATATAAAAGGAGGCCCATGCGCAACGTAGAGGGAAGGAGGGAACACTCACGCTCGGTCTCGTTAGCTGCTGGTGTGTACTGTAGCACTCAGCGCTCCCGAGCAAGAATTCAATACAAACCACAAAGCAAGAGTAGGGTTTTACGCATCCGTGCAGCCCGAACATGGGTAAACTGCTCGTGTGTTTCGCCTCGATCCGCTCTTCGTGCGATCTTTGCCCCCCGCCGAACCGAAAGGGGCTCGGTCCGCCGGTCCCATCGGTGCTCGTGGATTCGTTCCCCGACATCTTTGGCACGCCAGGATGGGGCGTCGAGGTTGTGTGAACCTGATCCGGCGTTCACACGAGCTAGATCTTCATCGTCTTCATCGACATGCCGCCGAAGAAGAAGGCTTCGGAGGAGGCTGCTCCATCCGCGTCGAATCCACCACCGCTGGAGCAAACGGCTGGTGGGGTAGACGCCGGCGGAAGAACGGGCGTCGACGAGGGAGCTCACGGTGCTGCCAGGTCCAAGGACAAGGCTGCGCTGCCCATCGGCGGCGTAGTCGGCTCCCACAACGACCAGGCGCACTCCAAGACCTCGGTGTCCGTACATGCACCGCGCCCATCTCAGGAGGCGTGGGACCGGCAGCGTCATGGTACTCACGGTACCATACGTTTGCTGGACCAAGATCGAGCTGGTAGATCTCGGAGTGCTCAAGACCAGCATGCATGCCAACATGCTGGCACGAGCGAGGCACGGTCGCCTGGACGGGATACTGCTCCTTCTAACATAGTTAGAAGTCCGAGCATATCCCGCTCCTCACACCGTTCGCCACCGCCACCCACCACTTCAGCAGAAGCTTTGGCGCGAGCTCAACTGCTCCTGGACTACCCTCCAACGGCAGACAAGATCGACGACTGGAGGGCCACCATTCAGAGTCTCATCGGCTTCGCCAACGGCGACACTCCACGGCAGCCGAGTACACCGCAGCCGCGGCAAGTCAGCCAGGCACGAGCCGGTGGCGACAAGACCGGTGAGGGTGCAACCACCATGCACTCTCCGCCCCGAAGACCAAGATCGCCGACTCGAAGGATCCACATCGACAGCGACTCCACCACGTCATCAGATCCACGAGCTCGTCGCGATCAGCGCCAAGTTCTTCATGAACGACAGCAAGAAGATGCTCGTACTCGCATTGAGCACCGAAGAGAAGCGCGGCGTCAATCGGACCTGCGCGCTGGGCCCTCTATCGATATGCATGCTCCAGGGGAACCAGGTGACTTGCCGTACGCGGTAGGTTGCCCTGCGTTTACTCGTAAGCTGCGGCAAGTCCAGTGGCCCAGCATGAAGAATTTCAAGCCAGACGTACCGGAGAAGTACGACGGCAAGTCGCATCCGTCGGAGTTCCTCAGCATCTACACCATCGCGGTGCAAGCTGCCGGGGTGCGGGACGACAAGATCCTTGCCAACTACTTCCCGCTGGTGCTCAAGCCCAACGTCAGGTCCTGGCTCATGCACTTTCCGGACAACTCCATATCCTCCTGGGCAGACCTATGCCATCAGTTTGTCGGCGCCTTTACAGGCGGCCACAAACCTCATGGCCAAGAGAGTGACCTTCATCTGCTCACCCAGAAGGAAGGAGAGCCCCTGCGCAAGTACATTCAGAGATTCAGCCGTGTACAGCACAACATCCTAGATGTCCATCCTGCCGCGGTCATCAGCGCGTTCGATCAGACCGTGCGTAACCGCATGATGCGGGAGGAGATGGCGATGTGCAAGATTAGAGACGTCAGTGAGCTGTATGCCCTGGCCGACAAGTGTGCACATGCTGAGGAAGGGAGGAAACTCCCCGGAGATAATACAGGAGCAGGAGGATCTGACAGCGAGGATGCTGCCCCGGCAAAGAAAAACCGGTGGCAGAACAACAGGAAGAAGAAATGCAAAGATGTGCTAGTCATTGAGCAGTTCGGCAATGAAGGTGGCTGATACGTCCAAAACGTATCTATAATTTCTGCTTGCTCCATGCCACTTTTGGGTGATATTGCTATGATATTCATACACTTCCATACACATTTGATCATATTTGGACTAACTTACTAATCCAGTGCACCCCAGTGCCAGTTTATGTTTTCGGCTATTTTTGTATTTCAGGTTTTCACGTTTCGAGAACTGCCCAGAAAAATCCAGAAAAATTATATAAAAAATCAGTGATCCGGAAACAACACTGCGTCCGAAGGGCAGCCTGGGGG
>LR738711.1:348991282-349134689 GCA_902687465.1 Secale cereale
GGGGGGGGGGGGGGGGGGGGGGGGGGCGCCTGGGCCCCTCGAGGATCCCCCGGTGCCCTACTTTGGCATATATTTAAAGGGTCCTCCGTAACCCTCAGAACAGGACTTCTTTTCGCGATCCCATCTCTGTTCCGCCCCCGCCGCCGCTTCCAAGATCGAGAGCACCAGGAGAACTCTTCCCGGCACCCTGCCGGAGGGGAGGATCACCACCGGGAGCTTCTCCACCACCATGGACGCCTCCCGGATGACTCGTGAGTAGTCTTCTTGGACCATGAGTCCATGACCAGTAGCTATGTGATGTTCTCCTCCCGTTCTTGTGCTTCACTAATTAGTCCTCGTGAGCGGCCCTACATGATCGAGGCACCTGTGTAATCCTTATGTTGTTGCTATGTTGAGTTTGTTGGGATCCGATGGATTATGAGATTATGTTCAGATTGATCTTGAGTAATATATTTGATCTACCTCTTTTATATTTTAGTTCATAAGTAATTCTTGCATGTTCTCCGTTGTTATTTATTGCTCTGGCCGAGTAATAGGTAGTGACTCCAAGAGGGAACGTTATGCTGGATTGTGGGTTCATGCCCCTCGATGACTAGCTTGAGTGACAGAAACATGAGTCTAGGGGATGTGCTGTTGCCACAAGGGGGAAAACAACGGTGCTTGTGCCCGCGGGTGCAAGGATTGTTTACTTTACGCAAAGTTCTTTTAATGCAGTTGTCTGTTGCATTGAGTTTACACTATGGGTGGGACTCGCAACTTAATACCAGCGAGATGTTCTAGATAGATATCTCAAGGTGGATGATTAGTAGTAGATATTGATGGATTTCGGTCTACTTACTTTGGCGTACCGCCCATGCTTTGAACCTCAACCTTTCTTGCAATGTAATCAGCATTGGTTTGCGTTCGTGGTCCTGTCATTGCCCAGCTGTAATTTGTTTACCTCACATAGATGTTTTATCGTCTTTTGGGAGAGAGACATCCCAAGTGAACATCATGAGACTCCGGTCCATATTACCATCATTGATCATATCCACTATTTACTTTTCGCTATTTACTTACTATTGCAAAACACTATCTATCACTACTATCATATTGCTTTTAACCCTTTGTGAACTACAAGGCCGGAGAGATTGACAACCTCTCTGTACTCGTTGGGAGCAAAGTTATTTGTATCTGTGTGCAGGTCCACGTTGATTGCTAATTGCGCCGTTAGCAATTGACACCTACTTGTTGAACCTAGGAGTCTCTGGGGATTCGATCCTTGGTATCTTTGCTAAGGGAAAACACTTCTACTTACTGCATCTTACACCTTCCACTTGGGGTAACCAACGAGGGGTTCGAGGCCCATCAAAGAGTATTTTCTGGCGCCGTTGCCGGGGACTCCACTCTTCAGGATAGGGGAGTTGCATGCTATCTTTTACCTTTGCTTTTTAGTCTTGTTAGTTTACCTTTCATTTTTGCTTTAGTTCCTTTTATCGAAAATCACAAAAATAGTTATCTTGCTTGCTTGCTACTATGGGTTCCACCGAGAACACCAAGTTGTGTGACTTCACTAGTCACAACAACGATGAATTTATCAGCACACCTATCACTACACCTGCCACTTCAGCACCTTCATATGAAATTAAACCTGCTTTACTGAACTTAGTCATGAAAGAACAATTCTCCGGTGCTGGAGATGATGCTGCTTTACACTTGAACAACTTTGTTGAACTTTGTGATATGCAAAAGTACCAAGAAATAGATGGTAATATTGTTAAGCTTAAGCTTTTTCCTTTCTCCTTAAGAGGAGGAGCTAAAATTTGGTTTCAGTCTTTGCCTAGAAATTGCATAGATTCATGGGACAAGTGCAAAGATGCTTTTATCGGAAAATACTATCCACCTGCTAAAATTATCCAACTTAGAAGTAACATAATGAATTTTAAACAATTGGATAATGAACACGTTGCCCAAACTTGGGAACGTATGAAATCTCTTATCAAAAACTGCCCTACTCACGGTTTGACTACTTGGATGGTTATCCAAACTTTTTATGCAGGCTTGAACTTTACCTCGCGGAACTTGTTAGATTCGGCCGCGGGAGGAACTTTTATGTCAACTACACTTGGTGCTGCCACAAAGCTTCTCGACGAGATGATGACCAACTATTCCCAATGGCACACCGAACGCGCTCCAACAGGTAGGAAGGTAAACTCTGTCGAGGAGATTTCCTCCCTCAATGAAAAAGTTGACTTGATCATGTCTCTACTTTCGAAGCAATCTACTATTGATCCTCATGATGTTCCTTTAAATTCTTTGATTGCTCAAGAACAAGTAGATGTTAACTTTATCTCTAGAAATAATTTCAACAACAATGCTTATAGGAGTAACTTTGGTAACAATTTGTAATGCCCCGGATGTAATACTTTCCCTTTTGGGTATATAATATATCTCCGGCTTCATCTATTTCCATTCCGGGTTCTTTGTCTTTCGGGTTTTCGTCGTTTTGTTGTGTGAGTGTGTGGCATTCATTCATATCATGTAGACATGTGCATCGCATTGCATTTGTGTTGTCGGTTGCATCTGGTTCCGCGTGTTTCTTCCCGTTGTCCGTTTCGTGTTCCGGAGCTCCCTCACGTGTCTGTGACGTCCCGTAGGCCTACTTTGGTGTTTGGGCGTGTAACGTTACCGGTGTGCCGCGAGGTTGTTGTCTGTGTTGTTGTTTTGTTGTGTGCTACCCGCCTCTCAAATCTCGTCTCGTTTGGACTCCGTTGGTTTTACCATACGTTGTTCGTGTGGGTCCAAAGTGCCTTCACTTCGTGTCCCAGACACACCCCTACAGCAGTCTGCTAACATTCCCTAGGCCCTCCTAGACTACCCCCGCGATCAGATCCGTCGGATCGCGATCGGAGGGCTCCTAGCACCCCAAGATCTCCCCTAACCCTAAAAACTGCTATTAATAGACACCCCTATGTTCATTTTTGGCATCCTACCTCCTTCCCCTACCTCTAGATCCCCTCCCCTTTGTTTTTCCAGATCCAGCCAGCCCAGCCGCCACTTGGCAGTTCGCCGCCGCCAGCCCTGGATCAGGCAGGATCCAGGGTCAACGACCCCTTCGCCTCGATCTACTCCGCCAGGTCGATCGATCCTTCCTGCGCCAGCCGACGACCCGATCGCCCCGCCGCGTGGACCACTTCCCCGGCCCGACAGCGCCTTCCCTCCGCCCGATCTGACCGCTGCACCGGCCCGAAGGCCCGGGACCACTTCGACGGGAAGGCCTCCCGCAGCGCATCGGCTCCCCACTTCGCCAGGTGGGCCACTGCCTTCCTCCCGCCGCCTCATATCGGGCCCGAGCCCAGCCGCAGGCCTCCAGGCGCCTCCCTCCGTCCGCGCACGCGCCGCCTCACCGAGCCGGCCGGCCCGAGCCAGGCCACTCCGCCCCAGTGCCGAGCGGGCCTCGCCTTCCTCGCACGCGAGTCGTCGCTGGGCCGCCTCGCCGCCGCGGGCCCAGGACGCCGCCCCAGCCAGCCGCCGATCCGCCCGGTGCCTCGCCTCCGCGGCCGCCGTGCCAGCCGCCGCCATTCTTCACCTGGGCCGGAACGGGCCAGATCCACCCGGGCCTTGTTTTTTTCCTTTTCCAGAGCAGGTTGACTCCCCCTCTTTTATCACTAAGTCCCTGTTTTTGTTGATCTGTGATGCTATATTAGAACTGCTAGATCTCCTTGTGTGCTTGTCCGATTCGCGCATATAATATGTACAAACGTTCGTGGAGACTTGCTCTACGTTTTATCTGTTCTTGTCATGCATGTTGGAGATCATCTAGGTGCTTGTTTTGCTGTTGCAAGAGTGCATCATGATATAAACTGCTGCTATGTGATGTTTTTATGTCATCTTTGCCATGTGATATCTTTTGCTCGTTTGTCCGAATGATGCAAATGACATGTCCACGTGTTCGTCTTGCCATGCTCTACGTGTTGCTTGTGATAGGTTGCATGTTAGATTTATTATTGCCTTGTTATCATCATTGCAAAGTGCCATGTGGCTGTGATGTTGTTTCACTTGTTATGAAATGCCATCTTGTTGAATTCGTTGCAATCGTTGTGTTTACCTACATGAAGCATGCTTGTGTGTTTCGGGATCACCTTCATGTGTACTTTGATGAGGTGCTTACCTCTTGCCATGTTTAGTTTCGAGGTGACTTAAACATGCTCTTTTATATGCCATGATGATATTGCTGTTTTAGGACTTAGTGGTTTTTCACTAAGTCTGAAATCTGTAACGTTCTGATGCCTTGTTCGTGTGATGTTCTAGGACAAAGCATGATAGTTTTGGAGTGGATTTTGATTGTTCCTTGTAGTATATATTGTTGTCTTTCCATCCATGTTCTTACATGCCTATTTAAGTGGCTGAAGCATGTTTATCTTTTGCTCCAAAGTTTCAATAAAATTCTGCTGCCAGAATTTTATCGTCAAGTTCAATATGTCCAAGATCATTGCTATTGATCCGTGGCTCCGTTGGGGGTGCACCTTTGGACTTAGTTGCTCTAGTATATGACTAGTTTGTGTTCATGTCCTTTGCCATGTTATTTGAGTGCTGTATCTTAATTATTTTATGCTCCGAAGTTGCTATGTTGCGGTAATTTTTCAGCTTTCGCTCAATTCTTGTTTCGGGCATAACTTTTAGCCCGTAACTCCGATTTCAGCGAATCTTATATCAAACTTGATTGTTTTCCGTGTAGATTAATAATATCAGATTGTTATAATGTTTTGAGGTGTTTTGCTTGAGTGATATTTTACGTGCTCCGTGTGCATCCTTAGTGCATCCATCATGCATCCATCTTTTTCGAGTGCGCGTTGCATCTTGTTGATTTGTGCTTGATGTGATTGTTTTGTTTAGAGCCGGGAGCTGAGTCTGAGTTCGAGTACAAGCACGAGGTTTCCAACGAGGTTGAGCACAAGGACCCTTCTTACGATCCGAACGACTTCACTTCAGGCAAGATGACCGAACCCCGATAACATTACTATCTTTGCCTATTGCTAGTAGTCTCGATCTATAGTTTTGACTCGATGCCCATGATCTTCTTGTTAGCCTCCTACTTGTAACCAATTGCCATGTTTAACCAACCTACCTATGCAAACCTTTGCTTGGCTAAGTACGCTTCGCTCAGCCCCTTCTTATAGCATTGCTAGTTGCAGGTGAAGATCGAAGATGCTTGCTTCATGTCGAAGTTTGGTTGGGTTTTATCACACTATATAAATGCTTAAAAAAATGAAATCATCTATATATTGGCAAGGGTGGAAGGCTAAGCCTTTTGCTTGGTGTTTTGTTCCACTCATGCCGTTAGGAACCGTATAAACCGGTGTTATGTTCCTTGATTATGCGTTCCTAACACGGTTGGGGTGTATGGGACCCCTCGATAGACCGCTAAGTGCTAAGTCTTTTCCAGCAAGTCCCAACTTTGGTACTATTCGCCTAAACAACTAAAACTTTCCGAGGGAGTAATTAACCCGAGGCTTAATTAATTCTACCCCCTGGGCCAGTGCTCGACTTGAGTGTTGGTCCAAACTAGAGCCACTTGCGGATACCACCCAGTTCGCTGGGATCTTCGGTATCTGTACGTACTGCTCATCCGGTCGTGGCCTGAGACGAGATACGCGCGGCTACTATCAGGGTGTCGGCACGCCGGGAGGATTTGCTGGATTAGCCTTACCTTAGCTTGGTATATCTTGAGCACGGGATTCCGAGGATACTCGGGTCTTCCCACTTTGCAGATCGTGGGCTTGTAATGGGTCAAGTTGGAACACCCCTGCAGGGTTTGAACTTTCGAAAGCTGTGCCCGCGGTTATGTGGCAGATGGGAGCTTGTTAATTCCGGTTGTAGATAACTTGACACAATGTTTCTAATACACTACCAGCGTGTGTTCCATGACTGTCAATTTCCGAATAGGGATTCGGGAGTTCAACACGGAGGGGTTATGCTTGTTGAGCTTGTAGCTAGGATCACTTTGTGATCACTTCTCGCCGAGGCTTTCTCTTCTCGCTCTCACTCACGTAAGCTAGTTGCTAGTTGCTGCTGCAGACACTTATTCTTTTCTTCAGCCTTATCCTTTTCCCAAAGGCTTAAATAGTCTTGTTACCCGGGAACGGGATTGCTGAGTCCTCTGTGGCTCACAGTTACTTCACCACACTAGATGCAGGTCCAGTTGTGAGCTATCCAGGTGATGGCACCGAGCTGGATTGGGAGTACGACGAGGAGCGTAGTCGGTACTATGTGCGATATCTGGATGATCAGTAGTGGAGACTCTTACTAGGATTCGATCCGCCTGTGGTTTATTTATTTCAATTTGGTATCTTGCATTTGGATTTTGCCCTTAGAGGGTTGTGATGTTCTTAATGTATGATGATTGAGATTTGAATTGTAATTCTGTGACGTGGCGAGTGTAAGCCAACTATTTTCTGTTTACAATCCCCTCTTTTACATGAGATGTGCAAAGATTACCGAACTTGAGATCATTCTAGGATGGATTTATGCCTTTAAGTCGTGCCTCGACACGTAGGAGGTATAACTCCATCCTGGGCATTACAAGTTGGTATTCAGAGCCTTCTCCGACCTAGGAGCCCCCACTGTTTGATCGAATCGTTGACGGTCGAGTCTAGGCACACACTGAAAACTTTTTGAGTCCTATATTATATCGGAGAGTAGGATTTCTTTGCTTCTCATCCCTTTTCTCTCTGGTGAGGACTCCTGACGACTACTCTTGTCTCTCCTATCTTCAAAAATTGCACAATTTTTTTTAGGAATCCCGCGAGTATTCTGGGATTGTTCCGATGTTCTCGTGACAAGGATATTGTTCTCGATGCCTCCTGCTACCGAGGAGTTGAGCTTCGGGGTATTGTTGTCACAAGCATATCGCGGCAGTACTAAATACTTAAGACGGCCGACATCGAAAATCTCTCCTATACGGCCAGTGGCAAGATAACCCCGACATCACCCAGTACTGGGGAGGTAGTTCGGGAGTATTGCCATAGCTTGTTATAGTGGATGCTTTTCGAAGGTCCGAGGTACACAGTTTCCGAGAAAGACTGGTTATATGTTGAAGGATGGATACACCTGGATGTAGGTTTAGAGTTGATTGCGCGGTGCTTCCCGTGTATCCCCAACACCTGATTGCATAACTGGAATCTTTCGGAAATCTATAGGTGGGTTTATCCAGTAGATCATAGGCATTCTTCCAACGAATGCAGGTTAGTGAGTTCGGGGTTCTACATTGATTGAAGGGGTTATATGACCGATGTTACTATCAAGAGTTGCATCTTAAAGGGTCCTTGGCTATGCTGATCCGGGGATTGCAAAACCTTTTCGTAACGCGTTCATATGCTTTCAGCACAAAGATGTTGGAACGAAACTCCTCTCTTGTGTTTGTTCCGTCTGTACCTTGTTGTTTTCTTATTTTATCCTTTTGATCCCTATGTGGCTTCTCGTGAAGATTGATGATATCATTTAACTGAGAATTTCATTCGTTCCTCTTGTGCGAATGATTTCATTCGTTCTATTGTTCGAATGATTATTGTGAAGACTTGTTGCAATTCATTCCATTGATTCAGCTTATACCTTTTGTCAATCAATTGCTGATTCGTGGTCATCTCTTTCAGGATGGCTCCGAAAAAGGTTCCCAACGCTAACCCAGAGGTGGAAGAGGTCCCAGATCATCCTCCTTCCCCTCCTCCTCCGCCTGAGGCTTGGAGAGCAATTATGCAGACTACAGCTCAGAACACCCAGTTGATGATGCAGATGATGCAGATGATGCAAGCTAATCAAGCTAATCAGGGTATTCCAGGGAACCAAGGCAACTTCTTCCAGCAGCACCATGCTACTCTTAACCAGTTCTTGGCCAACAATCCTAAAGCTTTCAGTTACTGTGTCGACCCTCTTGATGCTGAAGATTGGCTAACCGATATCAAGAAGCATTTTGAGTGCAGTAACGTGAAGGAAGATGATTATGTGAAGTTTGCAGCCTTCCAACTGAAAGATCAAGCAGCTGACTGGTGGCAGCAGTACAAAGACTCCAGGCCAGGTCAAGTGATCTCTTGGGAGAATTTCTGCAAGGATTTCCGTTCGCACCACATTCCTACAAGTGTCATCGAGGGTATGCGTGAGCAATCCCGCAACCTGAAGCAGGGCTCCATGACAGTCTATCAGTATAATGTCAAGTTCCAAAACCTCGCTCGCTATGCTAAGCAAGACATTCCGGATGCCAAGAGCAAAATCTATCAGTTCCGTGGAGGTCTCAAAGATGAACTTCAGCTTGCTCTCACCTTGTTCGAGCCCGATGAATTCGACAAGTTCTATAACATGGCTTTGAAACAAGAAGCAGCTCAGCTCAAGATGGAGGCTTCTAAGAAGAGAATTCGAGATGCCGTTCACTCTTCCTCATCGTCTCAGTTGGTCTCGAAGCATCAGAAATTCTGGCTTCCTCCTCCTCCAGTGATTCGAGCTCCATACACCAACTCCAACAACAAGAACTCTAGTGGTCGTGGTTTCTCCCACCCACCCAACCCGAGCAACCAGTCGAAGAAGCAGTTTCAGTCTCAAGGCTCCAAGTCCAGTGGCTCTCATTTCCGTCCTCTCTCAAAAGTGGTGTGCAACAAGTGTGGCCAGAAGGGTCATTATGCCAACAGATGTCCGAATCCGAAGCGTCTTCCTCCTCCTCCGCCTGTGAGTTTAGCTATTGTCAAGCATGATCCAAAGGCAGCAAGGGTCAATCTGATGAGTGCAGCTGAAGCGGAGAACTCTTCTGATGTCATTTTGGGTAACCTCTCAGTGAACTCTATCCCTGCTAAAGTATTGTTTGATTCGGGTGCTTCTTTGTCCTTCATTTCAAGACCTTTTGTTGCCAAGCATGAATTTGTCACTCAAGTGATGCCGAAGCCGTTGAGCATTATTTCTCCTGGTTTGCAAATGACCTCTCGGGTGCATGTTCCGGATGTGTCTATTCGCATGGGTGATTATCGATTTTTGGCTTCTCCGGTGGTTCTTGGTAATTCTGACATTGACCTCATCCTCGGGATGGATTGGCTTTCTCAGCACGATGCTCACATTGATTGTGCTCAGAAGGAAGTCAAGTTGACTCATTCTGATGAAGATGTGATTATCTTTGCCTCAAGGGATAACACTATTCGGCTTTTCTCTCTCAATGATAAGGGCAAAATTAATGCCATATCTCAAATTCCGGTGGTGAACGAATATCAAGACGTCTTTCCTGAAGAACTTCCAGGCATGCCTCCACACCGTTAGGTGGAGTTTGTCATTGAACTCGAGCTGGGTACTGAGCCAGCATGCCGGCGTCCGTACAAGATCTCTCCGGATGAATTGAAGGAATTGAAGAAGCAGCTTGATAAGCAGGAGAGTATGGGTCTCATCAGGCCTAGTACATCTCCGTGGGGCTGTGGTGTCTTATTTGTCAAGAAGAAAGATGGCACGGAGCGTCTCTGTGTTGACTACCGGCCATTGAACAAGAAGACGATTAAGAACAAGTATCCGCTCCCCAACATCAACGAACTCTTTGAGCAGCTCAAAGGAGCTAAAGTGTTCTCTAAGCTTGACCTCCGAATGGGCTATCATCAAATTCGCATTCGCGAGGAAGACATTCCCAAGACAGCCTTCAGAACGAGCTACGGTTCATACGAGTATACCGTCATGTCCTTCGGTCTCGCTAATGCTCCTCCTACCTTTTCGAGGATGATGCATTACATCTTCAACACCTATACTGGCAAGTTTGTGCTTGTGTATCTGGATGATATTCTGGTGTTTTCCAAGAATGAAGAAGATCACGAAAAGCACTTACGTCTGGTTCTTGATCGACTCCGAGAGCATAAATTCTATGCCAAGTTCTCCAAGTGCGAGTTTTGGCTCGATAAGGTTTTGTACCTGGGCCACATCATCTCAGCTGACGGTATTGTGGTTAATCCCGAGAAAGTTGAAGCAATTGTCAACTGGGAAGCTCCTCAGAACGTCAAGCAGCTCCGCAGTTTTCTGGGTCTTGCCAGCTATTGCAGAAGGTTTGTTGAGAACTTCTCCAAGATTGCCAAGCCTCTTTCCAACTTGCTTCAGAAGAATGTCAAATACTTTTGGTCTCCAGAGTGTGAAGTGGCATTGAAAACCCTCAAAGAGAAGCTTGTCTCCGCTCCAGTTCTGACTCCTCCGGATGAAACCAAGCCCTATGAAGTATTCTGTGATGCTTCTCTTCAAGGTCTTGGTGGTGTGCTTATGCAAGATAAGAGAATTGTGGCATACACTTCTCGTCAGCTAAAGCCAAGTGAGAAGAACTATCCCTCACATGATCTCGAGCTAGCAGCTGTGGTACATGCTCTGATTACGTGGAGACATCTGTTGTTGGGCAGAAAGGTCGACATCTTCACTGATCACAAGAGCTTGAAGTACATCTTCACACAGCCGCATCTGAACCTACGTCAGACTCGTTGGGTTGAAATGATCCAAGAGTATAATCCCAGCATTGAATACACTCCTGGCAAGGCGAATGTGATTGCAGATGCTTTGAGCAGAAAGGCATATTGCAACAGCCTTCTTATCAAGCCGTACCAGCCTGAGCTTTGTGAAGCTTTCAGGAAACTCAACCTCCAAGTTGTTCCGCAGGGTTTTCTTGCAAATCTCCAAATTGCTCCTACCTTGGAAGATCAAGTCCGTGAGGCCCAGCTCAGTGATACCATGGTGAAGAAAGTGAAACATGGGATTGCAAAGGGCACTCTAAAAATATAAGTGCTTCCGTGTTGATGAGAGAGATACCTTGTTCTTCGAGGACGGACTCGTTGTTCCCAAAGGTGATCTCAGGAAGCTCATAATGGAAGAAGCTCATGATTCTCTCCTTTCCATTCATCCTGGCAGTTCCAAGATGTATCAAGACCTCAAGCAGTCTTACTGGTGGACACGCATGAAAAGGGAGATTGCCCAATTCGTGAATGAATGTGATGTTTGCAGAAGAGTGAAAGCAGAACATCAACGTCCAGCCGGTCTTCTCCAACCTCTTCCTATTCCCGAGTGGAAGCTCGACCACATTGAAATGGACTTCGTCACTGGTTTTCCTAAATCCAAGCGAGGAAATGATGCTATCTTTGTGGTGATTGACAAGCTTACCAAAGTCGCTCATTTTCTTCCAGTCAAAGAATCAATCAATGCAGCTCAATTGGCGGAGCTGTACACTTCCAGAATTGTGTCCCTACATGGCATTCCTCAAGTTATATCCTCAGACCGTGGAAGCTTGTTCACATCAAGGTTCTGGGACTCCTTTCAGTCCGCCATGGGCACTAAGATCAGGTTCAGCACTGCTTTTCACCCTCAGACTAGTGGTCAAGTCGAGCGTGTGAATCAGATTCTAGAAGACATGCTCAGAGCCTGTGTCATATCCTTCGGCATGAAATGGGAAGACTGCCTTCCATTTGCCGAGTTCTCTTACAACAACAGCTTTCAAGCAAGTGCACGCAAAGCACCATTTGAAATTCTCTATGGCAGAAAGTGCCGTACCCCTCTCAACTGGTCTGAAACAGGTGAACGTCAAGTTCTTGGCAATGACTTGATCTCAGAAGCCGAAGAAATGTGCAAAGTCATACGTGAGAATCTCAAGGCCGCTCAGTCGTGCCAGAAGAGCTACTATGACGGAAAACATCATGATTTGGCCTTCAACATTGATGATCATGTCTATCTCCGAGTTTCTCCGATGAAAGGCACCCAAAGATTCGGTATCAAAGGAAAGCTTGCTCCTAGATACGTCGGGCCTTTCAAGATTCTTGGCAAAAGAGGCGACCTAGCCTATCAACTTGAGCTCCCTAACAACTTCGCGAATGTTCATGATGTCTTCCATGTGTCTCAACTTCGCAAATGCTTTAAGGCACCTGAGTGCATGATTCCGTTTGAGGAGATTGATCTTCAACAAGACCTGTCCTACCGAGAGCATCCAGTTGCAATTCTCGAAGAAACCAAACGCAAGACCCGCAACAAGTCCATCAAATTTCTGAAAGTCAAGTGGTCACATCACACCGACCGAGAAGCTACCTGGGAACGAGAAGATCATCTTCGTTCCGAGTACCCTTCCTTTTTCCAGTCCTAGATCTCGGGACGAGATCTTTTTGTAGTAGAGGAGAGTTTGTAATGCCCCGGATGTAATACTTTCCCTTTTGGGTATATAATATATCTCCGGCTTCATCTATTTCCATTCCGGGTTCTTTGTCTTTCTGGTTTTCGTCGTTTTGTTGTGTGAGTGTGTGGCATTCATTCATATCATGTAGACATGTGCATCGCATTGCATTTGTGTTGTCGGTTGCATCCGGTTCCGCGTGTTTCTTCCCGTTGTCCGTTTCGCGTTCCGGAGCTCCCTCACGTGTCCGTGACGTCCCGTAGTCCTACTTTGGTGTTTGGGCGTGTAACGTTACCGGTGTGCCGCGAGGTTGTTGTCTGTGTTGTTGTTTTGTTGTGTGCTACCCGCCTCTCAAATCTCGTCTCGTTTGGACTCCGTTGGTTTTTCCATCCGTTGTTCGTGTGGGTCCAAAGTGCCTTCACTTCGTGTCCCAGAAACACCCCTACAGCAGTCTGCTAACATTCCCTAGGCCCTCCTAGACTACCGCCGCGATCGGATCCGTCGGATCGCGATCGGAGGGCTCCTAGCACCCCTAGATCTCCCCTAACCCTAAAAACTGCTATTAATAGACACCCCTATGTTCATTTTTGGCATCCTACCTCCTTCCCCTACCTCTAGATCCCCTCCCCTTTGTTTTTCCAGATCCAGCCAGCCCAGCTGCCACTTGGCAGTTCGCCGCCGCCAGCCCTGGATCGGGCAGGATCCAGGGTCAACGAACCCTTCGCCTCGATCTACTCCGCCAGGTCGATCGATCCTTCCTGCGCCAGCCGACGGCCCGATCGCCCCGCCGCGTGGACCACTTCCCCGGCCCGACAGCGCCTTCCCTCCGCCCGATCTGACCGCTGCACCGGCCCGAAGGCCCGGGACCACTTCGACGGGAAGGCCTCCCGCAGCGCATCGGCTCGCCACTTCGCCAGGTGGGCCGCTGCCTTCCTCCCGCCGCCTCATATCGGGCCCGAGCCCAGCCGCAGGCCTCCAGGCGCCTCCCTTCGTCCGCGCGCGCGCCGCCTCACCGAGCCGGCCGGCTCGAGCAGGGCCACTCCGCCCCAGTGCCGAGCGGGCCTCGCCTTCCTCGCCCGCGAGTCGTCGCTGGGCCGCCTCGCCGCCGCGGGCCCAGGACGCCGCCCCAGCCAGCCGCCGATCCGCCCGGTGCCTCGCCTCCGCGGGCCGCCGTGCCAGCCGCCGCCCTTCTTCACCTGGGCTGAAACGGGCCAGATCCGCCCGGGCCTTGTTTTTTACTTTTCCAGAGCAGGTTGACTCCCCCTCTTTTATCACTAAGTCCCTGTTTTTGTTGATCTGTGATGCTATATTAGAACTGCTAGATCTCCTTGTGTGCTTGTCCGATTCGCGCATATAATATGTCCAGACGTTCGTGGAGACTTGCTCTACGTTTTATCTGTTCTTGTCATGCATGTTGGAGATCATCTAGGTGCTTGTTTTGCTGTTGCAAGAGTGCATCATGATATAAACTGCTGCTATGTGATGTTTTTATATCATCTTTGCCATGTGATATCTTTTAGCTCGTTTGTCCGAATGATGCAAATGACATGTCCACGTGTTCGTCTTGCCATGCTCTACGTGTTGCTTGTGATAGGTTGCATGTTAGATTTATTATTGCCTTGTTATCATCGTTGCAAATTGCCATGTGGCTGTGATGTTGTTTCACTTGTTATGAAATGCCATCTTGTTGAACTCGTTGCAATCGTTGTGTTTACCTACATGAAGCATGCTTGTGTGTTTCGGGATCACCTTCATGTGTACTTTGATGAGGTGCTTACCTTTTGCCATGTTTAGTTTCGAGGTGACTTAAACATGCTCTTTTATACGCCATGATGATATTGCTGTTTTAGGACTTGGTGGTTTTTCACAAAGTCTGAAATCTGTAACGTTCCGATGCCATGTTCGTGTGATGTTCTAGGACAAAGCATGATAGTTTTGGAGTGGATTTTGATTGTTCCTTGTAGTATATATTGTTGTCTTTCCATCCATGTTCTCACATGCCTATTTAATTGGCTGAAGCATGTTTATCTTTTGCTCCAAAGTTTCAATAAAATTCTGCTGCCAGAATTTTATCGTCAAGTTCAATATGTCCAAGATCATTGCTATTGATCCGTGGCTCCGTTGGGGGTGCGCCTTTGGACTTAGTTGCTGTAGTATATGACTAGTTTGTGTTCATGTCCTTTGCTATTTGAGTGCTGTAGCTTAATTATTTTGTGCTCCGAAGTTGCTATGTTGCTGTAATTTTTCAGCTTTCGCTCAATTCTTGTTTCGGGCATAACTTTTAGCCCGTAACTCCGATTTCAGCGAATCTTATATCAAACCTGATTGTTTTTCCGTGTAGATTAATAATATCAGATTGTTATCATGTTTTGAGGTGTTTTGCTTGAGTGATATTTTACGTGCTCCGTGTGCATCCATAGTGCATCCATCATGCATCCATCTTTTTCGAGTGCGCATTGCATCTTGTTGATTTGTGCTTGGTGTGATTGTTTTGTTTAGAGCCGGGAGCTGAGTCTGAGTTCGAGTACGAGCACGAGGTTTCCAACGAGGTTGAGCACGAGGACCCTTCTTACGATCCGAACGACTTCACTTCAGGCAAGATGACCGAACCCCGATAACATTACTATCTTTGCCTATTGCTAGTAGTCTCGATCTATAGTTTTGCCTCGATGCCCATGATCTTCTTGTCAGCCTCCTACTTGTAACCAATTGCCATGTTTAACCAACCTACCTATGCAAACCGTTGCTTGGCTAAGTACGCTTCCCTCAGCCCCTTCTTATAGCATTGCTAGTTGCAGGTGAACATCGAAGATGCTTGCTTCATGTCGAAGTTTGGTTGGGTTTTATCACACTATATAAATGCTTAAAAAAATGAAATCATCTATATATTGGCAAGGGTGGAAGGCTAAGCCTTTTGCTTGGTGTTTTGTTCCACTTATGCCGTTAGGAACCGTATAAACCGGTGTTATGTTCCTTGATTATGCGTTCCTAACACGGTTGGGGTGTATGCGACCACCTCGATAAACCGCTAAGTGCTAAGTCTTTTCCAGCAAGTCCCAACTTTGGTACTATTCGCCTAAACAACTAAAACTTTCCGAGGGAGTAATTAACCCGAGGCTTAATTAATTCTACCCCCTGGGCCAGTGCTCGACTTGAGTGTTGGTCCAAACTAGAGCCACTTGCGGATACCACCCAGTTCGCTGGGATCTTCGGTATCTGTACGTACTGCTCATCCGGTCGTGGCCTGAGACGAGATACGCGCGGCTACTATCAGGGTGTCGGCACGCCGGGAGGATTTGCTGGATTAGCCTTACCTTAGCTCGATATATCTTGAGCACGGGATTCTGAGGATACTCGGGTCTTCCCACTTTAGAGTTGCGACTCCGCGGATCGTGGGCTTGTAATGGGTCAAGTTGGAACACCCCTGCAGGGTTTGAACTTTGGAAAGCCATGCCCGCGGTTATGTGGCAGATGGGAGCTTGTTAATTCCGGTTGTAGATAACTTGACACAATGTTTCTAATACACTACCAGCGTGTGTTCAGTGACTGTCAATTTCCGAATAGGGATTCGGGAGTTGAACACGGAGGGGTTATGCTTGTTGAGCTTGTAGCTAGGATCACTTCGTGATCACTTCTCGCAGAGGCTTTCTCTTCTCGCTCTCACTCACGTAAGCTAGTTGCTAGTTGCTGCTGCAGACACTTATTTTTTTCTTCAGCCTTATCCTTTTCCCAAAGACTTAAATAGTATTGTTACCCGGGAACGGGATTGCTGAGTCCTCTGTGGCTCACAGTTACTTCACCACACCAGATGCAGGTCCAGTTGTGAGCTATCCAGGTGATGGCACCGAGCTGGATTGGGAGTACGACGAGGAGCGTAGTCGGTACTATGTGCGATATCCGGATGATCAGTAGTGGAGACTCTTACTAGGATTCGATCCGCCTGTGGTTTATTTATTTCAATTTGGTATCTTGCATTTGGATTTTGCCCTTAGAGGGTTGTGATGTTCTTAATGTATGATGATTGAGATTTGAATTGTAATTCTGTGACGTGGCGAGTGTAAGCCAACTATTTTCTGTTTACAATCCCCTCTTTTACATGAGATGTGCAAAGATTACCGAACTTGAGATCATTCTAGGATGGATTTATGCCTTTAAGTCGTGCCTCGACACGTAGGAGGTATAACTCCATCCTGGGCATTACACAATTCTATACCATTCCCCTCTAACTCTTATGGGAACAACAATGCTTATCCTAGTACCAAGAACTCCAATACTGAACTAGATACCATGCTTAGAGATATCATCACCACCCAAAAAGCCTTTAATAAGAATGTAGAAGAGAAACTACATAAACTAGATGATCTTTCTTTTAAGGTAGACCACTTAGCCAATGAGGTAAAATTGCTAAAAATTGAAACTTCTCCTCTTAAAGAGAGGGAAGTCATCCCTATTAATGCTACTCAAGTACAAATTAATGAAAATATTAGGATGATGGCTAAGCTAAAAGAAAGATGGGCTAGAGAAAGGGAGGAAGAAGAAAGAATTAAGAGCCTTCCTACCCACCATACTGTTGCTACTATCCAAGTTATTGAGGATGTTCACACTCTTAGCACCCAATGTACTCCTGGTTCCAATGGACCTATTAATGGTGATGCTATAGAAACTACCAAACAGGTGAACCTTAAGGACACCACTACCACTTTACTTGATGCTCGTGACCTTGATTTTGATAATTGCACTCTTACAGAAGTTATCGATTTCCTTCACAAGATGTCTAGAGATCCCCGCACTAGCACGCTTAACCTTGCCTTCACAGAGCATATCACTAATGCTCTCATCAAAGCTAGGGAGGAGAAACTTAGAGTAGAAGCCTCCATACCTAGAAAGCTAAAAGATGGTTGGGATTCTATGATAAAAAATTATTTGAATGACTTCTCTTGTTATGCATTATGTGATGTTGGTGCTAGTACCTCTGTTATGCCCAAAAGGATATATGATATGCTTAAATTGAAACCTTATGATTCTTGTTCTTTTGGTGATGCTCTCGTTGATTCTTCCATAAAGAAACCTTTGGGGAGGATCGATGATGTTCTTATTATTGTCAATGATAATTATGTGCCCGTTGATTTCACTATTATGGATATTGAATGTGATCCTTCATGTCCAATTATTTTGGGACGTCCCTTTTTGCGCACCGTTGGTGCTGTCATTGACATGAAAGAGGGTAATATAAAATTTCAGTTTCCTCTCAAGAAAGGGATGGAACACTTCCCTCGTAAGAAGGTCAAGTTACCTTTTGAGTCCGTTGTACGGGCTAGTTATTCTTTTACTCTTGATAAAACTTGATCTATGCATTATGCCTAGCTTAAAGGCATAAAAGAAAGCGCTTTTGGGAGGCAGCCCACATGAATAAAAATTTTGTTTTTGTTGTGTCTTGATGTTGTTTACTGCTGTAGCATCATCATTGTATCTTTGCTTTTCATATTTGTGCCAAGTATAGCCTCTGATTGCTAGAAAGTTCAAAAGTTGTGAGGTGCTGTCCAGGAAACAAATTCTATCCTTGGATAGAAAAATTCGTATAAAATCACCATATCATCTTTTTGGTCTGAATTTTTTCGACAGCGTTCTCTATATAATTGTCTTTCGGGCGTCAGTTCTAAGTTTTTGATTTGAGTTGCAGAAGTATCCCGAACAGGTGAATTACTGCCTGCTGTTCTGTTTTTCACAGATTCTGTCCTGTTTTGCCTTACCTTCACTTTGCAAATTGAGAACTTGCTTTTTCTTTGCAAAAACCTTTTGGCAATCTTGAGAAACAGTAGAACTTCAAGAATATCCTTATTTCCATCAAGGTATAATTATTTTATTAAGGGTACTAACCTCGCTAATCAGATTATGATGAGTTGTGTATGAAGGGAGTTTTCAAGTGTGCGAGGGAAGATGATAAAAAGATTCAGGAGTGTCAAGCGCTCAAGCTTGGGGATGCCCCCGTGCACCCCCAAGAAATATTCAAGGAGACTCAAGCGTCTAAGCTTGGGGATGCCCCCGTGCATCCCCTTCTCCATCAACATTATCAGTTCGTCTTTCGTTTCGATATATTTTTATCACTTCATATGTTATGTGCTATGCTTGGAGCGTCTTGCTTTTAGTTTTCTTTTCAGTTTTTCATAACGAGTTGGAACCCAACATTCCTTTATGTGGAAGAGAAACACGCTCCACCTCTACCTAGAACATTACATAGATTTTTCATGTCTATCTATGCTGTGTGTGTTCTTTGTCTTTTAATAGCTAGTATCGTGCTCTGCTCTTAGTATTCATGCTTATCTTTTCAAGAGCTTTTATTTAGTTGGTTGCTTGAACTCTCTTTAATTACCATGCTCACCTTATTAAGAGAGTTTGCTTCCGTTGCATGGGTTAATGTGTCTATGATAAAGATGCTACTTTCATGATGGTGCTTAGTAGTTCAGGTTTTCTTTTGGTTAATCTCAAATAGCCGGGGGGTTCCCAATGTGTTATTGGAGTACCAACTTGGTTTGTTTGCCTATGATGTGGTATGGTTTAGTAATATCTTCCTTCGAGAATTTATTTTGATTGACTTGGCGTATGCTCACGCATATTCAAGACTGTAAAGAAAGTCTGTCAAGCCTTGATGATCTTTTGTTTCTAAGTAGCGATATAACTACCATGCCTGATTCAATATTGCTTTGTCGCTCTGCATGATTATGACCGTCATTGCTCTCTTAGTTGGTCGCTCCCAGTCTTTTGCTAACCTCCACCTGCACTAAGCAAACTAACCATGCAATACATAGCTCATGGGAAAGTAGCCTAAAAACTATGGTGGTAAAGAATATGTTGCCTATGTATCTTATTTCTTATGAGTTGCTTGCTGAGCGGTAACCATGTTTCTGGGGACGCCATCAACTGTCACACTTTTGTTGAATATCATGTGAGTTGCTATGCATGTTTGTCTTGTCTGAAGTAAGGGTGATTTACCGTGGGTTGAATTAATATGCATATTGTTAGAGAAGAACATTGGGCCGCCAACCAAAGCCATGCATCATGGTGGAAGTTTTAGCTTGGACCTTAATCCTCAATATCTTATGAGAATATGCTTATGCATTAAAGAGGAGTCCATCATCTATTTTCTATGTTGTCCCGGTATGGATGTCCTCAAGTTGAGATTTATCAAAAACGAGAAATCAAATGCGATCTATCTCCTTGGACCTTTGTACAGGTGGCATAGAGGTACCCCTTTGTGACACTTGGTTAAAACATATGCAATGCAATGATAACCCATGGGGATCCGAGCTAATTAGGACAAGGAGTGAGCACTATTGGTATTCGATGCATGAGGCTTGCAACTTATAAGATGTTTTATACATGACACATATGAAGTATTACTACCGTTGACACAATTGCTTCCATGTTTTCAAAATAAAAAGCTTTAGCACTTAACCTTTCTTTTACCTTTATGTTGAAGCACCAACTACTGAGAGCATGATTGTCATTCTGAGTGTAATGTGCATTGTCCCAAAGTAGCATTGTCTTTTGCATGATTGTGATATCGTTTATTCTGAAATGATTGTATCTAGTCATCACTTAAACCTCGAAGGTGCCCTTGCATTTATGTTTTGCATCACTAAAGGGGGCAAGCTAGATATCACTTTATCATATTTGCACATCATGTTCATTGCTAATCTTTTTGATGTTTCAGTTTCATGTTGTAAAACTTTCAGTCATTTGTGATTTTCTCTTGAGACAACTTAATTACTATAGAATCATTGTCTCAGTAAGCTTTTGTCATATGACTATGAGAAAGTCCTATATGGTTAATAGCATGTCACCACAGAAATTATTCTTGTTATCATTTACCTACTCGAGGACGAGCAGGAATTAAGCTTGGGGATGTTGATACGTCCAAAACGTATCTATAATTTCTGCTTGCTCCATGCCACTTTTGGGTGATATTGCTATGATATTCATACACTTCCATACACTTTTGATCATATTTGGACTAACTTACTAATCCAGTGCACCCCAGTGCCAGTTTCTGTTTTCGGCTGTTTTTGTATTTCAGGTTTTCACGTTTCGAGAACTGCCCAGAAAAATCCAGAAAAATTATATAAAAAATCAGCGATCTGGAAACAACACTGCGTCCGAAGGGCAGCCTGGGGGGGCCCACAGGGGCTCCAGGCGCACTGTGGGCGCCCCCCCTGGGCCGCGCCGGGGGGGCGCCTGGGCCCCCCGAGGCTCCCCCGGTGCCCTACTTTGGCATATATTTAAAGGGTCCTCCGTAACCCTCAGAACAGGGCTTCTTTTCGCGATCCCATCTCTGTTCCGCCGCCTTCCAAGATCGGGAGCACCAGGAGAACTCTTCCCGGCACCCTGCCGGAGGGGAGGATCACCACCGAGAGCTTCTCCACCACCATGGATGCCTCCCGGATGACTCGTGAGTAGTCTCCCTTGGACCATGAGTCCATGACCAGTAGCTATGTGATGTTCTCCTCGCGTTCTTGTGCTTCACTAATTAGTCCTCGTGAGCTGCCCTACATGATCGAGGCACCTATGTAATCCTTATGCTGTTGCTATGTTGAGTTTGCTGGGATCCGATGGATTATGAGATTATGTTCAGATTGATCTTGAGTAATATATTTGATCTACCTCTTTTATATTTTAGTTCATAAGTAATTCTTGCATGTTCTCCGTTGTTATTTATTGCTTTGGCTGAGTAATAGGTAGTGACTCCAAGAGGGAACGTTATGCTCGATTGTGGGTTCTTGCCCCTCGATGACTAGCTTGAGTGACAGAAACATGAGTCTAGGGGATGTGCTGTTGCCACAAGGGGGAAAACAACGGTGCTTGTGCCCGCGGGTGCAAGGATTGTTTACTTTACGCAAAGTTCTTTTAATGCAGTTGTCTGTTGCATTGAGTTTACACTATGGGTGCACTCGCTACTTAATACCAGCGAGATGTTCTAGATAGATATCTCAAGGTGGATGATTAGTAGTAGATATTGATGGATTTCGGTCTACTTACTTTGGCGTACCGCCCATGCTTTGAACCTCAACCTTTCTTGCAATGTAATCAGCATTGGTTTGCGTTCGTGGTCCTGTCAATTGCCCAGCTGTAATTTGTTTACCTTACATAGTTGTTTTATCATCTTTTGGGAGAGAGACATCCCTAGTGAACATCATGAGACTCCGGTCCATATTACCATCATTGATCATATCCACTATTTACTTTTCGCTATTTACTTACTATTGCAAAACACTATCTATCACTACTATCATATTGCTTTTAACCCTTTGTGAACTACAAGGCCGGAGAGATTGACAACCTCTCTGTACTCGTTGGGAGCAAAGTTATTTGTATATGTGTGCAGGTCCACGTTGATTGCTAATTGCGCCGTTAGCAATTGACACCTACTTGTTGAACCTAGGAGTCTATGGGGATTCGATCCTTGGTATCTTTGCTAAGGGAAAACACTTCTACTTACTGCATGTTACACCTTCCACTTGGGGTAACCAACGAGGGGTTCGAGGCCCATCAAGGAGTATTTTCTGGCGCCGTTGCCGGGGACTCCACTCTTCAGGATAGGGGAGTTGCATGCTATCTTTTACCTTTGCTTTTTAGTCTTGTTAGTTTACCTTTCATTTTTGCTTTAGTTCCTTTTATCGAAAATCACAAAAATAGTTATCTTGCTTGCTTGCTACTATGGGTTCCACCGAGAACACCAAGTTGTGTGACTTCACTAGTCACAACAACGATGACTTTATCAGCACACCTATCACTACACCTGCCACTTCAGCACCTTCATATGAAATTAAACCTGCTTTACTAAACTTAGTCATGAAAGAACAATTCTCCGGTGCTGGAGATGATGCTGCTTTACACTTGAACAACTTTGTTGAACTTTGTGATATGCAAAAGTACCAAGAAATAGATGGTAATATTGTTAAGCTTAAGCTTTTTCCTTTCTCCTTGAGAGGAGGAGCTAAAATTTGGTTTCAGTCTTTGCCTAGAAATAGCATAGATTCATGGGACAAGTGCAAAGATGCTTTTATCGGAAAATACTATCCACCTGCTAAAATTATCCAACTTAGAAGTAACATAATGAATTTTAAACAATTGGATAATGAACACGTTGCCCAAACTTGGGAACGTATGAAATCTCTTATCAAAAACTGCCCTACTCACGGTTTGACTACTTGGATGGTTATCCAAACTTTTTATGCAGGCTTGAACTTTACCTCGCGGAACTTGTTAGATTCGGCCGCGGGAGGAACTTTTATGTCAACTACACTTGGTGCTGCCACAAAGCTTCTCGACGAGATAATGACCAACTATTCCCAATGGCACACCGAACGCGCTCCAACAGGTAGGAAGGTAAGCTCCGTCGAGGAGATTTCCTCCCTCAATGAAAAAGTTGACTTGATCATGTCTCTACTTTCGAAGCAATCTACTATTGATCCTCGTGATGTTCCTTTAAATTCTTTGATTGCTCAAGAACAAGTAGATGTTAACTTTATCTCTAGAAATAATTTCAACAACAATGCTTATAGGAGTAACTTTGGTAACAATTATAGACCGTTCCCCTCTAACACTTATGGGAACAACAATGCTTATCCTAGTACCAAGAACTCCAATACTGAACTAGAGACCATGCTTAGAGATTTCATCACCACCCAAAAAGCCTTTAATAAGAATGTAGAAGAGAAACTACATAAACTAGATGATCTTTCTTTTAAGGTAGACCACTTAGCCAATGAGGTAAAATTGCTAAAAATTGAAACTTCTCCTCTTAAAGAGAGGGAAGTCATCCCTATTAATGCTACTCAAGTACAAATTAATGAAAATATTAGGATGATGGCTAAGCTAAAAGAAAGATGGGCTAGAGAAAGGGAGGAAGAAGAAAGAATTAAGAGCCTTCCTACCCACCATACTGTTGCTACTATCCAAGTTATTGAGGATGTTCACACTCTTAGCACCCAATGTACTCCTGGTTCCAATGGACCTATTAATGGTGATGCTATAGAAACTACCAAACAGGTGAACCTTAAGAACACCACTACCACTTTACTTGATGCTCGTGACCTTGATTTTGATAATTGCACTCTTACAGAAGTTATTGATTTCCTTCACAAGATGTCTAGAGATCCCCGCACTAGCACGCTTAACCTTGCCTTCACAGAGCATATCACTAATGCTCTCATCAAAGCTAGGGAGGAGAAACTTAGAGTAGAAGCCTCCATACCTAGAAAGCTAGAAGATGGTTGGGATCCTATGATAAAAATTTATTTGAATGACTTCTCTTGTTATGCATTATGTGATGTTGGTGCTAGTACCTCTGTTATGCCCAAAAGGATATATGATATGCTTAAATTGAAACCTTATGATTCTTGTTCTTTTGGTGATGCTCTCGTTGATTCTTCCATAAAGAAACCTTTGGGGAGGATCGATGATGTTCTTATTATTGTCAATGATAATTATGTGCCTGTTGATTTCACTATTATGGATATTGAATGTGATCCTTCATGTCCAATTATTTTGGGACGTCCCTTTTTGCGCACCGTTGGTGATGTCATTGACATGAAAGAGGGTAATATAAAATTTCAGTTTCCTCTCAAGAAAGGGATGGAACACTTCCCTCGTAAGAAGGTCAAGTTACCTTTTGAGTCCGTTGTACGGGCTAGTTATTCTTTTACTCTTGATAAAACTTGATCTATGCATTATGCCTAGCTTAAAGGCATAAAAGAAAGCGCTTTTGGGAGGCAGCCCACATGAATAAAAATTTTGTTTTTGTTGTGTCTTGATGTTGTTTACTGCTGTAGCATCATCATTGTATCTTTGCTTTTCATATTTGTGCCAAGTATAGCCTCTGATTGCTAGAAAGTTCAAAAGTTGTGAGGTGCTGTCCAGGAAACAAATTATGTCCTTGGATAGAAAAATTCGTATAAAATCACCATATCATCTTTTTGGTCTGAATTTTTTCGACAGCGTTCTCTATATAATTGTCTTTCGTGCGTCAGTTCTAAGTTTTTGATTTGAGTTGCAGAAGTATCCCGAACAGGTCAATTACTGCCTGTTGTTCTGTTTTTCACAGATTCTGTCCTGTTTTGCCTTACCTTCACTTTGCAAATTGAGAACTTGCTTTTTCTTTGCAAAAACCTTTTGGCAATCTTGAGAAACAGTAGAACTTCAAGAATATCCTTATTTCCAGCAAGGTATAATTATTTTATTAAGGGTACTAACCTCGCTAATCAGATTATGATGAGTTGTGTATGAAGGGAGTTTTCAAGTGTGCGAGGGAAGATGATAAAAAGATTCAGGAGTGTCAAGCGCTCAAGCTTGGGGATGCCCCCGTGCACCCCCAAGAAATATTCAAGGAGACTCAATCGTCTAAGCTTGGGGATACCCCCGTGCATCCCCTTCTCCATCAACATTATCAGTTCGTCTTTCGTTTCGCTATATTTTTATCACTTCATATGTTATGTGCTATGCTTGGAGCGTCTTGCTTTTAGTTTTCTTTTCAGTTTTTCATAACGAGTCGGAACCCAGCATTCCTTTATGTGGGAGAGAAACACGCTCCACCTCTACCTAGAACATTACATAGAATTTTCATGTCTATCTATGCTGTGTGTGTTCTTTGTCTTTTAATAGCTACTATCGTGCTCTGCTCTTAGTATTCATGCTTATCTTTTCAAGAGCTTTTATTTAGTTGGTTGCTTGAACTCTCTTTAATTACCATGCTCACCTTATTAAGAGAGTTTGCTTCCGTTGCATGGGTTAATGTGTCTATGATAAAGATGCTACTTTCATGATGGTGCTTAGTAGTTCAGGTTTTCTTTTGGTTAATCTCAAATAGCTGGGGGGTTCCCAATGTGTTATTGGAGTACCAACTTGGTTTGTTTGCCTATTATGTGGTATGGTTTAGTAATATCTTCCTTCGAGAATTTATTTTGATTGACTTGGCGTATACTCACGCATATTCAAGACTGTAAAGAAAGTCTGTCAAGCCTTGATGATCTTTTGTTTCTAAGTAGCGATATAACTACCATGCCTGATTCAATATTGCTTTGTCGCTCTGGATGATTATGACCGTCATTGCTCTCTTAGTTGGTCGCTCCCAGTCTTTTGCTAACCTCCACCTGCACTAAGCAAACTAACCATGCAATACATAGCTCATGGGAAAGTAGCCTAAAAACTATGGTGGTAAAGAATATGTTGCCTATGTATCTTATTTCTTATGAGTTGCTTGCTGAGCGGTAACCATGTTTCTGGGAACGCCATCAACTGTCACACTTTTGTTGAATATCATGTGAGTTGCTATGCATGTCCGTCTTGTCTGAAGTAAGGGTGATTTACCGTGGGTTGAATTAATATGCATATTGTTAGAGAAGAACATTGGGCCGCCAACCAAAGCCATGCATCATGGTGGAAGTTTTAGCTTGGACCTTAATCCTCAATCTCTTATGAGAATATATTTATGCATTAAAGAGGAGTCCATCATCTATTTTCTATGTTGTCCCGGTATGGATGTCCTCAAGTTGAGATTTATCAAAAACGAGAAATCAAATGCGATCTATCTCCTTGGACCTTTGTACAGGTGGCATAGAGGTACCCACTTGTGACACTTGGTTAAAACATATGCAATGCAATGATAACCCATGGGGATCCGAGCTAATTAGGACAAGGAGCGAGCACTATTGGTATTCGATGCATGAGGCTTGCAACTTATAAGATGTTTTATACATGACACATATGAAGTATTACTACCGTTGACACAATTGCTTCCATGTTTTCAAAATAAAAAGCTTTAGCACTTAACCTTTCTTTTACCTTTATGTTGAAGCACTAACAACTGAGAGCATGATTGTCATTCTGAGTGTAATGTGCTGTCGGGGGAAACTGTCCACCACGAGCACCTATGGGACCGGAGCCTCTTGTCGTTGCGGCGAGGGAGCGGAGGTAGCACAAAGAGCAGATCGTGGAGAACACGCGGGCAGTTTACCCAGGTTCGGGCCGCGACGGACGCGTAAAACCCTACTCCTGCTTAGTTTGTTATTGAGTGTTGGGGCTCGGGAGCTTGAAGAACTAGCTACACCGAGCGAATGAGCGATCTAGGTTCCGAACCCCTTCTACGTTGTGCATGGGCCTCCTTTTATAGCTCAAGGGGTCACCGACAGGTGTTAACGTAGGAGAAAGGGTAAAAATGTAATAGTGGTGGTAGTTGTAACAGTGCGGGAATAGTGGAGCAACAGTGGATGAACAGTGGTCACCACCTACTTTGACAGTGGGGGACAAGGGCATTTAATGCCCGTCGCCGTCGACCCCAAAAGCGCCCGCCCTTGCGTCTCCGTTTGCCACGGAGATGGCTTTATCACCGTGGAGTGCCACCGTGTCCCCCAGGCAGCACAGCCATCCGCCACGCGTCCCTGGAGTGGCCCCAGGGCGACGCGTGGTTCGAAGAGCTGGAGCGTGGGCACACAGCGTAACTCTCCCCGGCAAGCACCTTGCCGGGGCCTTGACCTTGCCTGGCCCGGAAGCTTGTCGGGCTCTGAAGCTTGTCGCTCCCCGGGCCCTGCCGGGGCGCATGCTGCGCCGAGTCATGTCTTCTGAAATGTAATCTTCTAGTCCTCCTGGCAAGCTCCTCTTGCCAGGGTCTTGTGCTAGTGAGGTAATCTTGAGCCTGGGACGGCCTTCCCGGCAAGCTCCACTTGCCGGGGCCTCGATCTTCTGTCTTGTATACTTTGTTTTTGAATGGCTTTATATGGAGCAGAAAAAGGTCTCCGGCGAGCACGTGGTAGGCCCTGCCGCGGGAAGCTGCTACTGCCCATGCACAAGTTGGGGTACTGAGGTACCCCTATCTTAGTACACCGACAGGAGCCCCCGGGCATGGGCCACACACGGTGCCGAGCGTTGTTGGGCCAGGCCCAAAACAGTGCACGGGCACGCGTGGCCCACGGCACGCCGAATCCCCTTCCGCATCCGCCGCGTCCCTCCGTAACGGCACGCGTCGATTGCGGCGTCGTGGGAGGGAACGTGGCCACGTTCTTTAATGGGAAATGCGGAGCGTCCCCCACTTCCCCCTTAAAAGCAGAGGAAGCAGGGGCCGTTACCTTACTTCGTCTTCATTGCTTCTTCTATCTCTAGAAATTCCCCTTTGCGCTCCGACTCTACACCTCCTCCGCCGTCTTCCGCATCTGCGGCGCCGCCGGACTCTTCGCTCTCCCCTCCTCGCTGCCTCCGCCATGGCCCCGAAGACCGAGAAGGCGAAGGCGGAGAAGACCAAGAAAGAGAAATCCGAGCAGGCGGCGAGGCTTGCCCTTCTGCGGAAGAGGAACGTCGTCTTCGCGCCAAGGCTCGGCGCGCGGGAGCTCTGGAACAAGTATTACTTGTTCTGGGCCAAGGAGACCAAGGCGCATGCTCGGACCAGAGCTTATCCCGCCGCCGCCAAGGACATGTACCCCGGCGGGTACTTCTTCTTCGCTGTTTTCTTCCACTACGGACTTTGTCCTCCCTTTTCTGAATTTTTCTGCGATATCATGAACACCTACAACCTCCACCTTCTAGACTTCACTCCCAACGCCATCCTCACGATGGCGGTTTTCGCACATCTGTGCGAAAACTATATTGGGATCTATCCGAATGTAGCACTTTTTAGGCACTTCTTTACGCCTAGAGTAGAGGCCGGCGCCCCCCTCTCCGGGGGGATTTCTTGGGTCTTCCGTTTGAACAAGAAGGAGTCCTATCTGCGAGGGGAGCTCCGCGGCAAGTGGGAGGAGTGGCGCGCGGACTGGTGCTGGATAGTAGAGGACGAGCCGCAGCCCTTCACCGCGCCGCGCACAACCGCCATAGTGCGCGGCAGGGACTGGAGTGAGCTAGACTCGGACGACATCAAGCTCATCGTCGCCCTTGTCAGAATTCTTCGTCTCCGGGCAGCCAAGTTGTCCATGGGAGAAGTAGGAGCAGACTTCCTCCGCCGCCGCATTGCCCCTCTACAGGATAGGAAGAGGCCAGCGTGGGAGTACGGCAACGCGGCAGACATAATGAGACTGCGTCCAGGGCTAAACTTCAACTTCACGTCGTTGGAGCTGAAGGGGATGGTCCGGGAACTTTTTAAGCACGACCCGGCCCACCCAGAGTGGTTTAGAGCTCCCCGGGGAGTGGTGCCCCTATGCAACAGCACGGCCTGAGATCCCCTACGCGCAATGATGCCCGCATGCGACTCGCACGGCGTAGATCGAACATGGATACCGCCCAAGCCAGATGCCATCATGAGCTTCTTCGACAACTTGGTGGAGGTGCCGAAGAATAAGGAGGAGATCAAGGGGCTCACCCGGGACACCACTGACCAGGAGATTGCTTATATAGCTTCTCGGGTAGAAGAGGCCGCCGCAGCCGCAGCGGCAGGAGAGTTTGGCTTCACAGTTGAAGAGGCAAAGGCTGCGGATGCGTCCTGCCAAGCAGAGGCGGCGGAGAACCGCAGGCTGTTGCAGCTTCCACCCGACGAGCTCGCCGGGGTCCCTTCTCTGAGGCACGCCGGGATCCCCGGAGTTGTGACCGAGGCCGCGGCGAGAGGCGAGGTTGCTGGAGGAAACAGAGGCGCCGGAGGGAGCACGGCCGCAGGGCAGGGCGCCGGGCCCAGCGAGCCGGCCGAGGAGGAGGAGGAGGACGCCGGGGGCGGCGAGGACTCCGATGGATCTCTGGGGCTCTACAACGATGACGTCTCTTCGTCATCGGAGACCTCCCCGCCTCGGGCAAGTCCCAGGCGATCTCCGCTAAAGCGTCTCCGCAAGGCGACGACGGGGACGAGGGCGCAGGCGCCCCGACAACAACCAACTCGCCGGGCGGCGCGAGCTACCCGGGGGTGCCAAGCTGCGACGGGGGCGCCCGGCGCACCAACCACGGCGGGGGCGACCCGCACACAGGCCACGGCGGAGGCGCCCCGCACGTCAGCGCCAAGTGGAGGAGGGTCTTCTCAGAGCGGAGCGGCTGCTCCGCCCGCTCCCCGGGCCTCGGCGTCCACAGGGGCCGGGTCTTCGCAGCCCCCAGCCCCGGGGACCGCCAAGCGCCCGAGAGAGTCTTCGCCTCCTGCTCCTCGCGCGGACGCGCCTCAGGTGGCGTTCGACTTCTCCGCCCTGAGCGACGACGACGGCGACGAGGAACAGGAGTAAGGACTTGAAGTTTTGTATCTCCTTTACTTTGTATTGATTCTTTCCTTGATGATTCTGATCTTGCTTCTTGCTTTGATTTCAGGACCCTGGCCCAGCGAGTGGCGAAAAAGGCCAAGGTTCCCGTCGTCGAGGTCGAGGATGACTCTCCCGTCGCGGCGACAGGGGACACGCCAGCGACGAGCTTGCCGGACCCGAGCGCTGCTCCGAGGAGCAGCCCCCAGCGCAGCCCCCAGCGCAAGTCTGGGCTTGATCTTTCCACTCGTTGGGCGCGCTTGAGGATCTTGTTTATACTAACATCTTGTTGTTCTTGTTTTGTCTTGTGCAGAGGTGGAGCCGCAGTCACAGGAGCACCCGGAGATCACTCCCGAGGAGCCGCTGGCCCTGCCGTCCCCGCCAAGGACGAACTCTCCGGCGAGGGAGAGCGCTCCGCCAAGGGCGGGTACTCCGCCAAGGGCGAGTACCCCGCCAAGGGCGAGCAGCCCGGCGAGGGTGGCCACCCCGCCAAGGGAGGGCTCCCCGGCGAGGGAGCCTGCCGTCGACGAAGTTCGCCAAGGTAGGTCTTGTAACTCCGTCTTCTCGGATTTGTCTTTTTTGGATATTTGCTTGAACTTCTTCTTTTTCTTCTTCTTCCAGATCCTCCTCCCCCAGAGCAGATGGAGACGGAAATCATCGTCGAGGAGGAGGGCGCGCAGGGCGACGGCGGCAACGCCCCTGTCGTCGAAGAGATGGCGGGAGCCGCCGAGCCCGCCGCGGAGGAGACTGCCCCGACCGCAGACGCAGCGGCCGGGGAGGGGGACGGCGACCGCACTGCCGGCCCGGAGGCGGCAGGAGCATCGAGTGCTACACCGGCCGTCGACCCCTCCGCCGGAAAGGAGCAGTCGGGCTTCTACCTCGAGGCTCCCAACGGCGTCTTCATCCAAGTGCCGTGGGGATCCTCGTCGCGAGCCCCCGCGGAGGGAGAGGCCTTTGATGGAGAGGTCCTCGCCTCCGCGGGTCTGAAGATTGTCGAGGCGCCTGGCGGGAGTGACGAGCCCGAGGAGGAGAAGTTGCTCCACCGGCTCCTGGCCCTTTACCGGGCCAGGCAGGCGAAGCTTGAATCTCGAGAAGCCCTCACCGCCAAGGCCGCAGCTGACATGGAGAAACGCGCGGCGGAGCTCCGTGCCGCCAACCAAGCGGCCCTCCGCGACGTGGCGGAGGAGCGCGAGAGGCTCGCCGGAGAGTACCAGGAGTGGCTTCTGGAGAAAGCTGAGGCCGAGGAGCAGCAGCGACTCGCCGGAGAAGCGCTGTCTCGGCGAGAAGGAGAGCTCACCCAATGGAAGGTCAACCTCGACTCTCACGAGGAAGACCTCGCCGCCCGGGAGCAGGCCCTTGGCGGAGAGCTGAAGGAGGCGAAGGCCACCGCGGCCACCGCGGAGACCGCCAAGAAGGAGCTCGAGGCCAAGGTGGCGCAGCTGGAGGAGTACTTAAAGGCGAGTGCAGATAGGGTCACCGCGCTCAACATAGAGCGCGAGAAGGATGCCCATACTAACTCCGAACTCCAGGTGCGCCTTTCCAAGCAAGGTGATGAGCTGAAGGCCGCCAAGGACTCGATTGCAGATCTAGAGCTGAAGGTTTCCACGCTGAAGGACTCGCTCGACGCCGTCCGGGACCGGGAAACCAAGCTGAAGGACGAGCTCCGCAAGGAGCGAGGCCTGGTGGAGAGCGCTGCCACTTCAGCTGAGAACTTCCGCCGGACCGTCGAGGTATGGACCGAAGACTTGGTGGCTTCCGCCGCTGCCATCGACAAGGAGCTGATGGCGCTGAGGGTTGAGCATCTCATATACTCTCCGGACCCAAACCTCCCCCACAGCGCCATGCTCAGCCTTTTCTTCAGAGGGGTCGCGCCGGCCCTTGCAAATCTTCAGAAGAAGCTTCCCGCGCAACTGGCCGAGGAGTCGCGCCAGCTCTGCGCGGGAACCTTGGAGCGCGTCCTGACGAAGATAGTGTACCGCAATCCGGGCATAAATCTCGTCAACGTTCTCCGTAGCTTGCCGGCCGACGCGGATATGGAGGCGCTGAAGGCGCAGGTCGCCCATATTATCGCCAAGGTGAACAAGATCTCCTGGGTTGAAGGCGACCGCGTAGATTAGGCCTCTCCCTTTTTATTTCCTTTGTTACTGCAAAGTGTGCCATGGGCACGAACTTATTAGTGATTGCGACAAGTTATCCCTTGTAAGATATTATCTTGTTTTGATCAATCAGTGCAATGTTATCTCCCTTGTCTTGGTCCTTTACTTTGTATGCTTTTCACCCTACGCTTCCAGGGAGCTTGCCGGCAAAGGGTCCTTGCCGCGAGCGCTGAGTGCTGAACTCTGAGCAGCCTGCTAGTCAAGGTATTACCGGCAAGCAACCTTGCCGCAACTAGTCGCAACACACTTAGCTTGCTGAGTGAACTCGAAAACGAAGCAAGGGCGCGACACTTGTCACAGCTCACTTAAGTCGTTGAGCGTACTCGAAAACAAGATAAGGGTGCGGCTAGCCACGGGTAGGTTCCTCCGCGCAGAGGTTTTCCATACAGAGTGTGGTTGTTCAAGGAAGATAACTAAAAATTTAAAAATTTGAACTGCTCAAATTCTGGCAACTTAGCTTTCATATATTGCTTGCTTCTCCGGCAAGGTTTCCCTTTCTTAAACAGCACTTGGCTCCTCTTCCACCTCCTCCCCCCCGGCAAACTTGTGCGTGAGGAACGTTCCTTCTGCTTAAGAGGTAAAGAAAAAGAAGGAGGGAACAAGTATATGGCCTTTCGGCGTGATAATACTTACCGGATATGTGTGTTGCACAAGATGCCAAATAATGCACGCAAATAAC
Source organism: Secale cereale (assembly GCA_902687465.1). NCBI lineage: Eukaryota > Viridiplantae > Streptophyta > Magnoliopsida > Poales > Poaceae > Secale > Secale cereale. The sequence continues at coordinate 349,023,431 of LR738711.1, forward strand.
AAAGAAGAGCATGGAAGAGGCAAATAGCGCAAAACACAAAAGCTTTACTGATGCACGGGGTCTGCGCCCGGCTTTGTACAAAGGGTTACATGCAACAGCGGCAAGGCTTGCACAAAAGGTGGTTGCCGGAGCGGGTCACGGCAACCGCGCCTTATGGGTGAAACTTGCGAAGATGCTCTATGTTCCAGGAGTTGCTCACCGGTAAGCCTTCTTCGGTCTCAAGGCGGACAGCTCCGGGCCTTGTGACTTGTCTCACCCGATAAGGGCCTTCCCACTTCGGCGTCAACTTGTTGGAATTCTTGGCGGACTAAACACGCCGAAGAACAAGGTCGCCTTCCTCGAGACTCCTGGCCTTAACCTTGCGGCTATGATAGCGGCGCAAGGCCTGCTGGTATCGAGCAGCTCGTACAGCAGCCTGGAGACGTTCCTCCTCGAGGAGCAATGCATCATCTTGTCGCAGTTGCTCTTGCTCGAGCTCATCATAAGCGAGCACTCGAGGAGATCCGTATACGAGTTCCGTGGGGGGAACTGCTTCTGCTCCATACACTAGAGCAAAGGGTGTCTGTCCGGTGGCTCGACTTGGTGTCGTTCTGATTGACCAAAGAGCCGCCAGTAGCTCCTCTATCCAGTTTTTTCCGCACTTGCGTAGCCTGTCAAAGGTCCTTGTCTTGAGTCCGCGCAGCACTTCAGCATTGGCCCTCTCCGCTTGACCATTGCTCCTCGGGTGAGCAACAGAAGTGAAACAGACCTTGGCGCCAAGGTCTTGGACGTACTGCATGAAGGTGCGACTAGTGAATTGCGTACCGTTGTCGGTGATGATCCTGTTAGGGATCCCGAAACGGCAAACAATCGACCTGAAGAACCTGACTGCTGACTGTGCTGTCACCTTTCTCACTGGTTCCACTTCTGGCCACTTTGTGAACTTGTCGATTGCGACGTACAAGTACTCAAAGCCCCCGACAGTGCGAGGGAAGGGGCCGAGGATATCGAGCCCCCAGACCGAGAAGGGCCAGGACAAAGGGATCGTCTGGAGAGCTTGAGCTGGCTGATGAATTTGCTTTGCATGGAACTGGCACGCTTCACACTTGGTTACTAGTGCAGTTGCATCTTGGAGGGCTTCTTGCCAGAAGAACCCTTGCCGGAAAGCTTTCCCGGCAAGTGCCCTTGCGCCAATGTGGTGGCCGCATATGCCTCCGTGTATTTCTGCCAACAGCTTCTGTCCATCTTCTCTGGAGATGCATTTCAACCTGACACCATTGAGCCTTCTTCTGTACAGTTCATTGTCCATGAACTGGTACATACTTGACTGCCTGGTTATTTTCTCTATCTCTGCTGGGTCATCGGGAAGTTCTCCAGTTTGCAGAAAACGGACGATCTGCTGCGCCCATGCCGGAGCCCGAGGCTCAACGGCAAGGACTAAAGGCATGAGGGCCGTTGCGGGAACCCCAGCTTCTACGGCAAGGACATCTGGTTCTGCCGGAGCTGATGGTCCCCCGGCAAGCTCGCCGGGGCGAGGCTTGTCGGGAACGCTTGCTTCAACTGTACAGATCCGAGGATCTGCAGGAGCAATCTGCTCCTCAGCGTTCTGACCGTTGATCTTGGGGACCTTGGCGGCGGTTTCAGGAAGATCCGCCGGCAAGTAGTCGCCGGAGACCAACTTTCTCTTCTTGGACTGCCCAATTGATGGTGTAACGGATGGTTGAGTCAGCTTGAGCAAAAAGGTCCCTGGTTCCACATGTAACTTCATCGCATCACACTTTGAGAGGCCATCTGCAATGTCATTCTGAGCTCTTGGAACGTGCTCCATTTGTAGACCTTCAAAGTGTTCTTCAAGTTTCCTCACTTCATCTACATAAGCTTCCATCAAAGGGCTCTGGTAACTCTTGTTAACTTGTCGGACCACCAACTGAGAATCTCCCCGCACAATCAGCTTCCTGATCCCATGTTCGGCCGCAATCCTGAGGCCGGCAAGCAAGCCTTCATACTCAGCAGTGTTGTTTGTCGCTTGCTCCCTGGGAAAGTGCATCTGGATAACATACTTGAGGTGCTCTCCGGTGGGCGCGATGAGTACCACGCTGGCACCGGCGCCTTGCAGCGAGAAGGCACCATCAAAGTACATCACCCATTCACTTGTCGCTTCTTGTACGGGTACACTTGTCTCTGGAACTTCTTCATCGGGCGTTGGGGTCCATTCAGCTATGAATTCTGCCAAAGCTCGGCTCTGTATGGTTGAAGTACTTTCAAACTTGAGTCCAAAGCTCGACAGTTCCAGTGCCCACTCAACGATCCTGCCTGTTGCTTCCGGATTGTGCAATATCCTCTTCAGCGGAAAGCGAGTGACCACTGTTATCTCATGTGCCTGGAAGTAATGGCGCAGCTTTCTCGAGGCCATGAGGAGGCCGAAAAGCAACTTTTGCACTCCAGAGTATCTTGATCTAGCCCCCTGCAAGAGGGAACTTACAAAATACACCGGGCGCTGCACCATCTTCTTCCGCACCTCTTCTTGCTCCTGCGCAGAGTTGTCCTTGTCGGGGCCAGAGCTTGTCGGAACAGCCCCCTGCTTGTCGCTGGATTCGCTTGCCGGTGGTGTAGACTCCTCGTCGGCCTCCCTCTCCGCTACTAACGCAGCACTAACCACCTGGTTGGTTGCCGCTAGGTACAGCAGCAACTTCTCCTGTGTCCTAGGTGCGACAAGTATTGGAGTGGAGGATAGGTACCGTTTCAAGTCTTGCAGCGCTGTCTCCGCTTCCGGAGTCCATTTCATTGGACCTGCCTTCTTCAAGATCTTAAAGAAAGGCAGGGCGCGTTCTGCAGACTTCGAAATGAACCTACTGAGGGCAGCTACACAACCTGCAAGTCTCCTTACATCCTTGACGCGCTTCGGGGCTTCGATCTGCTCGATGGCTTTTATCTTGTCGGGGTTGGCTTCAATCCCCCTCTGTGACACAAAGAACCCGAGAAGCTTGCCGGAGGGGACTCCGAAGACGCACTTCTCGGGGTTCAACTTAAGCTAGATCTTGCGCAGATTCTCAAATGTCTCTTCCAAATCTTGGATCAGGGTATCCTTGCTCTTACTCTTCACCACTATGTCATCCATGTAAGCCTCTACATTTCTGTGGATCTGTGGCTCAAAAGCAGTGTGCACTACCCTTGCAAGTGTTGAGCCTGCATTTTTCAATCCGAAGGGCATGCGTATGAAGCAATATGTGCCACATGGAGTGATAAATGCAGTCTTCTCTTCATCTTCTTTGGCCATAAAGATCTGGTGGTAGCCTGAATATGCATCAAGAAAAGAGAGCAGCTCGCATCCGGCGGTGGAGTCAACAATCTGGTCAATGCGCGGCAAGGGAAATGGATCCTTGGGACATGCTTTATTCACATCGGTGAAGTCTATACACAGTCTCCATTTCTCGTTGGCCTTACGCACGACAACTGGATTTGCCAACCACGTGGGATGGATCACGCCTCTAACCAGGCCTGCTGCTTCTAGCTTCTTGATCTCTTCGGCAATGAATTCTTGGCGCTCCACGGCTTGCTTTCTGACCTTCTGCTTGACGGGCCGCGCATGAGGACAAACAGCAAGCTTGTGCTCAATTACCTTCCTGGGAACACCGGGGATGTCAGATGGTTGCCATGCAAACACATCGACATTCGCCCGCAGGAAGGCAACGAGCGCGCTTTCCTATTTGCTGTCAAGCGTAGCACTGATGGTGAAGGTACCACCAGTGCCGTCCTCATTGGCGGACACCTTCTTGGTTGCCGGAGGAGCAGCCATCCCTTTCTTGCACTTGCCGGTGGAGCTCGATGGAACGTTCTCGACGGCAGCGCAGCAATCCGAAGGGGTGCGGTTGCCGGAGTGGGCCCCAGAGCACCCGCCGGACTTGGTCTTCGTCTTCTTCCCCCCAGGAGCTTCAGCGGCAAGTGTACTGCTCTCCGCCGCGGCTGCTGCGTCCCGGTATATCTTGTCGGCGTAGATAAGCGCGTCCTTCTTGTCGCCATGGACAGAGATGACGCTTATCGGCCCCGGCATCTTGAGTACGTTGTAGGCGTAGTGGGAAGCTGCCATGAACTTGGCGAGGGCGGGACGGCCGAGTATTCCATTATATGGCAATGGTATATCGGCGACGTCGAATGTGATGCGCTCAGTTCTGAAGTTGAGCTCCCCGCCAAAGGTCACTGGCAAAGTTATCTTCCCCTTGGGCTTGCTCCTCCCCGGGTTTATTCCTTGGAACGACCCGGTCTCTTCGAGCTCGCCATCTGGGATTTGGAGTTTCTTGATCACAGCAGAGGAGATCAAGTTCAGCCCGGCCCCGCCGTCAACCAGCATTTTGGTGACCTTGAGGTTGCGGATGGTGGGTGAGACCAACATCGGCAAGCACCCGACCGTTGTGGTGCGGTCAGGGTGATCCTCAAGTGAAAGTGCAACTAATCCCCGGGTGGTTTTGGTAATTAATAACAACATATATATCATTGAACTAATATTTACTTGAGAATCATTTCAGAGAAGTTCGATGATATGGGTATGGAAATGTCTGAAGAAGTGGACCCCTCAAAATGCTAAGACAAGCATTGGCAAAAGCTCAAGACTCTATTTTTGGTTTAGTGATCAAAGATCACATTGAGTCCATAGGAAAAGCCAATACTATTAAAAGGGGATGAGGTTGTGTTAATGATCTGGTTGCTCAAGTGCTTGGTGATCTAGCTCCCTCAACTATCAGCACTCTTCACTACTTAACACACTCATAAGTAATCTCGGACAAACCGATTCTGCAAACTCAGTCCCACCGAGATGAACCACCTCAGTTATTCTACCAAACCCTAATTTCTCGGTCCATCCGATTTTGAGTTTCGGTCTCACCGAAAATGGACTGCCAACCTTCTGTAACCTATTGACATCACTTCGGAATATCCGAGTTATTATTTTCGGTCCCACCGAGATGGCAAGTTCCAACCTTTGACTCACTTCGGACACACCGAGATGGTATTTTCGGTCCCACCGAAAATCCCAACGTTCACTATATTTGAACTTTCGGTCTCACCGAGTTTTCACTTCGGTCTCACCGAGATTGGTCAAATGTGTGTGTAACGGTTGGATTTTGTGTGGAGGCTATATATACCCCTCCACCCCCTCTTCATTCGTGAGGAGAGCCATCAGAAAGTCTACCACTCCTACCATACACTTTCTGAGAAGTGAACCACCTACCCTTGTGTTGAGATCAAGCCATTCCATTTCTACCATATGAAACTTGATTTCTAGCCTTCCCAAGTTGCTTTCCACTCAAACCTTTCTTCCACCACAGCCATATCAGTGAGGAGAGTTGAGTGTTGGGGAGATTATCATTTGAAGCACAAGAGCAAGGAGTTCATCATCATCAACACCATCTATTACCTTTTGGAGGGTGGTGCCTCCTAGATTGGTTAGGTGTCGCTTGGGAGCCTCCGTCTTTGAGATGTGGAGTTGAACCAAGAAGTTTGTAAGGGCAAGGAGATCGCCTACTTCGTGAAGATCTACCCCGAGTAAGGCTAGTCCTCCGTGGGCGTAGGCCATGATGGAATAGACAAGGTTGCTTCTTCGTGGACCCTTCGTGGGTGGAGCCCTCCGTGGACTCGCGCAGCCGTTACCCTCCGTGGGTTGAAGTCTCCATCAACGTGGATGTACGATAGCACCACCTATCGGAACCACGACAAAAATCTTCGTGTCACCAAACTGCGTTTGATCTTCTCCACCTCTCTTTTACATGTGCAATTTACTTTCCGCTGCTATTACTCTAGAATTGCATGTGTAGGGTGATACTTGAATTGATCTTATTTGTGAAACTGCCAAAAACATTGCATGATCAAAAGGCAGATTTTTTATATTGTCAAGTAGTCTAATCACCCTCCCTCTAGACATACTTTCGATCCTACAAGTGGTATCAGAGCTTTGGTCTCCATTGTTTTGGTTTCCATTGCATTGGACTCCATAAGCTTGGTTTCACAACCTAGGAGAGTATGGCGTCTAGTGAGGGTAATTATCGTAGAGGTCCTTACTTTGATGGTACAAATTTTGCTAGTTGGAAGCATAAAATAAAAATGCATATTCTTGGTCATAACCCAGCCGCATGGGGCATTATTTGTGTTGGTATGCAAGGTGATTTCTTTGAAGAAGGAAAAGTTCCGGATCGCGAAGCTACACCGGAAGAGTTGCGGATGTTGCAAAACAATGCTCAAGCTTGTGACATTCTCTTCAATGCTTTGTGTCCCGAGGAGTTCAAAAAAATCAGCCGTCTTGAGAATGCTAAAGAGATTTGGGATACTTTGGTTGAAATGCACGAAGGTACTGAATCTGTGAAGGAATCAAAGCTAGATATTCTTCAAGGTCAACTTGACAAGTTCAAGATGAAGGATGGTGAAGGAGTCGCTGAAATGTACTCTAGGCTTGCTCTCATCACAAATGAGATTGCCGGCTTAGGAAGCGAAGAAATGACCGACCGATTCATCATTAAGAAGATTCTCAGAGCTTTGGATGGAAAGTATGACACCGTGTGCACTTTGATCCAAATGATGCCAAATTACAAGACCCTCAAGCCAACTGAAGTCATTGGAAGAATTGTTGCTCATGAGATGACACTTAAGGATAAGGAAGAGCTTCACAACAAGTCAAGTGGTGCTTACAAAGCTACAAGTGATGCTCCTACTACCTCAAGTGACAAGCTAATTTCCAATGAAGAGATAAGCCTAATGGTCAAGAACTTCAACAAGTTCTACAAGAATAGAGGCAAAGAAAGAAGCTCAAAGTCTAGATCATATGATGAAAAGAGATCTTCTAGTCGTGACCGTAACTGCTACAATTGTGGAAGACCCGGACACTTCTCAAATGAGTGTACGGCTCCCCACAAGAGAAGAGAAGAATCTCCAAGAAGAAGAGCAAGAGATGAGTCACCTCAGAGAGAGAGAAGGAGTAGAGATGATCGTTATGAACGAAGACCCTCTCGGAGAAGCAAGGATTCGGAGAGGAAAGACAAGTCATCAAGGAGCTACACAAGAAGAAGACATCAAGCTCATGTAGGTGAATGGGTCTCCGGCTCCGACTCCGACAATCAATCCGATGGAAGCTATCACTCCGACTCCGACTATAGTCAAGATGAAGGTGTTGCCGGACTTGCACTCGTATCCTCCAACTCCAACTCCTACGACTTATTTGATTCACGAAATTTGGGAATTGGAAGATGCTTCATGGCTAAAGGCCCCAAGGTAACACACCCTGAATTCATTGACTTTGATAGTGATGAGGATGACTTACTAGGTGAAGATGAGCTCTTGCATGATAAATCTAGTGAGCTTAGTAATGATGAAAATGCTAGTAGTCTTTATAGTCGAGAAGAGTCGAATGACAATGCTATGAAGGAGATTGAGCGTCTAACTAAAGAACTAAACACTCTTAAGTTAGCTCATGAAACAACTCAAGAAGATCATAGAGAGCTCCTAAGATCTCATGAGAAGCTACGCTTCGAGAAGCTCACTCTAGAGCAAGAACATGAGTTTCTAAAAGCGATCAATGACGATCTTCGAAAGAAGAGTTCTTCATATCTTGCCAAACGACTTCTCTTGTCTAATTTCTTGCCACCTATTAAGACTAAGCATGACAAGCATAAGAAAAATTCTTCCTCTAGTAGTAACAATAACAATGTTAAATCCAATATTGTTGCTTCTAGTAGTTCTCTTGATTCCACTAACAATGTTTCAAGCCAAGTTACACTTGAGCAAGAAAATAGCTTATTGAAGGAAATCATAGAGAAAGGTGTCTACAAGAGTCTTGCCAGAAGCAAGAACTTTGAGGAGATTGTTCGCAAACAAGGAAGGCACCGGAAGAATCAAGGGATTGGTTTTGAGCGAAAGTTCAACGCCGAAGGTGTTGAGTGGGAAGAAGGTCAATACCCTACTCCACAGTTTGTTTCACAAAAGGAGAAGTATGATCCTACTTCTTCCAATGTGGAACAAGCTCAAGATGACCTTCCACCACAAGACCACAAGCTAAAGGCCAAGGACAAGCTTCAAGAGGAGATTGATGCATTCATTGAAGCACCTCAAGCCATGGTCAAGTGGGTTCCCAAGGACACATCAAGTTCTACTTCATCAAGCTCAACTACAACACCAAGGATTCCCATCAAGATGATGTGGATCCCAAAGAAGAAGAACTAGAAGGTTCTTGAGGGTGACTCCGCCAACATACTTCACTCATATTCATTTTGGCAAGAACTTGTGCAATCAACTTCCACATCATGCACTAGTTCATGGAGTCACAAACCCTCTTGTTGGTAAGTCAAGGGACAAGGTAATCATTGCTTACATGGACATCATCTTTTGTGAACTTCACTCTATGTCTATGGATATTCTTGTCTGTTCCTTGTGGGACTAACCCATGTAGGTATTGAAAGTGCCCTAATCCAAAGGATAGCTCCCAACTCTTGATGATCTGCATCAACATTGAGCATCCACATCTTCAACATCTACATGAAGTCTTCTACGACAACCCAAGGTTTTCAGCCATGTCAGAAGTCAGTGACAGCCAGAACAGGTCTGAGTCACCTTTTGCTGAGATTCCAGAGGCAGATACAAGTCCTGCTAGCAGCTCCAGTGATGATGGTGAGAGGAGCACCCCTAGTGGTTTGCCTCCTGCAGCCACCAGAACCAGGAAGAAGAGAACTTCTGATGATGAGGACTCTGACTTTGTTGCTGAGGAAGTTACCTCCAAGCCAAAGAGGAATGTGGTTGCCAAAGAGCACCAAGGGCAGCAGTCAAGGAAAGGCACAAGCAAAGTAAAGCAGTCAGCAGTTGCAAAGAAGCTCAACTTGGAAGAGCCTGCTCCAAGCAAGGTGAAGAAGACTTCCAAGAGGAAGAGGGTAGTATATGCTGAACCTCAAGTTGATGCTGCAGAAGAGGAAGAAGAAGATGCACCCCAGCCTCCTCCTCAGAAAGCTAAGTTCATGGGTGATGCTATTCGGGATCAAGCCTCCTCTAAGCCCAAGAAGCCTGCTCAAGCCAAGGCAGCTCCAGCCAAGCCCAAGAGAACAACCAGAAGCATTCCAGCTTCTGAGAAGAACAAAGGTGAGATGCCACCGTCTGAATCAGATGAAGAGCATGTGTTGCTTAAGCTCCGTCCCAAGTTGCCACTCCACAATGATGCTCATCCTCAAGCTGAGGACATGAAGGCAAGGAAGGACAAAGGTCTCAGGCTATGGAGACAATCTGATCCATATGCTGTAAGGAGAAGGACTGCTGTGGACCCCAGATTCCACACCAGAGAGCAGCAGGATTTCTATGAGACCGTGCTGATGGATAAGAAGCCCATTGTTGCTGACACCAGGTATGTTGACTGGAAGTATATTGACAGTGAAGAGCATCGGGACTTCTTTCCCCATGTCCATGAGAGCTTTACTGCATGTGGAGTTGCTGATTTTGTGGGTCAAGAACTGACAGCTTGGAATGATGAGATGATCATGCAGTTCTACGCCACAGCCCACTTCTATCCTGATGGCAAGATCACCTGGATGACTGAAGGTCAAAGGTTTTCTTCGACTGTTGAAGAATGGGCAGAACTTCTGAACGCTCCAGTGCAGAGAGAGGACGACATTGATGTCTATGGGATTCCTAAGAAGAGTCATGATTCCATGAAGAACATGTACAAGGAGATCCCGGCATCTGATTTGGAAGGATGGAAGCTTGGCTCAGTGTACTATCTCCAGGCAGGTCTGACCACCACTAACACTATTCTGAGGCATACATTGATGCCTAAGTCTGGAGACCACCGCATGATTCGAGGCTATTCTATCAACATGCTGCACATTCTCGATGAGAAGGCACCTTTCAAGGTGATGGACTTGATGGTAGAGACCATTAAGAGGACTGCAGCTGACCAGAAGAGGTCGTGTGGGTTTGCCCCACAGATACAGATGCTCATCAACGCCAAGTTCGGCACGGGCAAATTCATGTTGGATAGGAAGCACTTGCCACTGCAGCCAGAGCATGAGGACAACGTAGTTGTGATGGATGAAGAGGATCCTACCTCAGTTGAAGGACAGGCCAAAATCGAAGCTGCGAAGAAGGCTAAAGCTGACAAAGAGGCAGCAGCAGCAGCAGCTAAGCCAAAGAGCTTTGGAGAACAAATTCTTGAAGCTACCCAGAGGATTGAACAACGCCTGGCCAGCATTGAGCAATCTCAGGAGAGCCTAGAGAGGATTGTTGAGGACAAGATCCACGCTCTGGACGTGAAGCTGACTGAGATTCAGGTGTCTGTCAACAAGCTTGAGGCAGACATGGAGGAAACAAGGCAGGAGAGAGCAGAGCTCATGCAGGATGATCTAGTCCAGGACTCTCATCGCCAGACTGCTCCAGTTCCCAGAGGATCCAGATCTGCAGCTATTCCAGTGACTGACTCCAGGGCTACCACTTCAGCACCAGCTACAGCTCCAGCAGTTGCTCCAGCTTCAGCATCCACTCCTCCAGCGCAGACATCAGCAGAAGTCTTCGCCGATGCAGCTATCTCTACACCGACATCTACCCAGACGGGAGCCGCCAGCAGAGCCCGCAGTGACGCTTAGCTCTATACCTTTTCGAACTTTTTGGTAACTTGTTGCCAAAGGGGGAGAAATTGTTATAGATCATAGGGCTTCGAGAGAGAGAGTGCTCTTTCGTCTTTCGTTCTTTTGCCGGTTTCTTTGAGATACATTGGTTTCTTTTGGTCTTTCGAAACTTTAAGTGTGCTTGCTACTACGTTTGATGTTACCTTAATGAGTGCTTAGTCATACTATGCTTTAATGTGTGCTTAATGCTTATCATATGCTATTCCTTATTGTATGGCTATTTACTCTTGTCTTGGTGATTAAGTGCATGTTATTCATTCTTATCATTTTGTGCGCTCCACCAAGATGTATGTGACATGGAAGAGTGACCCATAATCCTAATCGATTGTGCATTTGCATTCAAACGCAAATTTTAAATAATGCACAAATTTAGGGGGAGCTCTTGTTTATCACATACTTCTCAAAGCGACGATATTATTCATTGATTATATCCTCTGTCGAAGCTTTGATCTATATGTTGTCATCAATTACCAAAAAGGGGGAGATTGAAAGTGCAACTAATCCCCGGGTGGTTTTGGTAATTAATAACAACATATATATCATTGAACTAATATTTACTTGAGAATCATTTCAGAGAAGTTCGATGATATGGGTATGGAAATGTCTGAAGAAGTGGACCCCTCAAAATGCTAAGACAAGCATTGGCAAAAGCTCAAGACTTTATTTTTGGTTTAGTGATCAAAGATCACATTGAGTCCATAGGAAAAGCCAATACTATTAAAAGGGGATGAGGTTGTGTTAATGATCTGGTTGCTCAAGTGCTTGGTGATCTAGCTCCCTCAACTATCAGCACTCTTCACTACTTAACACACTCATAAGTAATCTCGGACAAACCGATTCTGCAAACTCAGTCCCACCGAGATGAACCACCTCAGTTATTCTCCCAAACCCTAATTTCTCGGTCCATCCGATTTTGAGTTTCGGTCTCACCGAAAATGGACTGCCAACCTTCTGTAACCAATTGACATCACTTCGGAATATCCGAGTTGTTATTTTCGGTCCCACCGAGATGGCAAGCTCCAACCTTTGACTCACTTCGGACACACCGAGATGGTATTTTCGGTCCCACCGAAAATCCCAACATTCACTATATTTGAACTTTCGGTCTGACCGAGTTTTCACTTCGGTCTCACCGAGATTGGTCAAATGTGTGTGTAACGGTTGGATTTTGTGTGGAGGCTATATATACCCCTCCACCCCCTCTTCATTCGTGAGGAGAGCCATCAGAAAGTCTACCACTCCTACCATACACTTTCTGAGAAGTGAACCACCTACCCTTGTGTTGAGATCAAGCCATTCCATTCCTACCATATGAAACTTGATTTCTAGCCTTCCCAAGTTGCTTTCCACTCAATCCTTTCTTCCACCACAGCCATATCAGTGAGGAGAGTTGAGTGTTGGGGAGATTATCATCTGAAGCACAAGAGCAAGGAGTTCATCATCATCAACACCATCTATTACCTTTTGGAGGGTGGTGCCTCCTAGATTGGTTAGGTGTCGCTTGGGAGCCTCCGTCTTTGAGATGTGGAGTTTAACCAAGAAGTTTGTAAGGGCAAGGAGATCGCCTACTTCGTGAAGATCTACCCCAAGTAAGGCTAGTCCTCCGTGGGCGTAGGCCATGATGGAATATACAAGGTTGCTTCTTCGTGGACCCTTCGTGGGTGGAGCCCTCCGTGGACTCGCGCAGCCGTTACCCTCCGTGGGTTGAAGTCTCCATCAACGTGGATGTACGATAGCACCACCTATCGGAACCACGACAAAAATCTTCGTGTCACCAAACTGCGTTTGATCTTCTCCACCTCTCTTTTACATGTGCAATTTACTTTCCGCTGCTTATACTCTAGAATTGCATGTGTAGGGTGATTCTTGAATTGATCTTAATTGTGAAACTGCCAAAAACATTGCATGATCAAAAGGCAGATTTTTTTATATTGTCAAGTAGTCTAATCACCCCCCCTCTAGACATACTTTCGATCCTACATCAAGATCAAAAATGATGGGCGTGCTGGACCATTTGAGGAGCCTGCGCGAATCCACGGGCGGCTCTGCTGCATTTACTTCCCGCACCCACTGCTTGAGTTGGCGGTGGGAAGTATGCAGAGAGGCGCCACCATCGACGCACAGGACTTCCGTGGCCTTCTGGAACTCCTGCTCGCTGTTATCTTCATCCTCCATGTCATCGTCGTCGTCTTCTTCATCCTTGTCGCGCCCCCGGGGAGGTCGGTCACCTTGCTGCTGCTTGGCCTTGCCGCGGCGTCCTCCCCGGCCATTAAACAGCCGCTTCTTGCTTGGCTCTCCTCCGCCACCTTGGGCCTTCTCCTTGTCGCGCCGCTCGTACTCAGCTTTCTGCTGCTCGACGAGATACTCGACGCGTTTGCAGTTGGAGAGGTCGTGGCCCTCGGTGCGGTGGATTTTGCAGTATTGCTTGTCGGAGCCGTCCTGCTTGTCGGCTGCCGCTACAGGGGCAGGCTCCTTGCCGGAGCCGCCAGCCTGTGCTTGCTTGGCGGGAGCCTCCTTGCCGGACTTCTCGACGGCAAGCACTTCCTTCTTGTTCTTTCTTCTGTTGTTCCGCCGCCGGCTCTTCTTTGCCGGGGCGGCGTCGTCGCTGTCGCTTCCTCCTGCGCCAGCATCCTCTCCGGGGAGTTTCCTCCCCTCTTCGGCACGCGCGCACTTATCAGCTAGAGCATAGAGCTCGCTGACATCCCGTATCTTGGTCATGGCCATCTCCTCACGCATGCGGCGGTTACGTACGTTCTGGTGAAACGCACTGATAACCGCAGCAGGGTGGACGTCGGGGATGTTGTGCTGTACGTGGCTAAAGCGCTGGATGTACTTGCGCAGAGGTTCTCCTTCCTTCTGGGCCAAAATGTGGAGATCACTCTCCTGGCCGTGGGGTTTGTGGCCGCCCGTGAAGGCGCCAACAAACTGGTGGCAAAGATCTGCCCAAGAAGAAATGGAGCCTTCCGGCAAGTGCATAAGCCAAGAACGAACGTTCGGCTTAAGCACCAGCGGGAAGTAGTTCACCAGTATCTTCTCGTCGCGCCCCCCGGCAGCTTGCACCGCAATGGTGTAGATGCTGAGAAACTCCAAGGGGTGCGTCTTGCCGTCGTACTTCTCCGGTACGTCGGGCTTAAAGTTCTTCATGCTGGGCCACTGGACGCGCCGCAGCTCACGGGTAAACGCAGGGCAACCTGCCGCGTACGGCAAGTCGCCTGGTTCACCGGGCGCGTGCGTATCGACAGCGTTCCCAGCTCGTTGATCTGATTGTCGCCGAGCTTCTCGGCGGCGCTCGATCGTCGTTCGAGCGTCTTCTTGTCGCCGGTCGTCAAGGAACTGGCGCTGGTCCCAACGAGCCCGCGGATCTGACGACGCCGTGGAGTCGTCGTCGACGTTGATCCGGCGGGGCGGCGTCTTCTGCTTCCGCGGCGGGGAGTGCATAGTGGTTGCACCCCCGGCGGTTTTGTCGCCGTCGGCCTTCGTCTTCTCGACTTGCCGCGGCCGCGAGGTCGCCGGCTGCTGCGGCGTGTCGTTGTTGGCGAAGGCGATCAGGCTCTGGATGGTTGCCCTCCAGTCTTCGGCTTTATCTGCCGCTGGAGGGAAGTCGAGGAGCAGTTGCGCTCTTGCGAGCGCTTCTGTTGGAGAGGAGGGGAGCGGGGGCGAGCGGTGCGAGGAGCGGGATATGCTCGGACTCCTTACAGGGTTAGAAGGAGCAGGGTCCCGCCCCGGCGACCGCGCCTTGCTCGTGCCAGGACGATGGCCCGGAGCATCCCGCGAGCCTCCGGTTTGCCCTTGGCCCAGCAAGTGGATGCCACCTCCTGTGCCATGCCGCTGCTGGGTCGTTGTTTGCTGAGATGGACGTGGCGCATCCACGGAGACCGAGGCTCGGTCATCCGTCTTGTCCTTGGATTTGGTGGAGCCGCGAGTCTCCTCGCCGGCGACCACCTTTCCGACGGCGTCTCCTCCGCCCACCGTTGGTTCTGGTGGCAGCGGAACAGACGCAGACGGGCCTGCGACCTCCGAAGCCTTCTTCTTCGGGGCCATGCTGGTGTTGCTGATGAAGTTGATGTAGCTGGAGAGGTTGGTGAAGAATGCGCCCGCGTGAACGCCGGATCAGGTTCGCACAACCTCGACGCCCCCCTACCTGGCGCGCCAAAGATGTCGGGGGAAACTGTCCACCACGAGCACCTATGGGACCGGAGCCCCTTGTCGTTGCGGCGAGGGAGCGGAGGGAGCACAAAGAGCAGATCGTGGAGAACACGCGGGCAGTTTACCCAGGTTCGGGCCGCGACGGACGCGTAAAACCCTACTCCTGCTTAGTTTGTTATTGAGTGTTGGGGCTCGGGAGCTTGAAGAACTAGCTACACCGAGCGAATGAGCGATCTAGGTTCCGAACCCCTTCTACGTTGTGCATGGGCCTCCTTTTATAGCTCAAGGGGTCACCGACAGGTGTCAACGTAGGAGAAAGGGTAAAAATGTAATAGTGGTGGTAGTTGTAACAGTGCGGGAATAGTGGAGCAACAGTGGATGAACAGTGGTCACCACCTACTTTGACAGTGGGGGACAAGAGCATTTAATGCCCGTCGCCGTCGACCCCAAAAGCGCCCGCCCTTGCGTCTCCGTTTGCCACGGCGATGGCTTTATCACCGTGGAGTGCCACCGTGTCCCCCAGGCTGCACAGCCATCCGCCACGCGTCCCTGGAGTGGCCCCAGGGCGACGCGTGGTTCGAAGAGCTGGAGCGTGGGCACACAGCGTAACTCTCCCCGGCAAGCACCTTGCCGGGGCCTTGACCTTGCCGGGCCCGGAAGCTTGTCGGGCTCTGAAGCTTGTCGCTCCCCGGGCCCTGCCGGGGCGCATGCTGCGCCGAGGCATGTCTTCTGAAATGTAATCTTCTAGTCCTCCTGGCAAGCTCCTCTTGCCAGGGTCTTGTGCTAGTGAGGTAATCTTGAGCCTGGGACGGCCTTCCCGGCAAGCTCCACTTGCCGGGGCCTCGATCTTCTGTCTTGTATACTTTGTTTTTGAATGGCTTTATATGGAGCAAAAAAAGGTCTCCGGCGAGCACATGGTAGGCCCTGCCGCGGGAAGCTGCTACTGCCCGTGCACAAGTTGGGGTACTGAGGTACCCCTACCTTAGTACACCGACATGTGCATTGTCCCAAAGTAGCATTGTCTTTTGCATGATTGTGATATCGTTTATTCTGAAATGATTGTATCTAGTCATCACTTAAACCTTGAAGGTGCCCTTGCATTTATGTTTTGCATCACTAAAGGGGGCAAGCTAGATATCACTTTATCATATTTGCACATCATGTTCATTGCAAATCTTTTTGATGTTTCAGTTTGATGTTGTAAAACTTTCTGTCATTTGTGATTTTCTCTTGAGACAACTTAATTACTATAGAATCATTGTCTCAGTAAGCTTTTGTCATATGACTATGAGAAAGTCCTATATGGTTAAATAGCATGTCACCACAGAAATTATTCTTGTTATCATTTACCTACTCGAGGACGAGCAGGAATTAAGCTTGGGGATGTTGATACGTCCAAAACGTATCTATAATTTCTGCTTGCTCCGTGCCACTTTTGGGTGATATTGCTATGATATTCATACACTTCCATACACTTTTGATCATATTTGGACTAACTTACTAATCCAGTGCACCCCAGTGCCAGTTTCTGTTTTTGGCTGTTTTTGTATTTCAGGTTTTCACGTTTCGAGAACTGCCCAGAAAAATCCAGAAAAAATATATAAAAAATCAGCGATCCGGAAACAACACTGCGTCCGAAGGGCAGCCTGGGGGGGCACAGGGGCTCCAGGCGCCCTGTGGGCGCGCCCCCCCCCTGGGCCGCGCCGGGGGGGCGCCTGGGCCCCCCTAGGCTCCCCCGGTGCCCTACTTTGGCATATATTTAAAGGGTCCTCCGTAACCCTCAGAACAGGACTTCTTTTCGCGATCCCATCTCTGTTCCGCCGCCGCCGCCGCTTCCAAGATCGGGAGCACCAGGAGAACTCTTCCCGGCACCCTGCCGGAGGGGAGGATCACCACCGGGAGCTTCTCCACCACCATGGACGCCTCCCGGATGACTCGTGAGTAGTCTCCCTTGGACCATGAGTCCATGACCAGTAGCTATGTGATGTTCTCCTCGCGTTCTTGTGCTTCACTAATTAGTCCTCGTGAGCTGCCCTACATGATCGAGGCACCTATGTAATCCTTATGCTGTTGCTATGTTGAGTTTGCTGGGATCCGATGGATTATGAGATTATGTTCAGATTGATCTTGAGTAATATATTTTATCTACCTCTTTTATATTTTAGTTCATAAGTAATTCTTGCATGTTCTCCGTTGTTATTGCTTTGGCCGAGTAATAGGTAGTGACTCCAAGAGGGAACGTTATGCTCGATTGTGGGTTCATGCCCCTCGATGACTAGCTTGAGTGACAGAAACATGAGTCTAGGGGATGTGCTATTGCCACAAGGGGGAAAACAACGGTGCTTGTGCCCGCGGGTGCAAGGATTGTTTACTTTACGCAAAGTTCTTTTAATGCAGTTGTCTGTTGCATTGAGTTTACACTATGGGTGGGACTCGCAACTTAATATCAGCGAGATGTTCTAGATAGATATCTCAAGGTGGATGATTAGTAGTTGATATTGATGGATTTCGGTCTACTTACTTTGGCATACCGCCCATGCTTTGAACCTCAACCTTTCTTGCAATGTAATCAGCATTGGTTTGCGTTCGTGGTCCTGTCAATTGCCCAGCTGTAATTTGTTTACCTCACATAGCTGTTTTATCGTCTTTTGGGAGAGAGACATCCCTTGTGAACATCATGAGACTCCGGTCCATATTACCATCATTGATCATATCCACTATTTACTTTTCGCTATTTACTTACTATTGCAAAACACTATCTATCACTACTATCATACTGCTTTTAACCCTTTGTGAACTACAAGGCCGGAGAGATTGACAACCTCTCTGTACTCGTTGGGAGCAAAGTTATTTGTATCTGTGTGCAGGTCCACGTTGATTGCTAATTGCGCCGTTAGCAATTGACACCTACTTGTTGAACCTAGGAGTCTCTGGGGATTTGATCCTTGGTATCTTTGCTAAGGGAAAACACTTCTACTTACCGCATCTTACACCTTCCACTTGGGGTAACCAACGAGGGGTTCGAGGCCCATCAGTGGCGCCAAGAAAGCCAAAGCTGGTAGCTCCGGCAAGGAGATTGCCGACAAGCAGGACGGCACCGACAAGCAGTACTGCAAGATCCACCGCACCAAGGGCCATGACCTCCAGAGCTGCAAGAAGGTCGAGCAGCTTGTCGAGCAGCAAAAGGCTGAATACGAGCGACGCGACAAGGAGAAGGCCCAAGGAGGTGCTGGAGGATCCGGCAAGAAGCGCACCGGCCGGGGAGGACGCCGCGGCAAGGCCAAGCAGCGGCAAGGAGAGAGACCTCCCCGCGACCGTGACAAGGATGAAGATGACGACGACGATGAAGACATGGATGATGTCGAGACCATTGAGCAGGAGTTCCAGAAAACCATAGAGGTCTTGTGCGTTGATGGTGGTGCTTCTCTGCATACTTCACACCGCCAACTCAAGCAGTGGGTGCGGGAAGTCAATGCGGCAGAACCACTTGTCGAGTCACGCAAGCTTCTGAAATGGTCCAGCACGCCTATCATCTTTGATATTCAGGACCACCCCGATCACACAACTGCGGTCGGGTGCTTGCCGATGTTGGTTTCACCAACTATCCGCAACCTCAAGTTCACTAAGATGCTAGTTGACGGCGGGGCCGGCTTGAACCTGATCTCCTCCGCTGCACTCCAGAAACTCCAGATCCCTGACAGCGAGCTTGAAGAGACATGCACATTCCAAGGAATCAATCCGGAAAGGAGCAAGCCGAAGGGGAAGATCACGTTGCCGGTGACATTTGGCAGCGAGTTGAACTTCAGGACTGAGAGGGTCACTTTTGACGTTGCCGATTTTCCATTGCCTTACAATGGGATACTCGGCCGTCCAACACTTGCCAAGTTCATGGCAGCCTCTCACTACGCATACAACATGCTGAATATGCCAGGCCCGATAAGTGTCATCTCTGTCCCTGGCGACAAGAAGGATGCTCTTATCTGCGCCGACAAGATCTACCGGGAAGCGGCAGCCGCAAAAGATCACAAGTCACCTGCCGTTGAAGCTCCCGGGGGGAAGAAGAATACCAAGTCCGGCAAGAGTTCTGATGCCCACTCCGGCAAGCGCACCTCTTCGGAGTGCTGCGCTACCGTCGAGGACGCACCATCGAGCTCCACCGGCAAGTGTAAGAAGACAATGGCAGCTCCGCCAGAGACCAAGAAGGTTTCCGCCAAGGAGGACGGCACTGGTGGTATCTTCACCATCAGTGCCACTCTTGACCCTAAATAGGAAAGCGCGCTCATTGCTTTCCTGTGGGCGAACGTCGACGTGTTTGCGTGGCAACCGTCTGACATCCCCGGTGTTCCCAGGAAAGTAATTGAGCACCATCTCGCCGTCTGTCCTCATGCGCGGCCCGTCAAGCAGAAGGTCAGGAAGCAAGCAGTGGAGTGCCAAGAATTCATCGCAGAAGAGATCAACAAGTTCGAAGCAGCAGGCCTTGTCAGAGGAGTGCTCCATCCTACGTGGTTGGCCAATCCTGTATCGTGTGCAAGGCAAACGGGAAATGGAGGCTTTGCATCGAATTTACCGATGTTAATAAAGCTTGTCCCAAAGACCCATTTCCCTTGCCGCGCATTGACCAGATTGTTGACTCCACGGCCGGATGTGACTTGCTTTCATTTCTTGACGCATACTCAGGATACCATCAGATCTTCATGGCAGAAGAGGATGAGGAGAAGACCGCATTCATCACTCCATGTGGCACGTACTGTTTCATACGGATGCCTTTCGGTTTAAAGAATGCTGGTTCAATATTTGAAAGGGTAGTCCATGTCGCTTTTGAGCCACAAATACACAGAAATGTGGAAGCCTACATGGATGACATAGTGGTCAAGAGCAAGGACAAGGCAACTCTGATTCAAGATTTAGACGAGACCTTTGCAAATCTGCGCAAGATCAGCCTCAAGCTCAACCCCGAGAAGTGTGTGTTTGGAGTCCCTTCCGGCAAGCTTCTCGGGTTCTTCGTGTCTCAGCGGGGAATCGAAGCCAATCCCGACAAGATCAAGGCCATTGAGCAGATTGAAGCACTAAAGCGCGTCAAGGATGTATGAAGACTTGCTGGTTGCGTGGCTGCTCTCAGCAGGTTTATCTCTAAGTCTGCTTAGCGCGCCCTGCCGTTTTTCAAAATATTGAAAAAGGCAGGTCCAATGAAATGGACTCCGGAAGCGGAGGCTGCGCTGCAAGACTTGAAGAGATACCTGTCCTCCACTCCAACACTTGTCGCACCTAAGCCACAAGAGAAGTTGCTGCTGTATATAGCGGCAACCAATCAAGTGGCTAGTGCTGCGTTAGTAGTGGAGAGGAAGGCAGATGATGAGCCAGCAACCATGGCAGGCGTATCCAGCGACAAGCAGGGGGCTTCCCCGACAAGCTCTGGTCCCGACAAAGATGGATCTGCGCAGGCACGCGAGGAGATACAGAAGAGAATGGTGCAGCGCCCAGTTTACTTTGTCAGTTCCCTTCTGCAGGGGGCTAGGTCAAGGTACTCTGGTGTGCAAAAATTGCTTTTCGGCCTTCTCATGTCCTCGAGAAAGTTTTGCCATTACTTCCAAGCACATGAGATCACAGCTGTCACTCGTTTTCCGCTGAAGAGGATACTGCAGAATCCAGAAGCAACAGGCAGGATTGTTGAGTGGGCACTGGAACTGTCAAGCTTTGGCGTCAAGTTTGAGAGCACTTCAACTATCCAAAGCAGAGCATTGGCAGAATTCATAGCAGAGTGGACGCCGACACCAGATGAAGAAATTCCAGAAACAAGCATCCCCGTCAAGGAAGCAAGCAAAGAGTGGCTGATGTACTTTGATGGTGCCTTCTCGCTGCAAGGCGCCGGTGCTGGCATGCTGCTTGTTGCACCCACCGGAGAGCACCTCAAGTACGTAGTCCAGATGCACTTTCCCAAGGAGCAAGCAACAAACAATACCGCAGGGTATGAAGGTTTGCTTGTCGGTCTCAGGATCGCGGCAGACCTTGGGATCAAGAAGCTCATTGTCAGGGGTGACTCACAGCTTGTCGTCCGCCAAGTGAACAAGAGTTATCAGAGTCCGTTGATGGAAGCCTACGTTGATGAAGTGAGAAAGCTAGAAGAGCACTTTGACGGCCTACAGATGGAGCATGTTCCAAGAGCTCAGAACGACATTGCCGATGGCCTATCGAAGTGCGCCGCACTTAAGTTACCTGTGGAACCAGGGATCTTTGTGCTCAAGCTCACTCAACCGTCTGTAACGCCATCAACTGGATAGAGCAAGAAGAGGAAATTGGTTTCTGGTGACTATTTTCTGGCAGAGCTTCCCGAAGCCGCCGCCAAGAAGGTCCCCAAGATCAACACCAAGAGTGCTGAGGAGCAGTCTGCTCCAGCAAGCCCTAGGGTTTGTTCCGTTGAAGCAGAGGCTCCCGACAAGTTTTGCTCCGGCACGCTTGCCGGGGAACGTCAAGCTCCGGCTGAGACGCAGGTTCTCGCCGTAGAAGCGGATGTTCCCGCAGCAGCAGATGTGCCTTTAGTCCTTGTTGTCGAGCCACAAGCTCCAGCATGGGCACAACAGATTGTCCGTTTCCTTCAGACAGGAGAACTTCCCGAAGAGCAAGAAGAAGCGGAAAGAGTAGCCCGACAGTCAAGTATGTACCAGTTTGTCGACAACACACTGTACAGAAGAAGACTCAACGGTGTGAAATTTAAGTGTATTCACCGGGAAGGCGGACAAAAGCTGTTGGCAGAGATACATGGAGGCATATGTGGTCACCACATTGGCACAAGAGCACTTGCCGGCAAAGCATTCAGGCAAGGTTTCTTTTGGCCGACAGCCCTCCAGGATGCAACTGCACAAGTAACCAAGTGTGAAGCGTGCCAGTTCCATTCCAAGCAGATACTCCAGCAGCTCAAGCTCTCCAGACAATCCCTTTATCCTGGCCATTTTCGGTCTGGGGGCTCGACATCCTCGGCCCCTTTCCCCGAGCAGTCGGGGGCTTTGAGTACTTGTACATTGCAATCGACAAGTTCACAAAGTGGCCGGAAGTGGAAGCAGTGAGGAAGGTGACCGCACAGTCAGTAGTCAAGTTCTTCAGGTCGATTGTTTGCCGCTTCGGGATCCCTAACAGGATCATCACCGACAACGGTACATAATTCACGAGCCGCACCTTCATGCAGTACGTCCAAGATCTTGCCGCCAAGATCTGCTTCGCTTCTGTTGCTCACCCGAGAAGCAACGGTCAAGTGGAGAGGGCAAATGCTGAAGTGCTGCGTGGGCTTAAGACCAGGACTTTCGACAGGCTGCGCAAGTGCGAAAGAAACTGGATTGAGGAGCTGCCGGTAGTTCTTTGGTCGATCAGGACGACGCCAAATCGAGCCACTGGCTAGACACCTTTCGCTCTAGTCTATGGAGCAGAGGTAGTTCTCCCCACGGAACTCGTATACGGGTCACCTCGAGTGCTCGCTTATGATGAGCTTGAGCAAGAGCAGCTGCGACAAGATGACGCGCTGCTCCTTGAGGAAGACCGTCTTCAGGCTGCTGTATGAGCTGCTCGCTACCAGCAAGCTTTACGCCGCCAGCATAGCCTCAAAGTTAACGCCAGAAGTCTCGAGGAAGGCGACCTTGTTCATCGGCGTGTTCAGTCCGCCAAGAATTCCAACAAGCTGACGCCGAAGTGGGAAGGCCCTTACTGGGTGAAACGAGTCACTAGGCCTGGCGCTGTCCGCCTTGAGACCGAAGATGGCATTCCGGTGAGCAACTCCTGGAACATTGAGCATCTTCGTATGTTTTACCCGTAAGGAGCGGTTGCCGGAACCTGTTCCGGCAACCACCTTTTGTACAAGTCTTGCCACTGTTGCATGTAATCCTTTGTACAAAGCCAGGCGCAGACTCCGTGCATAAGTAAAGCTCATGTGTTCCGCACATCTTGACAATTTCATGCTTTCTATTTTTTGCATGTGTTATCTGACACTTTGTGCAACACCTACCTCCTGTAAGAAATAACGAGCCGTGAGGCTCCATATCTTTATTTTCTCTTCTTTCTTTTTCTCAAGGAAAGGAAGGTTCCCTCGCCCACAAGTTTGCCGGGGGGGAAAAGAGAAGATAATGGTATGGACCAGGCTGGTATGGACCAGGCGTCGTTCAATAAAGTTTCGCCTTACCGGGAAGCAAACAATAGAAAAGCTAAGTTGCCAAAGTTTGAGCAATCAGATTTTTTAAAATTTTAAGTTATCTTCCTTGAAAGACCGTGCTTTGTATGGAAAACCTGTGCGCGGAGGAACCAACTCGTAGCTAGTTGCGCCCTTACTTTGTTTCGAGTCCGCTCAACAACTTAAGTGTGCTGCGACTAGTTGCGACAAGGTTTCTTGTCGGTAACGGCACCGCTAGCAGGCTGCTGACGTCCCGCACTCAGCGCTCGCGGCTAAGGTGCCTGCGCCGGCAAGTTCCCTAAAAGCGTAAGGCAAAAACATACAAAGGAATGAATCAAGTAAAGGAAATAACATTGCAATCATTACCCAAAATAGAGTTATATTACAAGGTAGCTTGTCGCGGCTCTAACAGATTGTTCTCATAACATGACCAGCGGCGACAAGAAAAGAAGAAAACGGGCGGCCTAGTCTACGCGATCGCCCTCAATCCTCTTGATCCCACTCACCTTGTCCACAATGGGTGCGACAAGGGTCTTGAGCGCTTCCAGATCAGCATCCGGCGGCAGGGTCTTGAGGACGTTGGTGAGGTTGAGGCCCGGGTTGCGGAAAGCCACCTTCACCAACACCTTTTGAAGAGCTCCCGCGCAGATCTTGCGCGACTAGTCGGCCAGCTGCTTTGGAATCTTCTCCCGGAGTCGCTGGAGGGCCGTCGCCACGCCTTTGAAGAACAAGGTGAGCTTGGCGCTGGATTAGAGGTTCTCATCGGAGGGATACCCGAGATCCTCCGTCCCCAGCTGCGCCAGCTCCCTGTCAATGTCTGCGGCAGCATCCACGAGACCCTCCGTCCAGTGCTCCACATTCTCCCTAAAAGCGTTCTGGGCGGCAGCAGCACTCGCCAGCAGCGCCTTATCGGCCTTGATCTCCTCCTTCAAAGCCACCTCCTGCTCCCTGGCGCCGTCCAGCGTCTTGGTCAAAGTAGTCAGCTTCAACTCAAGATCTGCGTTGGAGTCCTTGGCGGCGCCAAGTTCCTTGCCCTTCTCAGCGAGACAAAACTACAGCTCTGACAAGCTGTAGGCGTCCTTCTCCCGCTCACGCTTGAGCGCGGCAAGCTCTTCACCGCTCGCCTTGAGATCGGCCTCCAGCCGCGCCACCTTCGTCTCTAGCTCCTTCTTGGCGGCCTCGGCAGCTGTGGCAACATCCTCTGCTTGCTTGAGGGCTCCGCCGAATGTTTGCTCGCGCGCAGTAAGCTCCTCCTCGTGGCTGTCAAGGTTAACCTTCCGCTGCGCCAGCTCGCCCTCCTGCGCAGACAGCTTATCCGCGGCAAGCCGCTGTTGTTCTTCGACTTCAGCCTTCTCAAGGAGGAAGGCCTTCTGCTCCTCGGCGAGTTGCGCCCGCTCCTCTGCCAGGGACTGGAGAGCTTCATGGTTAAGACCCCGGAGCTCCTCCGCGCGCTTCTCGATGTCCGCTCCCGCCTTCGCGATAAGCGCCTCTCGGGATTCCAGCTTGGCCTGCCGAGCACGATAGAGCGACACCGACTTCCACAGCAGCCGCTCCTCCTCAGGCTCGCCGCTGCTGCTGCTCGGCGCATCAACCAGCGTCAGCCCAACGGAGGCGAGCACCTCTCCATCAAAGCTTTCTCCTTCGACCGGTGCCCTGGAGCTTGACGCCCAGGGGAGGTTGATGAAGACGTTTTCGCCGGCCTTCAAGTAGACGCCTAGCTGGGGCTCTTCGGAGCCTGACACTGCGGCATCGACGGAAGGATCGGCGGTCGGCGTAGCACCTGGCACTCCTACGGCCTCAGGGCCGTCAGTGCGATCGCCAGGCCCCTCGCCAGCTTCTGCGGCGGCAGCTTTGGCGGCCTCTTCGCCGGCGGGATCATCAGCGCCGGCTGATTCTTCGGTGGCAGCAGCGTCGTCGGTATCACCGCCCGCGGCAATCTCAACGACAATATCGACGACGGCCTCGGTGATGTTCTCCTCGCCAGCAACCTCGGTCTCCATCGGCTCCGCAGCAGATGGGTCTGACGGCCGGAAAAGGGAGAAAAGTCAAGCAAATATCCAAAAAGAAGATCAAAAGAAGAAGAACCCAAGGGAAGTTTTGAAGCGAGAGGATTACATGTACTGGGTTCTGCAGTCGTAGTCTCCGCCGCCGGAGGGCCGCTGATGCTGCCGCTTACCGCCGCAACGCTGGCCGGCATCTCTCCTGCGCGAGCCGGCTCCTCATAGTCCCTTACCGGAAAACTCTCCCTTGGCGGCGCAGTCGAAGCAGATGGCATGTCGGGGGCGGTCTTCGGGCGCTCCTGGTGGGGCTGCTCTGCTCCTACACAAACCAACAATCAGATGTCAGCAAAGAAAGAGCATCCATGCGCGCCTAACAGCGGAAAGCGAACCGTATACTTATGCTGGGGGCTGCCCTGGAGAATAGTTGCCGGGTCCGGCAAGGTGGTCTCGGACGCATCCTCTGCTGCCGCGGTGGGTTCGTCCTCGACGATAATTACCCCCTTTGGACACGCCGGGACCTTGGCTCTCTTCGCCGCTCTCTGGGCCAGAGTCCTAAAAAGGAATAAGTTCGGAGTAAAGCAAATGAGATACAAGACAAAACAGTAAGAATTGAAGAACTACAAGTACAACAAAGAATCTTACTCTTATTCTTCCTCGTCGGAGCTGAGCGCGGAGAAGTCGAAGTCCGACTCACCTCCTGCGCGAGGAGGCGGAGGAGTAGGTTCCCTTGGCCGCTTGGCGGGAGCAGTGGCGGTGGTCCGAGACGACCCCGCTCCGGCTACCGCCGCGGTGCGAGAAGCGGCAGGAGCAGAAGCGGTGGTCCGGGTGGACCCCGCTCCAGTTGCCGCAGCAGCGTGATGTGCTCCCGCGGCAACAGTGCTTGCCGCGGTGGAGCATGTCGCGCGGCACAGCGACTGTCGACTCGTCTGCCGCTCCGCTACGTCCCCGGCCTTGCGGAGACGCCTTCTTGGTGGAGCTGGGGGCTCTGCTTGCGACGAGCTATCTGATGATGAGGAGGAAGAGGAGTTGATCTCCAACGAGCCGCTCGTATCCTTGGCGGACTCGCTCGACCCGACATCATGCCCGGCAAGCTCTTCCTCGCCGGTAGGCTCCTCTCGCTCGGCACGGCTTGCCGACTCTGCTGCCTCTGCCTCCTCCACGGTGAATCCAAACTCGCCCGCGGCTGCGGTTGTCGCCACCTCTTCCAGCCTAGTGGCTATGCGTTTCATCTCTGCATCGGTGGTGGTGCGAGTGAGGCTCTTCTGTTCGTCGGAGCGGACCGGCACTTCTACCAAACCGTCAAAGAACTCCTGCACGACGTCGTCTGCAGGCTCTTGCCAAGTTGGGATAATTCCATGCGAGTCGCACAGCGGCATCATTGCACGGATGCGGCTGAGCGAGGAGTTGTTGCACAGCGGAACGACATCCTTCGGCAACCTGAACACTTCGGGATGTTGAGAGTCGTACTTGAACAGCTCCCGGAGCATTGCGTCAAGTTCCATAACAGTGAAGTTGAAGTTGAGGCCCGGGCGCAGCCTCATGATGTCCGCCGCGTTCTGGAAGTCCCAGGCGGGTCTCCTCCTCTCCTGCAGGGCAGCGATGCGGCGGCGAAGAAAATCTGCCCCAACCGCGCCTACAGTGAGCCCGGCAAGCCTAAGGCGTTGGATCCGGGTGATGGCAATCTTCAGCCTATCGTCTTCCGGGGCCATGTTGCTCCAATCGCTGCCGTGCGCTACTGGGGTTTGGCGCTGGGCGGTAAACGGCTGCGGGTTCTCCTCGACAATCCAGCACCAGTCTGCTCTCCATTCCTCCCACTTGCCATGGAACTCTCCCTCCAGATAAGCTTCCTTCTCGCCGGCTCTCGAGATCCAGGCGATTCCGCCGGATAAAGGCTCTCCTCTCTCAACTCGGGGCATAAAGATGTGGCGAAAAAGGGCTACGTTTGGATAGACGCCGACAAAGTTTTCGCAGAGATGTGCGAAAACTGCCATGGCCAGAACAACATTGGGGATGAAGTCAAGGAGGCGGAACCCGTAGGTGTTCATAAGATCGCAGAAAAACTCAGAGAAAGGCGGGCAGAGCCCGCAGTAGAAGAACAAGGCAAAGAAGGGATATCCATTTGGAGCCATTCTCGAAGCGACAGCTGGGAGCACCTACGTGCGCGGATGCGCCCGCGTCTCCGTCGACCAGAAGAGGTAGAAACTCTCCCTCAGCTCCTTCGCGTTGAGCTTGGGGGGGAAGATTGCCCGCTCCTTTCGTAGCGCCACAATCCGCTGTGCCTCGGTCGACTTCATGACCTTCCCCTTGTCGGCTTTCGGAGCCATGGCGGAAGTGGTGGGGGAGGTCGACGGCGTTGGTGGTGCTAGTGGCGATGGGGGCAGAGCGCCGCTCTCTTTCAGCTTTGGGAAGAAGGGGGAGCGGCGGAGGTTTCCGAGATTGGAATAGCAACTGGCGAGTGGGCGGACTGCCCCTGTTTCCCCTGCTTATAATGAGGGAGGGGGCGGACGTTCCGTCTTTCCGAATAAAGAAACCACCCATGATTTCTCCCACGACGCCGCATTCAACGCGTGTCGTTCGGGGAGGGCGCGGTGGATACGGAGAGAGATACGACGTAACCCAGGCCACGCGTGCCCGTGCCCTATTTTGGGCCTGGCCCAACAGCGCTCAGCACCGTGTATGGCCCCGGCCCGGGGGCTCCTGTCGGTGTACTAGAGTAGGGGTACCCTAGTATCCCGAACTTGTGCACGGGCAGTCGCAGCATCCCGCGGCAAGGCTTGCCGGGTGACCGCCAAGGTCCTCCGTGGTTCCTTTGGAGCCATTCAAGAACAAAGTATTCAAGCCAAGGAGACAAGGCCCCGGCAAGAGGAGCTTGCCGGGAAGGCCAACCAAGGCCCGGTGAGCGACGAGCTCCCGGACGCGACAAGACAACGACCGCGGCAAGGCGCTTGCCGCGGCAAGCTACCACTTTGTACCCGCGTTCCAGCACATCCACCAACGTGTCGCTCTAGGACCCTTCCAGGCGTACGTGGCGGGAGGTTGTGCAGCCAGCGGTGCGCGGTGGCAAGCGGTGCTGACAAGATTGCCATCGTGGCGAGCGGTGGCGTCCCTGACGGTCCCATTTGCACTATTTGGGGGACGCAGATGGGCATTCAATGCCCTTGTCCCCTGCCGTCAGAGTTAGGTATGATACACTATAACAGGTAGTTGTACCAACCGTAACACCTTTCCATTTTTACCCTTGTCTACGTTGCCACCTGTCGGTGACCCCTTGAGCATATAAAAGGAGGCCCATGCGCAACGTAGAGGGAAGGAGGGAACACTCACGCTCGGTCTCGTTAGCTGCTGGTGTGTACTGTAGCACTCAGCGCTCCCGAGCAAGAACTCAATACAAACCACAAAGCAGGAGTAGGGTTTTACGCATCCGTGCGGCCCGAACCTGGGTAAACTGCTCTTGTGTTTCACCTCGATCCGCTCTTCATGCGATCTTCGCCTCCCGCCGAACCGAAAGAGGCTCGGTCCGCCGGTCCCATAGGTGCTCGTGGATTCGTTCCCCGACAGGTGAAGATACCTCGAACGAGCCCCTCAAAGGATTACATTCCATAGTAACAAGTGACGGCATATTTCAGCACACTATATAAAATTTTCCTTACCAAATTCCACAGACCAAAGACGCTTCACTCCATAGCAACAGCGCCGGAAAAGAGTCTTGATGACCCACAAGTATAGGGGATCTATCGTAGTCCTTTCGATAAGTAACTGTGTCGAACCGAACGAGGAGCAGTAGGAAATGATATGCAGTTTTCAGTAAGGTATTCTCTGCAAGCACTGAAATTATCAGTAACAGATAATTTTGTGATAAGGTAATTTGTAATGAGTAACAAGTAGTAAAAGTAAATAAGGTGCAGCAAGATGGCCCAATCCTTTTGTAGCAAAGGACAAGCCTGGACAAACTCTTATATAAAGGAAAGCACTCCCGAGGACACATGGCAGTTATCGTCAAGCTAGTTTTCATCAGGCTCATATGATTCGCGTTCGTTACTTTGATAATTTGGTATGTGGGTGGACCGGTTCTTGGGTACTGCCTTTCCTTGGACAAGCATCCCACATATGATTAACCTCTATTGCAAGCATCCGCAACTACAAAAGAAGTATTAAGGTAAACCTAACCATATCATGAAACATATGGATCCAAATCATTCGCTTACGAAGCAACGCATAAGCTAGGGTTTAAGCTTCTGTCACTCTAGAAACCCATCATCTACTTATTACTTCCCAATGCCTTCCTCTAGGATCAAACAATGGTGATATTTCATGTAGTCGACGTTCACAAAACACCACTAGAGGAAAGACAACATACATCTCATCAAAATATCGAACGAATACCAAATTCACATGACTACTTATAGCAAGACTTCTACCATGTCCTTGGGAACAAACGTAACTACTCACAAATCATATTCACATTCATAATCAGAGGGGTATTAATATGCATAAAAGATCTGAACATACGATCTTCCACCAAATAAACCAACTAGCATCAACTACAATGTCAGGACCCCGATCCTAAGTCACACAGGTCTAGCCTGTAACACATCATATCACTTTGCGGCCTCACGCACGGTATCCCCACGGGTGCCACCTTACCTGGCCCGGGACCGTTTGCGCATTTTGGCACACGTATATGATAGTGTCGCTAGCATCCATATGACAGAGAACCCGGGCCGACATGACCAGTTATAAACCAAAAGTGGCACTAAATTACAGGGACAGGCATACATGACCCAGCAACGAACGTGTCGGTCATCAACGTATGAACCCAAGTCGTAGCAAGCTACAAGGACTTAAAGGAACAACGCGTGACATTTCCCTTAAGGGACAGACACAGGAACGAAGAAGGACACATGCCGGCCAGCCTAAGTGTTCCGGAGCAGTAGCAAGCTACCAATGCTCAGTGGAAGCTGACATTTCCCTGTAAGGTAGGCTACCAAAGGTAAACAACTAGGTGTCGGATCCCACACATAGCAATACACATTACACGTACGCATAACATGCAAGTATGTGTTGTACAACAAGGCATCACAACATAACTCAACAACTCATATAGATAAAGGCCCAGAAGAGCCATCATAGCATTTATTACAATCAGAGGTCACATGACCCAACATACAGAGCATACAGGCAACGGAAGCATAACATGTCTGGGTACAGACAACTACAAATGAAAAAGGCTGAGAAGCCTGACTATCTACAAGATCCTACAAGGGTACAAGACCGTAGCTGAGGTAACAAGCTAAACGTCGAAGTCCACGCGGAACCACTAGCGAGACTGAAGTCTCTCTGCAAAAACATAAATTAAGCAAACGTGAGTACAAAGGTACTCAGCAAGACTTACATCAGAACTAACTACATATGCATCGGTATCAACAAAGGGGTGGTGGAGTTTGACTGCAGCAAGCCAGCTTTGACTCGGTGGCTATCCTAAACTACGACTACAAGTAACTCTTTGAGGTGGCGCACACGAGTCCACATATTCACCAATCAATACACCACTATGGATCCGCTCCCGTCTCCCTACGAGAAGGCCATCCATAGCACTCACGCTTATCTTGCGCATTTTAGAGTATCCACTTTCACTTGTCTATGAACTGTAATAGGTAACCCAGAAGTCCATTTCCGCAGACACGGCTATTCGAATAGATCATATATAACCCTGCAGGGGTGTACTTCTTCACACACGCTCTCACCACTTACCGCCGTTTACACGACATATACTCGGCAACCTTCAAGCGGAGGCCCAGCGAGGGTGTCGGCCACGACCTGACTAACCACACAAGTCTCTCCTCTAGGTTTATCGCCTATTTGGGTTCCATCCGTGGGGAGATCCGGCCGGGGTGTCGCTCACGGCCCCAAACGATGTGTACAGGGTTCCCGCATCACCAAACGGGCAATCGGTACACCGTGCCACGTACCTGCCGCGTCACAGCCCACCCCGAGGGTCAGCGCTGCGCACGACCTCCAGTAAACTACAAACACCAGAAACTAGTTGCAACTCCTGGACAGAGATCATGTTGATTAATAAGTCGAGAGGGTCCATTGGTTTCGGGCCCAATCCATGGTAGTAACTGGTCCTGGATCAACCAACACAGAACTCAGTTCCTGAGGACGGCTGCAATGAGACAACCCACCATGTACTCCTACATGGCCTCTCATCGCTACCTTTACCAAATCGTGCTCACACACTTAGCTCACACATAGTAGGACATGTTCATCACATTCCAATTCATCCCCGATGAATCGGACCTGACACAACTCTAAGCAATAGCAGGCATAACCAGAAAGAATCAATGAGTAGGCACAACATGGCTCAAACAACTCCTACTCATACTAGTGGGTTTCAACTATTTACTGTGGCAATGACGGGTCATGCAGTGGAAAGGGGTTTAACTACCGCAGCAGGTAACAATTGAAGCGTTGTTGTCCTAATGCAGTAAAAGAGAGCAAGAGCGAGAGAGTGGGATTGTATCGGAATGCTCAATGGGGTTTGCTTGCCTGGCACTCCTGAAGATAACATTGAGTCTTCATCGGTGTCATCGATCACATCGTCGGAACACGTCTACTGAAGGGGGGAACAAGCACCGGCAAACAAGAGAGAACACAATCAATACAATGCGACAATATGATGCATGATCGTGATACGGCAATATGCCGTTGATTGAGCTAATGCAACTAGCAACACAATTAAATGAAGTTGGTTTGAACCCAAGATTCAAATTCAAACTCCATATGTGATTATTTAAATGCCATTTAATTGATTTGACCTGATCAGCAGGTTTAACTTGTTCAAACATGCATGAAAATGCCATAAACAGATTCCTTGGATTTTTCTGATCAATTTTCATATATAATTTATCTTCATCTGAGTTGTAGATTATTTTCTATGATTTTTAGAAGTTTTGGCTATTTTATGAAATAAATAAATCATTTCTGATTTATTTAAAATTCCAGAAATACTTATTGCGTCAGCACTGCGTCAGGATGAGGTCAGCAGGTCAACTGACCGGACAGAGTCAAACCTGACGTGTGGGGTCCACACGTCAGTGACACATGGGCTAAATCCGGTCAAAACCAGCGCTGACTGGGGTTTGACCAGGGCTAGGGCCCACTGTCAGTGGCTGTGAGGGTGATTAGTGGGGTAATTAGTGCTAACTAGGTGAGCCACGTCGGCAGCTTAACGCCGGCGACCAAAGTAGCGGCGGAGGCTCGCCGGAGTTGATCGGGGCGGCGCTGTAGGCTGCGGCTGGGCACGCTAAGGGCACCAGAAGGGAGCCCGTGCTCTCCCGCATCCATCCACGCAAGTGGAAGGAGCTGGGGTGGCCGGAGCTCGTCGGAAACGAGCTCGCGGCAGCGCCGGAGTTCGGGCACCGACGGAGTAGGAGCTACAGAGCACGGGGAGGTGAGCTAAGTGGTGCTACGGGGTCCTGGGGGCTCGGTGAGCACGGTGACGCGCTCAGTTTTGAGCGTGCGTGGATGTGGCCACGGCGGCGGCATCGCCGGCGGATCCGAGCTCTCGGGCTCGTCGGCGACGGTGGTTAGAGGGCTACTCGGATGGAGTGACTAGGGGGAAAAGAAAGAGGAGCTCACGACGGTTGCGGCGGTGGCCTCGACGAGCTCGGGGAGGCGACGGTCGTTGCGAATCGACGGCGAGGTCAACGGCGGCCGGAGGTTGAAGACGAGCACGATGACGACGAAGCAGGCCTCCCGGCGTCCCGTAGCTTGGTGGAGAGGACGAGAAGGACGCAGCAGAGCTCATTGGCGGATCGGAGAGGCGAGGGGGTCACGGTGGCTATGGCTACGACAACGGCGGCGACGGTGGCGCTCGGGCGCTCGCAAGGGGAAGCGCCAAGAGAGGGGGAATGAGACCGAGGGGGAGTGAGAGGGTCCAGGGGGCGCGTGGCGTCGTCCAGAGGCAACCAGGCGCGTCGGCAGCGGCGGGAAGCAGGAGGTGGCGTGGCGCGTGGCCGGCGCGCAGCGAGCACGCTCCACTGTCCTCCTGGCGCGAGGACAGGGATGACTGGCAGGGGAGGCCCAGGTGGGCTGGGCCGCCAGCTGGGCCGCAGGTAAGGCCAGGTACTTTCACTCTCTCTCTCTTTTCTAAAAAAATATAGTTTCTGTTTTCTATTTTTCTGCTTTTGTTTTGATTTAATAAAAATGCCAGAACATTTTCATAAATCTTGGAAATATTTGTGGGCACTGTCTGGATTAATTCCAACAACCCTCATTTACTTCCAAGATTATTTGGGCATTTAAAATTACCTATAGGATTTAAATATCCAAATGCAAATATCTATGATTTAATTCAAGGATCCAAAATGGCTCCCAAAATTATGAAACCATTTTTGGCAGAGGTTTTAGCCAAGACCATAAATGATGAACATTTTATGAAGGGCACTTTGGATACATTGAAAAGTATTAAGGTTCAACCTAGTTGAGTTCCTTTGGTGCTAGGGTTTCAACATCCCCAATTCAAGTTAATTTAAATTTTAAAACATGATGACATGATGAACAGGCATGGACCACATGGCTTGATCTAGGGATGTGACAACTCACCCCCACTAAAACAAGAATCTCGTCCCGAGATTCAAGCGTAGGGTAAGAAATCAGAGGGGACACAAGCTAGCACAATCTTCAGGATCCAAATTTCCTTCTCGGAGATATTGATTTATTGCATCATATTGATCTTGTCATTCTTGCTTGAGATCTTCATCAAATCAGACGATAACGGAGACAAACTCTGAAGAAATCGATCTTCCCGGAGGTCGAGGAACTCAAGATCAATTCATGAAGTGAGACATCGAAACATCTCTTGAGCTGAGACACGGAACACACATCCAGAGGGATGGAGTGAAACAAATGATGAAGGTTTACTTGGTAGGCACTAATTACACACCTAAGAAGATGGTGATCAATGTCACCAGACGGGGCACCTTAGAGAAGGTGACTCGTAGAGTTATTCCCTTAAGTGGCAAAAAGAATTACTTTTGATATAGAGATCATTGAAATTCCCTATACCAGCCTGGGGCGGATCACAATCGATCATTGACGGAGTCCGAAGGAATGACATTCTCGGGCCGGAACAAATGATGTGGACTACCTTGTTGAAGACAACACAAGGAATGATTTTGGTTATCATCGGAAATGGATGGGACCCATGGTGAAATGGCACATTGGCGGTGCAAGCTGGAACAAAATGCAACTGCTGGGAATGATTCTGGTAACTGGGAAGAAACCCAATAGTAGAGAGTAGATCTACTCTTTGAGAGTGCAAAACATAACCAAGAACACTGGAAGCAATCCCGGTTAGTGTCGAGGATAACACCTAGTGCTTGTGCGTGCTCTCAAGAACTTGAGCATTCCCATATTCATCAAGGTTTTACCAATATCCGTGTCAAGGATCCTGGCAGCACCACATACTACCATGATGAATAATGATGGACGATGCAGATGCAAAGGAAGATAACACTTTCTCAGATTCTACCTTAGCGGTGTCAGGAGCAGAATCTGGATAATCGACAGAGAGACATTTAGCACTCCGCTGCTAATGTTCTCCTTGATGTGTTAGCGTAAGCCATTCATAGATATGTTTGGTATCTTGAACATCAAGTAAAAGTCGGACTTCAGGAGCACAAAAATCCATAAGTAACAACTAGGGAGTAAATCCTACAAAATCCTTATGGGGAGGTGGCCGACTTCTTCAATCAAGATACTACAACAATAGGTCTTCCGGCCGGATGGGTTGGCCACGACATCCACTTTACCGGTTATCGAGAGACCAATATTATAGTTCTTGGAAAAAGCTCCGACCATCATATCTGCCTGAGATTCAGTTCTGGTTGGTGTCAGGATATTCCAGACTCATCGAGTCTAGAAAGAAAAATGATAGTTTGCAATACAAATCGACGGGATGATGTTGCGAGGTTCTCGGGGAATGAACTGCGATAGTAAGCTCCAAAATCTGAGCTGGTCCTGCTACGTACCTGCGAACACGTTGTCCAAGACAAGCATCACCACGTAGTAGTCTTATGATAAAACACTATCGAGTTCAGGTGGGAACCATCATCAAGGATATCGTAGTCCTAACATAAGTCATGATTCTCAAGAAGGAACTTCTTCTCCTTGAACAAATCTATCAGTGGCTTGGTCTGCTAGGGATACATATGGAATGAAGATGATCAGTCTATCAGACCATGGAATACTTCGCACGTATGCATGACTGACTTGGGATGATTCCAAAGAAAGCAAAACTAACTTTCTCGAACCCATGGCGGCAACGTGCACCTAATGCACATGAATTAGGGAAAGTTTCTTCTCTCATCCAACATATAACTCATGAACGGAACACGAAGGCAACGCTTACAAAGTTTCCAACACTAGCTTAATGTCCTACAAAATCATGGAGAAGGTAGCAGTATTGCTGATGGGCTCAACAACAATTCATCCAGGTTTCCATGGAGATGGAATTCCATAATTATGTGAAGAAGTGATAGTATTGGTCAGACCAATAGATGTAATGGTGTATGCTCGAGGGATCAACCACGAGTAAGACAACGTTACGAATATCGTTGGTTCTGATTTGATTCGAGGATAGCCCACACTCAAATCAAAGTTTTGGACAAGATAATAAATCCACAAATGATCATGGGGATCAATTGGAGAAGATATCATCTATCTTTAATACACACACAAGATATCCCTTTGGAGTGAGCTATGTGGGTTAAGCTTTTATCTTCCAACTCCCCAAGTTGTTGTTTAGCTTAACCAACTAGTTCGGGGTATCCAACACAGATTCTTGGAGAAGTGGTGGTTTATAAGAAACCAACTTGATCACGAGCTCAACATAACAGTCAGGGAACAACCCAGTAATACTTCCGAGAAGATATTCAGAAAATCACGAACCACCGATATGTTACTAAGCTCGAGAACAATCTTGCCTTTCAAGGCAAGACGATATGATCAAATGAGCAAGGACTTAACAAAATCCTAACTCATCAATCAAGGAGTGCACCAGGAAAGTGGACTAGGTAGCACAATCAATCTTAGAATGGTGATTCAGTAACCATCATGCTAAGAATGAGATTATCGTCCATTAACTACCAAGCAACGAAGTTGCTAGGAGTATTGATTTCACACATCGCAATTCACTTGTCGGTATTCCGGTTATAATAACACGGAGGCCGAGAAATAAACGATGATGGCGAGAAGTATCACCTTATCAAAGGTTCATAGGAGGTGGAGCAATTCCCATGACATTCTTGACATAAAGATGGTAATACTCCAGGATAGAACAGTTCAGAAGCTGCATTAGCATTCTTCATCTACGAAGTACAACTTCTTTGACCCAATCCTAGATATGGATAAGGTACTGGAGTTTGTTTCTCCTAGTCATTCCAGAATAGAATGGCTTGACAGACCTCAAGAGTAAAAGGCATAGATGAACACAAGTGCACGACTACTCCTGACTATCAACTGATGGACGAGGGTCATAATACAATTAAAAGGAGACAACTCAAGGAACATATAACTTCTGAGTTGTGGATGCATAGATTAACATGTCGAACGAGTTCAACATATTTCTTCCGGATAACCCATGCAGAAAGTAGAATTGGCAGAGTCACAATATGAATGGAGTACTACTCAAGAGCACTCGGGTCGTGATCTTTTGGTTCAGAAGAACTTCTGCCAAGGATGGTTCATGGTATTTGGAAGAAGGATATACCACAGACCTCGAGGACTATCACAAGGTTACTAATAACCTAAAGGAACGAGCAAATACTATCAACATGAAGTAAGTAGAATGAATCTAGGGTTCAAGAACCCAGAAATATAATGCCTACTAACTAAATGGCATCACGGGATGCTTTTGAGATTGACGGCCAGAACCATCACGCTGAGGATACAAAGTATTGCTGCATTACTGGGTGATCTTCTAAGATACTTAGGGCCATAATAATAACTCCAACATATGTGTCGAGGTAACAGAGTACCACAACTCACCGTCTAGTGTGGTTAATCTGGCCTAAAAGGACATTAAGAACAGGTAGGAATGATTTGCAAATGCATTAGATTGTTTAGAGACCTGGGATGACTCGGACAGCATAGCAGCTGTAAATGCTCAAAAATACTTTGGAGATCCAAGCAAAAGGGGTAGCATAACCACTTAACATCATAATGTCAAGGTTCTGAGACCAACAGTTGAACAAACAGAAGTAGAGTAAACTGAACTAAGAGTTGAA
This sequence comes from Secale cereale, assembly GCA_902687465.1. Lineage (NCBI taxonomy): Eukaryota > Viridiplantae > Streptophyta > Magnoliopsida > Poales > Poaceae > Secale > Secale cereale. Next base: position 349,060,641 of record LR738711.1, read on the forward strand.
TCCACAATAACGTGATCCTGATAAATAGAGTGAGAATCCTAGTTCTTAATCCCCGTAGAAAGAAGAAGGTGACTCAGATCAGAAGGTCATGGGGTAAAGGAGTAAAAAGAGCCTTACGTTCCCTTCCACAAACAATTCCCTTACCTAACTAAAGAGTTTCTAAACACAACTTCGACCAGTTTGGCTTGCTAATCCTACAGGTAGTCAGGCTCTGATACCAAAGCTGTCAGGACCCTGATCCTAAGTCACACAGGTCTAGCCTGTAACACATCATATCACTTTGCGGCCTCACGCACGGTATCCCCATGGGTGCCACCTTACCTGGCCCGGGACCGTTTGCGCATTTTGGCACACGTATATGATAGTGTCGCTAGCATCCATATGACAGAGAACCCGGGCCGACATGACCAGTTATAAACCGAAAGTGGCACTAAATTACAGGCGCAGGCATACATGACCCAGCAACGAACGTGTCGGTCATCAACGTATGAACCCAAGTCGTAGCAAGCTACAAGGACTTAAAGGAACAACGCGTGACATTTCCCTTAAGGGACAGACACAGGAACGAAGAAGGACACATGCCGGCCAGCCTAAGTGTTCCGGAGCAGTAGCAAGCTACCAAGGCTCAGTGGAAGCACTAGGAGACATTTCCCTGTAAGGTAGGCTACCAAAGGTAAACAACTAGGTGTCGGATCCCACACATAGCAATACACATTACACGTACGCATAACATGCAAGTATGTGTTGTACAACAAGGCATCACAACATAACTAAACAACTCATATAGATAAAGGCCCAGAAGAGCTATCATAGCATTTATTACAATCAGAGGTCACATGACCCAACATACAGAGCATACAGGCAACGGATGCATAACATGTCTGGGTACAGACAACTACAAATGAAAAAGGCTGAGAAGCCTGACTATCTACAAGATCCTACAAGGGTACAAGACCGTAGCTGAGGTAACAAGCTAAACGTCGAAGTCCATGCGGAACCACTAGCGAGACTGAAGTCTCTCTGCAAAAACATAAATTAAGCAAACGTGAGTACAAAGGTACTCAACAAGACTTACATCAGAACTAACTACATATGCATCGGTATCAACAAAGGGGTGGTGGAGTTTGACTGCAGCAAGCCAGCTTTGACTCGGTGGCTATCCTAAACTACGACTACAAGTAACTCTTTGAGGTGGCGCACACGAGTCCACATATTCACCAATCAATACACCACTATGGATCCGCTCCCGTCTCCCTACGAGAAGGCCATCCATAGCACTCACTCTTATCTTGCGCGTTTTAGAGTATCCACTTTCACTTGTCTATGAACTGTAATAGGTAACCCAGAAGTCCATTTCCGCGGACACGGCTATTCGAATAGATCATATATAACCCTGCAGGGGTGTACTTCTTCACACACGCTCTCACCACTTACCGCCGTTTACACGACATGTACTCGGCAACCTTCAAGCGGAGGCCCAGCGAGGGTGTCGGCCACGACCTGAGTAACCACACAAGTCTCTCGTCCAGGTTTATCGCCTATTTGGGTTCCATCCGCGGGGAGATCCGACCGGGGTGTCGCTCACGGCCCCAAACGATGTGTACAGGGTTCCCGCATCACCAAACGGGCAATCGGTACACCGTGCCACGTACCTGCCGCGTCACAGCCCACCCCGAGGGTCAGCGCTGCGCACGACCACCAGTAAACTACAAACACCAGAAACTAGTTGCAACTCCTGGACAGAGATCATGTTGATTAATAAGTCGAGAGGGTCCATTGGTTTCGGGCCCAATCCATGGTAGTAACTGGTCATGGATCAACCAACACAGAACTCAGTTCCTGAGGACGGCTGCAATGAGACAACCCACCATGTACTCCTACATGGCCTCTCATCGCTACCTTTACCAAATCGTGTTCACACACTTAGCTCACACACAGTAGGACATGTTCATCACATTCCAATTCATCCCCGATGAATCGGACCTGACACAACTCTAAGCAATAGCAGGCATAACCAGAAAGCATCAATGAGTAGGCACAACATGGCTCAAACAACTCCTACTCATACTAGTGGGTTTCAACTATTTACTGTGGCAATGACGGGTCATGCAGTGGAAAGGGGTTTAACTACCGCAGCAGGTAACAATTGAAGCGTTGTTGTCCTAATGCAGTAAAAGAGAGCAAGAGCGAGAGAGTGGGATTGTATCGGAATGTTCAATGGGGTTTGCTTGCCTGGCACTCCTGAAGATAACATTGAGTCTTCATCGGTGTCATCGATCACATCATCGGAAGGTCCAGGGGGAACGAGACCGAGGGGGAACGAGACCGAGGGGGAGTGAGAGGGTCCAAGAGAGGGGGAACGAGACCGAGGGGGAGTGAGAGGGTCCAGGGGGCGCGTGGCGTCGTCAAGAGGCAACCAGGCGCGTCGGCAGCGGCGGGAAGCAGGAGGTGGCGCGGCGCGTGGCCGGCGCGCAGCGAGCATGCTCCCCTGTCCTCCTGGCGCGAGGACAGGGATGACTGGCAGGGGAGGCCCAGGTGGGCTGGGCCGCCAGCTGTGTAATGCCCCGGATGTAATACTTTCCCTTTTGGGTATATAATATATCTCCGGCTTCATCTATTTCCATTTCGGGTTCTTTGTCTTTCGGACTTTCGTCGTTTTGTTGTGTGAGTGTGTGGCATTCATTCATATCATGTAGACATGTGCATTGCATTGCATTTGTGTTGTGGGTTGCATCCGGTTCGTCGTGTTTCTTCCCGTTGTCTGTTTCGCGTTCCGGAGCTCCCTCACGTGTCCGTGACGTCCCGTAGGCCTACTTTGTTGTTCGGGTGTTTTACGTTACCGGTGTGCCGCGAGGTTGTTGTGTGTGTTGTTGTTTTGTTGTGTGCAACCCGCCTCTCAAATATCGTCTTGTTTGGACTCCGTTGACTTTTCCATCCGTTGTCCGTGTGGGTCAGAAGTGCCTTCACTTCGTGTCCCAGAAACATCCCTACTGCAGTCTTTTATCTCCGTCTAGGCCTTTTAAATCAACCCCCGCGATCGGATCCGTTGGATCGCGATCGGAGGGCTCCTAGCGCCCCTAAACTCCCTCCTAACCCTAGCAAAACTGCTACATATAGACCCCCCTAGTCTATTTTGGACATCCCTATCCCTTCTTCTTCCTCCTCTAGATCCCCTTCCTTTTTTTTTCCTTTTTCTTTCAGATCCAAAAATCAGATCCGTAGATATCTCTGGATCCCGAGGGAACCAGCTCCCTCGAGCCGCCGTCGCGCTAGGGATCACCTCGATCCGTTCGGGCGCAAGTCAACGCACCAGGTCGAGCGCGCCGGGGTCTTCGCTCGACCGCGACCGCGACCGGGCCGGGGACCACTTCGCCCCTCGTCCGCCGGCCTCGTACCGCCCCACTTCGCCTGGATTTCTTCGCCTGGGCCGGCCCGTACGTCCGCGCCACCACTCCGAGGACTGCACGCCGCCGCGAGCGCCAGGCGCCTCGCCACTTCCCGGGTGGGCCGCGCGCTCGCCAGCCCGCGAGCTGGGCCGGCCGCCTGCTCCTTCTCCGCGGTGGGCCGCCGCCGCGCCACCGCATCGCCACCGCACGCCGCGGGCCTCCGCACCGCGCGCCGACCGGCCCGCCTCGCGCCTCAGGCCACGGGCTCCCTCTCCGCCGACTGGGCCGCACAGTTCCGCCGCCACCGGCCCGTTACTGTTCATCCGGATCTCAGATCTGCTAGGTTGACTCTATTTTTTCACTAAGTCCCAGATCTGTCAGTCTGAAATGCGATCTTTGAACTGCTCTAACTTTGTGCCTGTTGCTCCGTTTTGCGCGTGTGATATGTCCAGATGTTCGTGGAGATGTCCTCTACGTTTTACCTGTTGTTGTCATGCATGTTAGATGTCATCTTGACACTTGTTTTGCTGTTGCAAGAGTGCATCATGATATAAACTGCTGTTATGTGTTATTTTCATGCCACCTTTGACATGTGATATCTTTTAGCTCGTTTGTCCAAACGATGCAAATGACATGTCCACGTGTTCGTCTTGCCACGAACTACGTGTTGTGTGTGATAGGTTGCATGGTAGATTTATTGTTTCCTTGCTATCATCGTTGCAAAGTGCCATGTTCATATGATGTGTTTTCACTTGTTATGAAATGCCATCTTGTTGAGCTCGTTGCAATCGTTGTGTTCACCTCTTTGATGCATGCTTGTGTGTTTCGGAATCACCTTCATATGCACTTTGATGAGGTGCTTACCCTTTGCTATGATGATATTGCTGTTTTAGGACTTAGTGATTTTTTCACTAAGTCTGAAATCTGTAACGTTCCGATGCCATGTTCGTGTGATGTTTTAGGACAAAGCATGTTAGTTTTGGGGTGGATTTTGGTTGTTCCTTGTAGTATATATTGTTGTCTTTCCATTCATGTCCTCACATGTCCATTTGAGTGGCTGTAGCATGTTTATCTTTTGCTCTAAAGTTTCAATAAAATTCTGCTGCCAGAATTTTATTGCAAAGTTCAATATGTCCAAGATCATTGCTATTGATCCGTGACTCCGTTGGGGGTGCACTTTGGACCTAGTTGCTGTACTATATATCTAGTTTGTGTTCAAGTCCTTTGCCATGCTTTTTGGGTGCTGTAGCTTAATTATTTTGAGCTCCAAAGATGCTATGTTGCTGTAATTTTCAGTTTTCGCTCAAATCTTGTTTCGGGCATAACTTTTAGCCCGTAACTCCGATTTCAGCGAATCTTATATCAAACTTGGGTGATTTTCTGTGTAGATTAATAATATCAGGTTGTTATCTTGTTTTGAGGTGTTTTGCTTGAGTGATGTTTTACGTGCTCCGTATGCATCCTTAGTGCATCCATCATGCATTCATGTTTTTCGAGTGCGCATTGCATCTTGTTGATTGGTGCTTGGTGTGTTTGTTTTGTTTAGAGCCGGAAGCTGAGTCCGGGTACGAAGTTGAGCACGAGGTTTCCAACGAGGTTGAGCACGAGGACCCTTCTTACGATCCGAACGACTTCTCTTCAGGCAAGATGACCGAACCCCGATAACTTTACTATGTTTGCCTATTGCTAGTAGTCTCGATCTATAGTTTTGCCTCGATGCCCATGTTCTTCTTGTCAGCCTCCTACTTGTAACCAATTGCCATGTTTAACCACCCTACCTATGCAAACCGTTGCTTGGCTAAGTATGCTTCGCTCAGCCCTTCTTATAGCGTTGCTAGTTGCAGGTGAAGTGAAGATGCTTGCTCCATGTTGAAGTTTGGTTGGGTTATATCACACTATATAAATGCTTTAAAATGAAATCATCTATATATTGGCAAGGGTGGAAGGCTAAGCCTTTTGCTTGGTGATTTGTTCCACTCATGCCGTTAGGATCCGTATAAGCCGGTATTATGTTCCTTGATTATGCGTTCCTAACACGGTTGGGGTGTATGGGACCCCCTCGATAAACCGCTAAGTGCTAAGTCTTTTCCAGCAAATCCCAACATTGGTACTATTTTCCTAATAACAAACTAAACATGCATAGGGAGTAATTAACCCTCTTTCTTAATCAACAACCCCGGGCCAGTGCTCCACATGAGTGTTGGTCCGAAACGGGGAGCCTGCGGGGCCGCCTTGAGGCAACTCGAGGTATCTGGTATCCACCCGTAGCTTCGCCCATCCGGTCGTGTCCTGAGACTTAGATACGCGCGGCTACTATCAGGGTGTCGACACGCCGGGAGGATTTGCTGGATTAGCCTTACCTTAGTTCGGTATATCTTGAGCACGGGATTCCGAGGATACTCGGGTCTTCCCACTTTGGAGTTGCGACTCCGCGGATCGTGGGCTTGTAATGGGTCAAGTTGGAACACCCCTGCAGGGTTTGAACTTTCGAAAGCCGTGCCCGCGGTTATGTGGCAGATGGGAGCTTGTTAATTCCGGTTGTAGATAACTTGACACAATGATACTAATACACTACCAGCGTGTGTTCCGTGACTGTCAATTTCCGAATAGGGATTCGGGAGTTGAACACGGAGGGGTTATGATTGTGAGCTTGTAGCTAGGATCACTTCGTGATCACTTCTCGCCGTTGCCTTCTCTTCTCGCTCTCACTTGCGTAAGCTAGATGCTAGTTGCTGCTGCAGACTTGTTCTTTCTTCAGCCTTTCCCTCACCTAAAGGCTTAAATAGTTCTGTTACCTGGGAACGGGATTGCTGAGTCCTCTGTGGCTCACAGTTACTTCACACACCAGATGCAGGTCCAGCTGTGAGCTATCCAGGTGATGGCACCGAGCTGGATTGGGAGTTCGACGAGGAGCGTAGTCGGTACTATGTGCGCTACCCGGACGATTAGTAGTGGAGTCTCTTACTAGGATTCGATCCGCCTGTGGTTTACTTTATCCGAGTTTGGTACTTTGACATTTGGTTTTTGCCCTTAAAGGGTTGTAGTGCTTTTAATGTATGATGTTTGAGACTTGTACTGTAATTTTGTGACGTGGCGAGTGTAAGCCAACTATTTTCTGTTTACTATCCCCTCTTTTACATGAGTTGTGCAAAGATTACCAAACTTGAGATCATTCTAGGATGGACTTATGCCTTTAAGTCGTGCCTCGACACGTAGGAGGTATAACTCCATCCTGGGCATTACAAGTTGGTATTCAGAGCCTTCTCCGACCTAGGAGCCCCCACTGTTTGATCGAACCATCGACGGTTGAGTCTAGGCACACACTGAAAACTTTTTGAGTCCTATATTATATCGGAGAGTAGGATTTTCTTTGCTTCTCATCCCCTTTTCACTCTGGTGAGGACTCCTGACGTCTACTCTTGTCTCTCCTATCTTCAAAATTTGCACAAAATTTTTTTTAGGAATCCCGCGAGTATTCTGGGATTGTTTCGATGTTCTTGTGACAAGGATATTGTTCCCGATGCCTCCTGTTACCGAGGAGTTGAGCTTCGGGGTATCATTGTAACAAGCATATCGCGACAGTACTAAATAATTAAGACGGCCGACATCGAAAATCTCCCCTATACGGCCAGTGGCAAGATAACCCCGACATCACCCAGTACTGGGGAGGTAGTTCGGGAGTATTGCCATAGCTTGTTATAGTGGATGCTTTTCGAAGGTCCGAGGTACACAGTTTCCGAGAAAGACTGGTTATGTGTTGAAGGATGGATACACCTGGATGTAGGTTAGAGTTGATTGCGCGGTGCTTCCCGTGTATCCCCAACACCTGATTGCATAACTGGAATCTTTCGGAAAACTATAGGTGGGTTTTATCCAGTAGATCGTAGGCATTCTTCCAACGAATGCAGGTTAGTGAGTTCGGGGTTCGACATTGAGTGAAGGGGTTATATGACCGATGTTACTATCAGGAGTTGCATCTTAAAGGGTCCTTGGCTATGCTGATCCGGGGATTGCAAAACATTTTCGTAACGCGTTCATATGCTTTCAGCACAAAGATGTTAGAACGAAACTCCTCTCTTGTGTTTGTTCCTTTCCGTACCTTGTTGTTTACTTATTTTATCCTTTTGATCCCTATGTGGCTTCTCGTGAAGACTGATGTTATCAATTAACTGAGAAAATTCATTCGTTCCTCTTGTTCGGATGATTTCATTCGTTCTATTGTTCGAATGATTATTGTGAAGACTTGTTGCAATTCATTCCATTGATTCAGCTTATTCCTTCTGTCAATCAATTGCTGATTCGTGGTCATCTATTACAGGATGGCTCCGAAAAGGGTTCCGAATGCCAACCCAGAGGGTGAAGAGGTTCCAAAACGTCCTCCTTCCCCTCCTCCTCCGCCTGAGGCTTGGAGAGCAATTATGCAGACTACTGCTCAGAACACTCAGTTGATGATGCAGATGATGCAGCAAATGCAAGCTATGCAAGCTAATCAAGCTAATCAGGGTGTTCCAATGAACCAAGGCAACTTCTTCCAGCAGCACCATGCTACCCTCAATCAGTTCTTGGCCAACAATCCTAAAGCTTTCAGTTACTGTGTCGACCCTCTTGATGCTGAAGATTGGCTAACTGATATCAAGAAGCATTTTGAGTGCAGTAACGTGAAAGAAGATGACTATGTGAAGTTTGCAGCCTTCCAACTGAAAGATCAAGCAGCTGATTGGTGGCAGCAGTACAAAGACTCAAGGCCGGGTCAGGTGATCTCTTGGGAGAATTTCTGCAAGGATTTCCGCTCGCATCACATTCTTACAAGTGTTATCGAGGGTATGCGTGAGCAATTCCGCAACCTCAAGCAGGGCTCCATGTTAGTCTATCAGTATAATGTCAAGTTCCAAAACCTCGCTCGCTATGCAAAGCAAGACATTCCTGATGCAAAGAGTAAAATCTATCAGTTCCGTGGAGGTCTCAAAGATGAACTTCAGCTTGCTCTCACTTTGTTCGAGCCAGACGAATTCGATAAGTTCTATAACATGGCTTTGAAACAAGAAGCAGCTCAGCTCAAGATGGAGGCTTCTAAGAAGAGAATTCGAGATGCTGTTCACTCTTCCTCATCGTCTCAGTTGGCTGCGAAACAACAGAAATTCTGGCTTCCTCCTTCTCCAGTGATTCGAGCTCCATACAACAACTCCAGCAACTTCAACAACTCCAACAACAAGAACTCTAGTGGTCGTGGTTTCTCCCACCCACCCAACCCAAGCAACCAGTCGAAGAAGCAGTTTCAGTCTCAAGGCTCCAAGTCCAGTGGCTCTCATTTCCGTCCTCTCTCTGAAGTGGTGTGCAACAAGTGTGGCCAGAAGGGTCATTATGCCAACAGATGCCCGAATCCGAAGCATCTTCCTCCTCCTCCACCTGTGAGTTCAGCTATTGTCAGGCATGATCCAAAGGCAGCAAGGGTTAATCTGATGAATGCAGCACAAGCGGAGGCTTCTTCTGATGTCATTCTGGGTAACCTTCCAGTGAACTCTTTTCCAGCTAAAGTGTTATTTGATTCGGGTGCATCATGCTCTTTCATGTCTCAACCATTTGCATCCAAGCACAGTATTGCCACTTCAAATTTGCCTCAGAGGTTGGAAGTTATTTCTCCAGGGAGACGTATGTCTTCTACTGTCTATGCTCCGGATGTTTCTATTCGCATGGGAGATTATCGTTTTATGGCTAAACCGGTGGTTCTTGGTCATTCTGATATTGACCTCATTCTCGGAATGGATTGGCTTTCTCAGCATGATGCTCACATTGATTGTGCTCAAAAGGAAGTCAAGTTGACTCATTCTGATGAAGATGTGATTATCTTCGCCTCCAGGGATAATACTATTCGGCTTTTCTCTCTTAATGATAAGGGCGAAATTAATGCCATAGAGCAAATTCCAGTGGTGAACGAATATCAAGACGTCTTTCCAGAAGATCTTCCAGGCATGCCTCCACACCGTCAGGTGGAGTTTGTCATTGAACTCGAGCCGGGCACCGAACCTGCTTGCCGGCGTCCATACAAGCTCTCTCCGGATGAATTGAAGGAATTGAAGAAGCAGCTTGATAAGCAGGAGAGTATGGGTCTCATCAGACCGAGTACATCTCCGTGGGGCTGTGGCGTCTTATTTGTCAAGAAGAAAGATGGCACGGAGCGTCTCTGTGTTGACTACCGGCCACTGAACAAGAAGACGATTAAGAACAAGTATCCGCTCCCCAACATCAACGAACTCTTTGAGCAGCTCAAAGGAGCTAAAGTGTTCTCTAAGCTTGACCTCCGAATGGGCTACCATCAAATTCGCATTCGCGAGGAAGACATTCCCAAGACGGCCTTCAGAACGAGCTACGGTTCATATGAGTATACCGTCATGTCCTTCGGTCTCGCCAATGCTCCTCCTACCTTCTCAAGGATGATGCATTACATCTTCAACCCCTATACTGGCGAATTCGTGCTTGTGTATCTGGATGATATTCTGGTGTTTTCCAAGAATGAAGAAGATCACGAAAAGCACTTGCGTCTGGTTCTTGATCGACTCCGAGAGCATAAATTCTATGCCAAGTTCTCAAAGTGCGAGTTTTGGCTCGATAAGGTTTTGTACCTGGGCCACATCATCTCAGCTGACGGTATTGCGGTTAATCCCGAGAAAGTTGAAGCAATTGTCAACTGGGAAGCTCCTCAGAACGTCAAGCAGCTCCGCAGTTTTCTGGGTCTTGCCAGCTATTGCAGAAGGTTTGTGGAGAACTTCTCCAAGATTGCCAAGCCTCTTTCCAACCTCCTTCAGAAGAATGTCAAATACTTTTGGTCTCCCGAGTGTGAAATGGCATTCAAAACCCTCAAAGAGAAGCTTGTCTCTGCTCCAGTTCTGACTCCTCCGGATGAAACCAAGCCCTATGAAGTATTCTGCGATGCTTCTCTTCAAGGCCTTGGTGGTGTGCTTATGCAAGATAAGAAAATTGTGGCATATACTTCTCGGCAGCTCAAGCCAAGTGAGAAGAACTATCCCACACATGATCTCGAGCTAGCAGCTGTGGTACATGCTCTGATTACGTGGAGACATCTGTTGTTGGGCAGAAAGGTCGACATCTTCACACAGCCGCATCTGAACCTCCGCCAGACTCGTTGGGTTGAGATGATCCAAGAGTACAACCCCAGCATTGAATACACTCCAGGCAAGGCGAATGTGATTGCAGATGCTTTGAGCAGAAAGGCATATTGCAACAGCCTTCTTATCAAGCCATATCAGCCTGAGCTTTGTGAAGCTTTCAGGAAGCTCAACCTCCAGGTTGTTCCGTAGGGTTTTCTTGCAAATCTCCAAATTGCTCCTACCTTGGAAGATCAAGTCCGTGAGGCCCAGCTCAGTGATACCATGGTGAAGAAGGTGAAACATGGGATTGCAAAGGGCACTCCAAAATACAAGTGCTTCGTGTTGATGAGAGAGATACCTTGTTCTTCGAGGACAGACTCGCTGTTCCCAAAGGTGATCTCAGGAAGCTCATAATGGAAGAAGCTCATGACTCTCTCCTTTCCATTCATCCTGGCAGTTCCAAGATGTATCAAGACCTCAAGCAATCTTACTGGTGGACACGCATGAAAAGGGAGATTGCCCAATTCGTGAATGAATGTGATGTATGCAGAAGAGTGAAAGCAGAACATCAACGTCCAGCCGGTCTTCTCCAACCTCTTCCTATTCCCGAGTGGAAGTTTGACCACATTGAAATGGACTTCGTCACTGGCTTTCCTAAATCCAAGCGAGGCAATGATGCTATCTTTGTGGTGATTGACAAGCTTACCAAAGTCGCTCACTTTCTGCCAGTCAAAGAATCAATCAATGCAGCTCAACTTGCAGAGCTGTACACTTCCAGAATTGTGTCCCTACATGGGATTCCTCAAGTGATATCCTCAGACCGTGGCAGCTTGTTCACATCAAGGTTCTGGGACTCCTTTCAGTCCGCCATGGGCACGAAGATCAAGTTCAGCACTGCTTTTCACCCTCAGACTAGTGGTCAAGTCGAGCGTGTGAATCAGATCCTAGAAGATATGCTCAGAGCTTGTGTCATCTCCTTCGGTATGAAATGGGAAGACTGCCTTCCATTCGCCGAGTTCTCCTACAACAACAACTTTCAAGCAAGTGCAGGCAAAGCACCGTTTGAAATCCTCTATGGCAGAAAGTGCCGTACCCCTCTCAACTGGTCTGAAACAGGCGAACGCCAACTTCTTGGCAATGACTTGATCTCTGAAGCCGAAGAAATGTGCAAAGTCATACGTGAGAATCTCAAGGCCGCTCAGTCGCGTCAGAAGAGCTACTATGACGGAAAGCATCATGATTTGGTTTTCGACATCGGTGATCATGTCTATCTCCGAGTTTCTCCGATGAAAGGAACCCAAAGATTCGGTATCAAAGGAAAACTTGCTCCTAGATACGTCGGGCCTTTCAAGATTCTTGGCAAAAGAGGCGATCTAGCCTATCAGCTCGAGCTCCCTTCCAACTTTGCAAATGTTCATGATGTCTTCCATGTGTCTCAGCTTCGCAAATGCTTCAAGGCACCTGAGCGCATGATTCCGTTTGAGGAGATTGATCTTCAACAAGACCTTTCCTACCGAGAGCATCCAGTTGCAATTCTCGAAGAAACCGAACGCAAGACTCGCAACAAGTCCATCAAGTTTCTGAAAGTCAAGTGGTCACATCACACAGACCGAGAAGCTACCTGGGAACGAGAAGATCATCTTCGTTCCGAGTACCCTTCCTTTTTCCAGTCCTAGATCTCGGGACGAGATCTTTTTGTAGTAGAGGAGAGTTTGTAATGCCCCGGATGTAATACTTTCCCTTTTGGGTATATAATATATCTCCGGCTTCATCTATTTCCATTTCGGGTTCTTTGTCTTTCGGGCTTTCGTCGTTTTGTTGTGTGAGTGTGTGGCATTCATTCATATCATGTAGACATGTGCATTGCATTGCATTTGTGTTGTGGGTTGCATCCGGTTCGTCGTGTTTCTTCCCGTTGTCCGTTTCGCGTTTCGGAGCTCCCTCACGTGTCCGTGACGTCCCGTAGGCCTACTTTGTTGTTCGGGCGTTTTACGTTACCGGTGTGCCGCGAGGTTGTTGTGTGTGTTGTTGTTTTGTTGTGTGCAACCCGCCTCTCAAATCTCGTCTTGTTTGGACTCCGTTGACTTTTCCATCCGTTGTCCGTGTGGATCCGAAGTGCCTTCACTTCGTGTCCCAGAAACATCCCTACTGCAGTCTTTTATCTCCGTCTAGGCCTTTTAAATCTACCCCCGCGATCGGATCCGTTGGATCGCGATCGGAGGGCTCCTAGCGCCCCTAAACTCCCTCCTAACCCTAGCAAAACTGCTACATACAGACCCCCCTAGTCTATTTTGGACATCCCTATCCCTTCTTCTTCCTCCTCTAGATCCTCTTCCTTTTTTTTCCTTTTTCTTTCAGATCCAAAAATCAGATCCGTAGATATCTCTGGATCCCGAGGGAACCAGCTCCCTCGAGCCGCCGTCGCGCTAGGGATCACCTCGATCCGTTCGGGCGCAAGTCAACGCACCAGGTCGAGCGCGCCGGGGTCTTCGCTCGACCGCGACCGCGACCGGGCTGGGGACCACTTCGCCCCTCGTCCGCCGGCCTCGTGTCGCCCCACTTCGCCTGGATTTCTTCGCCTGGGCCGGCCCGTACGTCCGCGCCACCACTCCGAGGACCGCACGCCGCCGCGAGCGCCAGGCGCCTCGCCACTTCCCGGTTGGGCCGCGCGCTCGCCAGCCCGCGAGCTGGGCCGGACGCCTGCTCCTTCTCCGCGGTGGGTCGCCGCCGCACCACCGCATCGCCACCGCACGCCGCGGGCCTCCCGCACCGCGCGCCGACCGGCCCGCCTCGCGCCTCAGGCCACGGGCTCCCTCTCCGCCGACTGGGCCGCACAGTTCCGCCACCACCGGCCCGTTACTGTTCATCCGGATCTCAGATCTGCTAGGTTGACTCTATTTTTTCCCTAAGTCCCAGATCTGTCAGTCTGAAATGCGATCTTTGAACTGCTCTAACTTTGTGCCTGTTGCTCCGTTTTGCGCGTGTGATATGTCCAGATGTTCGTGGAGATGTCCTCTACGTTTTACCTGTTGTTGTCATGCATGTTAGATGTCATCTTGACACTTGTTTTGCTGTTGCAAGAGTGCATCATGATATAAACTGCTGTTATGTGTTATTTTCATGCCACCTTTGACATGTGATATCTTTTAGCTCGTTTGTCCAAACGATGCAAATGACATGTCCACGTGTTCGTCTTGCCACGAACTACGTGTTGTGTGTGATAGGTTGCATGGTAGATTTATTGTTTCCTTGCTATCATCGTTGCAAAGTGCCATGTTCATATGATGTGTTTTCACTTGTTATGAAATGCCATCTTGTTGAGCTCGTTGCAATCGTTGTGTTCACCTCTTTGATGCATGCTTGTGTGTTTCGGGATCACCTTCATATGCACTTTGATGAGGTGCTTACCCTTTGCCATGTTTAGTTTCGATGTGACTTAAACATGCTCTTTTGTGTGCTATGATGATATTGCTGTTTTAGGACTTAGTGATTTTTTCACTAAGTCTGAAATCTGTAACGTTCCGATGCCATGTTCGTGTGATGTTTTAGGACAAAGCATGTTAGTTTTGGGGTGGATTTTGGTTGTTCCTTGTAGTATATATTGTTGTCTTTCCATTCATGTCCTCACATGTCCATTTGAGTGGCTGTAGCATGTTTATCTTTTGCTCTAAAGTTTCAATAAAATTCTGCTGCCAGAATTTTATTGCAAAGTTCAATATGTCCAAGATCATTGCTATTGATCCGTGACTCCGTTGGGGGTGCACTTTGGACCTAGTTGCTGTACTATATATCTAGTTTGTGTTCAAGTCCTTTGACATGCTTTTTGGGTGCTGTAGCTTAATTATTTTGAGCTCCAAAGATGCTATGTTGCTGTAATTTTCAGTTTTCGCTCAAATCTTGTTTCGGGCATAACTTTTAGCCCGTAACTCCGATTTCAGCGAATCTTATATCAAACTTGGGTGATTTTCTGTGTAGATTAATAATATCAGGTTGTTATCTTGTTTTGAGGTGTTTTGCTTGAGTGATGTTTTACGTGCTCCGTGTGCATCCTTAGTGCATCCATCATGCATTCATGTTTTTCGAGTGCGCATTGCATCTTGTTGATTGGTGCTTGGTGTGTTTGTTTTGTTTAGAGCCGGAAGCTGAGTCAGGGTACGAAGTTGAGCACGAGGTTTCCAACGAGGTTGAGCACAAGGACCCTTCTTACGATCCGAACGACTTCTCTTCAGGCAAGATGACCGAACCCCGATAACTTTACTATGTTTGCCTATTGCTAGTAGTCTCGATCTATAGTTTTGCCTCGATGCCCATGTTCTTCTTGTCAGCCTCCTACTTGTAACCAATTGCCATGTTTAACCACCCTACCTATGCAAACCGTTGCTTGGCTAAGTACGCTTCGCTCAGCCCTTCTTATAGCGTTGCTAGTTGCAGGTGAAGTGAAGATGCTTGCTCCATGTTGAAGTTTGGTTGGGTTATATCACACTATATAAATGCTTTAAAATGAAATCATCTATATATTGGCAAGGGTGGAAGGCTAAGCCTTTTGCTTGGTGATTTGTTCCACTCATGCCGTTAGGATCCGTATAAGCCGGTATTATGTTCCTTGATTATGCGTTCCTAACACGGTTGGGGTGTATGGGACCCCCTCGATAAACCGCTAAGTGCTAAGTCTTTTCCAGCAAATCCCAACATTGGTACTATTTGCCTAATAACAAACTAAACATGCATAGGGAGTAATTAACCCTCTTTCTTAATCAACAACCCCGGGCCAGTGCTCCACATGAGTGTTGGTCCGAAACGGGGAGCCTGCGGGGCCGCCTTGAGGCAACTCGAGGTATCTGGTATCCACCCGTAGCTTCGCCCATCTGGTCGTGTCCTAAGACTTAGATACGCGCGGCTACTATCAGGGTGTCGACACGCCGGGAGGATTTGCTGGATTAGCCATACCTTAGTTCGGTATATCTTGAGCACGGGATTCCGAGGATACTCGGGTCTTCCCACTTTGGAGTTGCGACTCCGCGGATCGTGGGCTTGTAATGGGTCAAGTTGGAACACCCCTGCAGGGTTTGAACTTTCGAAAGCCGTGCCCGCGGTTATGTGGCAGATGGGAGCTTGTTAATTCCAGTTGTAGATAACTTGACACAATGATACTAATACACTACCAGCGTGTGTTCCGTGACTGTCAATTTCCGAATAGGGATTCGGGAGTTGAACACGGAGGGGTTATGATTGTGAGCTTGTAGCTAGGATCACTTCGTGATCACTTCTCGTCGTTGCCTTCTCTTCTCGCTCTCACTTGCGTAAGCTAGATGCTAGTTGCTGCTGCAGACTTGTTCTTTCTTCAGCCTTTCCCTCACCTAAAGGCTTAAATAGTTCTGTTACCCGGGAACGGGATTGCTGAGTCCTCTGTGGCTCACAGCTACTTCACACACCAGATGCAGGTCCAGCTGTGAGCTATCCAGGTGATGGCACCGAGCTGGATTGGGAGTTCGACGAGGAGCGTAGTCGGTACTATGTGCGCTACCCGGACGATCAGTAGTGGAGTCTCTTACTAGGATTCGATCCGCCGGTGGTTTACTTTATCTGAGTTTGGTACTTTGACATTTGGTTTTTGCCCTTAGAGGGTTGTAGTGCTCTTAATGTATGATGTTTGAGACTTGTACTGTAATTCTGTGACGTGGCGAGTGTTAGCCAACTATTTTCTGTTTACTATCCCCTCTTTTACATGAGTTGTGCAAAGATTACCAAACTTGAGATCATTCTAGGATGGACTTATGCCTTTAAGTCGTGCCTCGACACGTAGGAGGTATAACTCCATCCTGGGCATTACAAGCTGGGCCGCAGGTAAGGCCAGGTACTTTCACTCTCTCTCTCTTTTCTAAAAAAATAGTTTTTGTTTTCTATTTTTTAGCTTTTGTTTTGATTTAATAAAAATGCCAGGACATTTTCATAAATCTTGGAAATATTTGTGGGCACTGTCTGGATTAATTCCAACAACCCTCATTTACTTCCAAGATTATTTGGGCATTTAAAATTACCTATAGGATTTAAATGTCCAAATGCAAATATCTATGATTTAATTCAAGGATCCAAAATGGCTCCCAAAATTATGAAACCATTTTTGGCAGAGGTTGTAGCCAAGACCATAAATGATGAACATTTTATGAAGGGCACTTTGGATACATTGAAAAGTTTTAAGGTTCAACCTAGTTGAGTTCCTTTGGTGCTAGGGTTTCAACATCCCCAATTCAAGTTCATTTAAATTTTAAAACATGATGACATGATGAACAGGCAAGGACCACATGGCTTGATCTAGGGATGTGACATACAAGGAGTAATCAACATTACTAGCAACCCACAGGTACAAATCTGAGGTTTTGGGACGAAGATTGGATACAAGAGATGAATTAGGGTTTGAGAGGAGATGGTATTTGTGAAGATGTTGATGGAGATTTATACCCTCCCGATGAGAGGATCGATGGTGATGACGACGGTGATGATTTCCCCCTGCAGGAGGGATGTTTCCTTGGTAGAATAGCTCCGCCGAAGCCCTAGATTGGTTCCGGCAAGGTTCCGCCTCGAGACAACGGCGCTTCATCCCGAAAGCTTCCTCTTTATTTTTTCCAGGGCAGAAGACACCTTATACCAGAAGATGGGCTTCGGGGGGCTGTCAAGTAGCCCACAAGGCAGGGGGCGCGCCCATGGGGGTAGGTCGCGCCCCTACCCTTGTGGACGATGGGTGGCCCCCCTTTGGTGCTTTCTTCGCGCAATATTTTTTATATATGCCAAAACTGACTTTCGTGGAGTTTCAGGACTTTTTGAGTTGTGCAGAATAGGTCTCTAATATTTGCTCCTTTTTCAGCCCAGAATTCCAGTTGCCGGCATTCTCCCTCTTCATGGAAATCTTGTAAAATATATAAGAGAGAAAAGGCATAAGTATTGTGATATAATGTGTAATAACAGCCCAAAATGCAATAAATATCAATATAAAAGCATGATGCAAAATGAACGTATCAAAGCTCTCACGCGTTAGAGCAAGAGTCTCAAGAGATCATCTCACTGAACAAGTCTTTCATCACATCACAACCGGGAGAATCACTCACTCTAAAACTCGTTTGGCTAAGTTTTGTGAACATACTCATTCATTTCTAACATTAGTCCTATGAAGGTAGAAGAAGATCTTGAGGATCTAGATTGGATAAACGCTATGCACTAAAAGTACACAACTTTGAGAGGAATCAAGTGTGGACATTGGTTGAGAAGCCCAATGATGATCAAAATTTCATTGGAACCAAGTGGGTGTTTTGGAATAAGCAAGATGATGATGGACAAGTTTTACACAACAAGGCCCGTCTCGTTGCACAAGGCTACACTCAACTTGAAGGTACGGACTATGGTGAGACATATGCCCCCATTGCTAGACTTTAGTCCATTCGCGTTTTACTTGCTTATGCCAATCATCATGATATAAATTTACACCAAATGGACATTAAACAACTTCCCAGCTCTGTTAATTCCAAGAAACCTAATCATGTTTACAAACTCCATAAATCTCTTTATGTTCTTGAACAAGCTCCTAGAGCTTGGTATAAATTCTCGACTAAGTTTCTTATTGAAAAATGCTATGAAATTGGGAATATTGATTCTCCTCATTTTACTAAAAGGGTTAATAGAGAATTATTTGTGTGCCAAATATGTGGATGATATCATATTTGGTTCTACTAACCCTCATTTTAGTAAAAAGTTTGGAAGGTTAATGTCGGAGAAGTTTGAGATGTCTATGATGAGTGAACTTAAATTTTTCCTTGGATTGCAAATCAAGCAAAGTAAGGAAGTTACCTTTGTCTCACAAACAAAGTATAATAAGGATCTCTTCAAAAGGTTCAACATGCAAGAGATCAATGGTATGAAAACTCCCATGCCTACTAGTGGACATCTTGACTTGATGATGGAGGGCATACCAATTGAGCAAAAGGTTTACCGATCTGTGATTGGTTCATTACTATATCTTTGTGCCTCCCGTCCCAATATCATGCTATGTGTGTGCATGTGTGCACAATATCAAGCTGCTCCAAAAGAATGTCATCTTAACACCGTGAAAAGGATTGTGAGATATTTGATTCATACACCAAATTTTGGCATTTGGTACCCTAAGAGGTCATCTTTTGATCTGGTGGCTATTCCAACTTGGACTATGCCGGTGACAAGGTTGATAGAAAGTCCACTTCGGGTACTTGTCAATTTGTTGGTATATTCCTTGTCTCTTGGTCCTCCATAAAACAAAACTCGGTATCCATATCCACCGCCAAAGCAGAATACATTGCCGTTAGGCAATGTTGTGCTCAATTACTTTGTATGACCCAAACTCTTAAAGATTATCGGGTATGTGTGAAACATGTTCCATTGCTTTGTGACAATGAGAGTGTTATTAAGATTGCTCACAATCCCGTGCAACATTCTTGAACTAAGCATATTAAAGTTTGTCATCATTTCATTCGTGATGATGTTGCTGAAGGAGATATCGATCTTAAGCATGTGCGTAACGATAAGCAATGGTCGGTTATGTTTACTAAACCGCTTGATGAAAATATATGTTGTCACTTGAGAGTTGAATTGAACGTCATCGATGCCTCAAATTTGGATTCGTGACTCCTTGGATACATGCAATGCATGAGCCTATTTGACTAATCCTTCATATTTCTCTTATGATGATCTTATGCCTTGGATATATTTGCACCCTTGCATGTTATCTAACCCTTGTAGGTACTTGGTTGAGCATAAATCCATGAGATGGCAACTCACTCACTTCTTGAGCAATTTCTACATTACCAAGTCTCTATGATATTAAGGAACAAGACTGCACTCAACATATACTTTGACAATATTTATATGATATATTTCATTCTTGTAAATTTGGATAAATATGAAACATTTCTAGGAAGATGAACTTCACATTCATGAGGATGCCCCCAACTTCTGATGAACTACATCAACATGGAGCATTCACATCAAGTCCACCGACAAGATCAAGCTCAAAAACAAAACCAAGGTATGTATTTTCCATCTTGAGAAGCATTACTCCATGTCATGAGTTAAAGAAGCTCAACAAGATGTGAATACATCAAGAATCTTAAATGAAAAATGGTGACTCCATTTACAGCTTACTGATGAGTATGACCTATTATCAAGTGATCTCACTTGACTCCTAAGTCAATATACTATAACAAAGGTGACCTTGTTGCCAACCCCTATTCTAGATGAAGTTCTCTAGTAATATGTTTCTTTGTTGAACTTCTTTTGCATATCTTCTTTCATTAGAATGCTTTCCTCTTTTAATAAAAAAAATCTTCATCTAATTTCTTTTTTATCTTCTCTCTTATCATTTCTGGTCTGTCAAATTCTTTGCAAATCGTTATGTAAATTCCTTGAAAATCCTTGTGAAATTTCATTTCCAAAGTAAGATGAGTTGACAAAACTTTTCCTCTACATTGAACTCGGTACAACCGATTCAAGCCTCTCGGCTAGACGGAAGCACAAGTTTTACTTGTACACATCTCATTGGTTCTACCAAAACAGACTAACTCAGTCTCTCCGATACACTCTATTTGTGACTGACTCATCTCGGCGTCACCAATTGATATGAATTGGTGCCACCGAATTCACAGTTGAGAAAACCTTTTTCCATCTTATACTGTTTATTCTTTCCAGCTCTACTCACTGATCCTTTTCCTCTGCCTGCATCATAAGCTGCACCCTGTCTTGATAGTGTATCTCCAGGACTACTCGCTTGACTCATATCCATGAAGGACCCTTCTTGGAAATTGATGTCAAAGAAGAAGAGAAATCTCTTAAAGAGAGAGAGCACATAAAAGCAATTACTTCAAATTTACATTGGGTGCATATTTCATAAGAGGGGAGGATATGCATGTCTCTTAGAGGGGAAAGACATGTTAGTTTTCATTCAATTATTTTCTCTTAGTTTGAGCCTGCTCTGATTGTTTCTCACCCTACCTACTCCCATTATCCATTGCTACATTCAGGGGGAGAGGAAGTTCATGTTCATGGGAGAATAATTTATGGAATTCATTGCAAATATTTTGGGGACATGTCAATATCTAAATGAAGTACTACCTTAGTGATACTCACCTATTACATGTCATCCCATTCTTGGTAATCTTGTGGATCTTGACATCCTTCTTGTTTGAAGTTTTCTTGTATTATTTAACCTTGTTTTCTCAAGTTTGCTTCTTCAAGAATCAGTTCGAAGACCATAAGGTAAGTATATGCATCACACTCATGTGCATGGTGATCTATTTCTTTTGCACATATTGTTTGCAAGAGAGGACCACGTATATGAAGATACATGTCACATTATTTTTGCACACGGTTGGTGTATTTTATTTTGGGTTTAATGTCAAGTTATCTACAACCGGATATTAACAAATTCCAATCTACCCCATTACCGCCGGCAGGGCTTTCAAAAGATCAAACCTTGCAGGGGTGTTTCAACTTAGCCCATCACAAGCTCTCACGATTAGTAGAGGTAAAACCTCCACCTTGGGGACAACCCGATAAGACTCGGAATCCCGGTGCACTGGACATTTCGACAATGGTAAAACAAGTCTTGCAAGACCTCCCGACGTGTCAAAAATCCCGATAGGAGCCACGTATCTCGTTCTCAGGTTATGGCGTATGAGCAACGCGTATAGTAACTAAAGTCACGGGTTACCCCACGTAGCCCGCATAGTGCTCTAGTTTGGACCAGCACCATCAGCACTATGGCACCTGTATTAAGTGGAATAACGAACCTCGGGTAGTGCTAACTCCCTATGTGTCAAATTTCATATCATGTTTATTATGTTGGGCAAATGTTAAAACCAATGTTGGGCCTTGTTGGAGGAGTTTTATTCAGAGCGAGCTGTCAAGGGGGGCCCGTAAACCCCAATAGCGTTAGGTACGCAAAATCAAGGAACATAACACCGGTTTAGCGGAAACTAGGGCAGCAAGAGTGGAACAAAATATCAGGAAAAAGGCCGAGCCATCCACCCTTTACCAATTATATATGGGCATTAATTAATAGAATTGATATTGTGATATTAAACATATCCATGTTCCAACATTGAACAACTTGCAACTGCACCTACAACTAGCAACGCTATAAGAGGGGTTGAGCAAAGCGGTAACATAGACAAACAACGGTATGCTGGGATGGTGAATATGGTTAGAGGCCGTTTCATGGAATATCTGGAGGCTTGATAACCAAGTGGTGGGCAATGCGACATAGCGATAGCATCGAGCCAACTAGTATAGCAAAGATAATAGTGAGATCCAAGGTGACCGCCATCTTCCATGAGATCCCGCTAGTAAGAAGATCGAGTCCATCAAGTAGACGAGGCCACGTAGACAAACGAATCCTCACAATCGCAACGAAATAATAACTAACGAGAAGAAGCACAGCAGGAAAGAAGCAAACAACATGTTAAACACACAACAGATAAACATGACATGATGCTAAACCAAGTATGATGCATGAAGAGGCTACATGATGCCACTCATGGCAAGAGATGATGCAAACAAGAAGATCATAACAAAACAAGTATAAATGAGGCCGGAAACAACATATAACAATTCCGAAAAGTCCTCGTATGCAAATTTCGAAATTGGTCCAGGTCTGAATAACACATTATGTTAAAGTTGTTAAACAGCAATTTAACATGCACCATGATGATCTACATGATTTTCTAGTCAAGTAACATATAAAGTTCATTTAATTCGGAGCTACGACCTATAAGATATGAGCAAAACAAGTTAAGCATGGCATTGATGGAAAATGCCTTCAAACATCAAGAACACACCCTGAAAACATGGATGCACCATGAAAAAATGAATCTACACACAAAACCAAGCAAGTTTCATATAGAGCATGATCCAAACGGAACTATGTATCAACACATACACATGAAACATGTTTGAAACACAATATGTCCAAAACAACAACTAGGCATCTAACAAGCATCATAACAACACACTACAAGAACAAGATAGGCACAAACATGATATTCACTCAAAGTACAGATTAGATGCATCAATTATCATCAAGTTTCAGGTTCATAGGCATCAAGATTAAACTAAAAAGATCAAAGAAAAAAAACTTTATAACACGGATTAGGACTTGACGTTGGATGTCATCCCGGTTGACCAAAAGGTTTATCAATCTGTGATTTGTTCATTACTATATCTTTGCACCTCCCGTCCGGATATCATACTAAGTGTGTGCATGTGTGCACATTATCAAGCTGCTCCAAAAGAATGTCATCTTAAGGCCATGAAAAGTAAAGTGAGATATTTGATTCATACACGAAATTTTGGCATTTGGTACCCTAAGAGGTCATCTTTTGATCTTTTGGCTATTCCAACTTGGACTAGGTGACAATTTTGATAGATAGTCCACTTCGGGTACTTGTGAATTTCTTGGTATATTCCTTGTCTCTTGGTCCTCCAAAAAACAAACTCGGTATCCATATCCACCGCCAAGGCAGAATACATTGCCGTCGGATCATGTTGTGCTCAATTACTTTGGATGACCCAAACTCTTCATGATTATCGGATATGTGTGAAACATGTTCCATTGCTTTGTGACAATGAGAATGCTATTAAGATTGCTCACAATCCCTTGCCACATTCTTGAAGTAAGAATATTGAAGTTTGTCATCATCTCATTCGTGATCATGTTGCTAAAGGAGATATTGATCTTAATCATGTGCGTAACGATAAGCAATCGACATATATCTTTACTAAACCTCTTGATGAAAAGATATATTGTCGCTTGAGAGGTGAATTGAACATCATCGATGCCTCAAATTAGGTGTAGTGACTCCTTGGATACATGCTAGGCACGAGCCTATGTTACTGATACTTCATATTTCTCTTATGATGATCTTATGTCTTGGATATATTTGCACCCTTGCATGTTATCTAACCCTTGTAGGTACTTGGCTGAGCATAAATCTATGAGATTATAACTCACTAACTTCTTGAGCAATTTCTACATTACCAAGTATCTATGCTTGAGTTGTTGATATTAAGGAACAAGAATGCACTCAACGTTTACTTTGACAATATTTATATGATGAATTTCATTCATGTTAATTTGGATAAATATGAATCATTCCTAGGAAGATGAATTTCACATTCATGAGGATGCTCCCAAATTTTGATGAACTACATCAACATGGAGCATTCACAACAAGTTCAACAACATGATCAAGTTCAAAACCAAACCCAAGGTATGTATTTTCCATCTTGAGAAGCTTTACTCCTAGTCATGAGTTAAAGAAACTCGACAAGATGTGAATACATCAAGACGCTTAAATGGAACATGGTGACTCAATTTTGAGTTTACCGATGAGTATGACCTATTATCAAATGATCTCACTTGACTCCTAAGTCAATATACTATAACATAGGTGACCTTGTTGCCGACCCCCCTTCTAGATGAAGTTCTCTAGTTATGTGTTTCTTGGTTGCACTTCTGTTGTATTTCTTCTTTCGTTAGAATGCTTTCCTCTTTTAATAAAAAAACTCTTCATCTGCTTTCCTTTTTATCCTCTCTCTTATCATTTCTTTTCTGTCAAATTCCTTGCAAATCATTATGAAAATTCCTTGAAAATCCTTGTGAGATTTCATTTGTAATGTAAGCTGAGTTGACAAAACTTTTCCTCTATGTTGAACTCGGTTCCACCAATTCAAGCCTCTCGGCTAGACCAAAGCACAAGTTTTACTTGTACACAGGTCATCGGTTCTATCGAAACAAACTAACTCAGTCTCTCGGATACGCTCTATTTGTGACTGACTCATCTCGGCGTCACCAATTGATATGAATCGATGCCATCGAATTCACTGCTGAGAAAACCTTTTGCCATCTTATACTTTTTATTCATTCCATCTCTACTCGATGATCCTTTTGCTCTGTCTGCATCATTAGCTGCACCCTGACTTGATAATGTATCTCTAGGACTACTCGCTTGACTCATATCCATGAAGCAACCTTCTTGGAAATAGATGTCAAAGGGGGAGAGAAATCTCGTAAAGAGAGAGAACACATCAAAGCAATTTCTTCAAAGTTACTCTGGGTGCATATTTAATAAGAGGGGAGGATGTGCATGTCTCTTATAGGGGAAAGACATTTTAGCTTTCATTATGTTATTTTCTCTTAGCTTGAGCCTGCTTTGATTGTTTCCCACCCTACCTACTCTCATTATCCATTGCTAGATTCAGGGGGAGAGGAAGTTCATGCTCAGGAAAGAATGATTTATCGAATTCATTGCAAATATTTTGGGGACATGTCTATATGTAAATGAAGTACTCGCTCAGTGATATTCACCTATTACATGTCATCCCAATCTTGGTAATCTTGTGGATCTTAACATCCTCCTTATTTGACGTTTTCTTGTATTATTTAACCTTGTTTTCTCAAGTTTGCTTCTTCAAGAATCAGTTCGAAGACCATAAGGTAAGTATATGAATCGCACTCATGTGCATGGTGATCTCTTGCTTTTGCACATATTGTTTGCAAGAGAGGACCATGTATATGAAGATACATGTCACATTATTTTTGCACATGGTTGGTGTATTTTTTCAGGTTTAATGTCAAGTTATCTACAAACGGATATTAACAAATTCCATTCTTCTGCATAACTGTGGGCACGACTTTCGAAAGATCAAACCCTGCAGGGGTGTCCCATCTTAGCCCATCACAAGCTATCACGATTAGTAGAGGTGAAACCTCCATCTTGGGGACAACCAGATCAGACTCGGAACCCAGGTGCACAAGACACTTCGACAATTGTAAAAACAAGTCCAACAAGACCTCCCGACGTGTCGACAATCCTGATAGGAGCCCCATATCTCGATCTCAGGAAACGATAGATGAGTTATGCGTATAGTAACTGAACTCCCGGGTTGCCCCAGGTAGCCCGCACAGTGCTCTAGTTTGGACCAGCACCATCAGCACTGGCTCACCTGTATTAAGTTGAAAAATGAACCTCGAGCAGCGCTATCTCCCTATGCGTCAAATTTAATATCATGTTTGTTATGTGGAACCAATGTTAAAACCTATGTTGGGCCTTGCTGGAGGAGTTTTATTCAAAGCAAACTGATAAGGCGGGCCTGTAAACCCCAATCGCGTTAGGAACACAAAATCAAGGAACATGACACCAGTTTAGCGGAAACTAGGGGGGAAAGAGTGGAACAAAATACCAGGAAAAAGGCCGAGCCTTCCACCCTTTACCAAGTATATATGTGCATTGATTAATATAAGATATATTGTGATATTCAACATATGCATATTCCAACACGGAACAACTTGCAAGTGCACCTTGAACTGGCAATGCTATAAGAGGGGCTAAGCAAAGCGGTAACATAGCCAAACAACAGTTTACTGGGATGGCGAATATGGTTATAGGTTGTTTCATGGCATATTTGGAGGATTGATAACCAAGTGGTGGGTAGTTCGACATAGCGATAGCATCGAGACAACTAGCATAGCGAAGATAGTAGTGAGACCCAAGGTGACCGTCATCTTGCCTGAGATCGCGCTAGTAAGAAGATCGAGTCCATCAAGTAGACGAAGCCACATAAGACGAACCAAGCATAGTCGAACGAATCCTCACGATCGCAACAAAATAAGAACTAACGAGAAGAAGCACAACAGGAAAGAAGCAAACAACATGGTAAACACACAACAAATAAACATGACATGATGCTCAACCAAGTATGATGCATGACAAGGCTACATGATGCTACTCATGGCAAGAGATGATACAAACAAGAAGATCATAACAAAGCAAGTATAAATGAGGCCGGAAATAACATATAACAATTCTGAAAAGTCCTCGTATGCAAATTTAGAAATTGGTACAAATCTGAATAACACATTACGTTAATGTTTCTAAACAGCAATTTAACATGCACCATGATGATCTACATGATTTTATAGTCAAGTTACATATAAAGTTCATTTACTTCGGAGCTATGGCCTAGAATATACGAGCAAAACAAGTTAAGCATGGCATTCATGCAAAATGCGTTCAAACATCAACACACACCCTCAATACATGGATGCAACATGCAAATATGAATCTACACACAAAACCAAGCAAGTTTCATACAGAGCATGATCCAAACGGAACCACGGATCAACACATACACATGAAACAAGTTTGAAACACAATCTGTCCAAAACAGCAACTAGGCATCTTACAAGCATCATAACAACATCCTACAAGAACAAGATAGGCACAAACATGATATGCACTCAAAGAACAGAATACATGCTTCAATTATCATCAAGGTTCAGGTTCATAGGCATTAATATTAAACCAAAAAGATAAAAGAAAAAGCAACTTCATAACACATATTAGGACTTTGTGAAAAACTGGGCATACATGTGAGCAGAGTTAACATCACTACTAGGAAAAGGCCTGTTAGTGGCGCACGTGTTTTGGCCATTAATGGCGCACTACAGGTGCACCACTATTATCACGCCACTAGTAACAAGTACTAATGGCGCACCCCTGGTGTGCCATTAGTATACCAGACAATAGTGGCACCTGGTAGTGTGCCATTACTATGTCCCCTGGTGCGCCATTACTATGCCTCCTAGGGGGCCATATTTACCTTCACGTATGCCTCCAAGTGCGCCATTACCATCCTTCACAATGTGCCACTGGTATTTAGCCCTGGTGCGCCACTAATGCTCAACAAGGTGCACCACTACTATGAATATTAGGATTTCTTTGTTTTTGCTTTTCTGATATTTGCACAGGTTACAAAATACATTACAACACAAAATATAAACATCGCAACATATAAACAACAGATTTATCGAATACAATAGAAGATTAGTCTCCGAATACAATTCATCATATTAGTCTCCGAATTCAAAATACCGAACAAAGTTAGAACATTACAAGTCTCGAGACCACGAGTACCGAGTTTGTCTTCACATTACAAGTCGATATCTAAACTACCATCACATAGAAGAGAGCTGCGGTCATGATGAGCATCATCGCGATGAAACTAGTCTTCATTCGGTTCCTCCTCCGCTCCCTCCTCTCTCCCGCTAGATAGCGCGCGTATGTAGCTTCCGCCTCCGCCCTAGTAGTGTACCCTTTGTAACAGTTAGCGCTGAAACGGTGAACCTGTCTCTGGCACTCTTCCCAGTCGTCGTAGACTCCGGGAACCTTACCCTTGTACACGACATACGACGACATCTCTGTGCACTAGACAAACAAAACGTTAGTAGCAGTTCACAGACAATACATAAGCAATATATAAGTATGCAAAAAAAGGATTGGAAGAGAAAAGCAACACATTAATAGCACGATTCATAGTCCTACTAATAAATAGCATCGATTAAATATAAGTTGAATGACTATCCAAACTAAAGAGACATACAAGTGCGACATTACTATCCTTCACAATGCGCCACTGGTATTTAGCCCTGGTGCGCCACTAATGCTCAACAAGGTGCACCACTACTATGAATATTAGGATTTGTTTGTTTTTGCTTTTCTGATATTTGCACAGGTTACCAAATACATTACAACACAGAATATAAACATCACAACATATAAACAACAGATTTATCGAATACAATAGAAGATTAGTCTCCGAATACAATTCATCATATTAGTCTCCGAATTCAAAATACCGAACAAAGTTAGAACATTACAAGTCTCGAGACCACGATTAGCGAGTTTGTCTTCACATTACAAGTCGATATCTAAACTACCATCACATAGAAGAGAGCTGCGGTCATGATGAGCATCATCGCGATGAAACTAGTCTTCATCCGGTTCCTCCTCCGCTCCCTCCTCTCTCCCGCTAGATAGCGCGCGTATCTAGCTTCCGCCTCTGCCCTAGTAGTGTACCCTTTGTAACTGTTACCGCTGAAACGGTAACCTGTCTCTGGCACTCCTCCCAGTCGTCGTAGACTCCGGGAACCTTACCCTTGTACATGACACATGACGACATCTCTATGCACTAGACAAACAAAACGTTAGTAGCAATTCACAGACAATACATAAGCATTATATAAGTATGCAAAAAAAGGATCGGAAGAGAAAAGCAACACATTAATAGCACGATTCATAGTCCTACTAATAAATAGCATCGATTACATATAAGTTGAATGACTATCCAAACCAAAGAGACATACAAGTGCGCCATTACTATCCTTCACAATGCGCCATTGGTATTTTGCCCTGGTGCACCACTAATGCTCAACAAGGTGCACCACTACTATGAATATTAGGATTTCTTTGTTTTTGCTTTTCTGATATTTGCACAGGTTACAAAATACATTACAACACAGAATATAAACATCACAACATATAAACAACAGATTTATCGAATACAATAGAAGATTAGTCTCCGAATAAAATTCATCATATTAGTCTTCGAATTCAAAATACCGAGCAAAGTTAGAACATTACAAGTCTCGAGACCACGATTAGCGAGTTTGTCTTCACATTACAAGTCGATATCTAAACTACCATCACATAGAAGAGAGCTGCGGTCGTGATGAGCATCATCGCGATGAAACTAGTCTTCATCCGGTTCCTCCTCCGCTCCCTCCTCTCTCCCGCTAGATAGCGCGCGTATCAAGCTTCCGCCTCCGCCCTAGTAGTGTACCCTTTGTAACTGTTACCGCTGAAACGGTGAACCTGTCTCTGGCACTCCTCCCAGTCGTCGTAGACTCCGGGAACATTACCCTTGTACACGACATATGACGACATCTCTATGCACTAGACAAACAAAACGTTAGTAGCAATTCACAAACAATACATAAGCATTATATAAGTATGCAAAAAAAGGATCGAAAGAGAAAAGCAACACATTAATAGCACGATTCATAGTCCTACTAATAAATAGCATCGATTACATATAAGTTGAATGACTATCCAAACCAAAGAGACATACAAGTGCGCCATTACTATCCTTCACAATGCTCCACTGGTATTTAGCCCTGGTGCGCCACTAATGCTCAACAAGGTGCACCACTACTATGAATATTAGGATTTCTTTGTTTTTGCTTTTCTGATATTTGCACAGGTTACAAAATACATTACAACACAGAATATAAACATCACAACATATAAACAACAGATTTATCGAATACAATAGAAGATTAGTCTCCGAATAAAATTCATCATATTAGTCTCCGAATTCAAAATACCGAACAAAGTTAGAACATTACAAGTCTCGAGACCGCGATTAGCGAGTTTGTCTTCACATTACAAGTCAATATCTAAACTACCATCACATGGAAGAGAGCTGCGGTCATGATGAGCATCATCGCGATGAAACTAGTCTTCATCCAGTTCCTCCTCCGCTCCCTCCTCTCTCCCGCTAGATAGCGCGCGTATCTAGCTTCCGCCTCCGCCCTAGTGGTGTACCCTTTGTAACTGTTACCGCTGAAACGGTGAACCTGTCTCTGGCACTCCTCCCAGTCGTCGTAGACTCCGGGAACCTTACCCTTGTACACGACATATGACGACATCTCTATGCACTAGACAAACAAAACGTTAGTAGCAATTCACAAACAATACATAAGCATTATATAAGTATGCAAAAAAAGGATCGGAAGAGAAAAGCAACACATTAATAGCACGATTCATAGTCCTACTAATAAATAGCATCGATTACATATAAGTTGAATGACTATCCAAACCAAAGAGACATACAAGTGCGCCATTACTATCCTTCACAATGCTCCACTGGTATTTAGCCCTGGTGCGCCACTAATGCTCAACAAGGTGCACCACTACTATGAATATTAGGATTTCTTTGTTTTTGCTTTTCTGATATTTGCACAGGTTACAAAATACTCCCTCTGTAAACTAATATAAGAGTGTTTAGATTACTACTTTAGTGATCTAAACGCTCTTATATTAGTTTACAGAGGGAGTACATTACAACACAGAATATAAACATCACAACATATAAACAATAGATTTATCGAATACAATAGAAGATTAGTCTCCGAATACAATTCATCATATTAGTCTCCGAATTCAAAATACCGAACAAAGTTAGAACATTACAAGTCTCGAGACCGCGAGTAGCGAGTTTGTCTTCACATTACAAGTCAATATCTAAACTACCATCACATAGAAGAGAGCTGCGGTCATGATGAGCATTATCGCGATGAAACTAGTCTTCATCCAGTTCCTCCTACGCTCCCTCCTCTCTCCCGCTAGATAGCGCGCGTATCTAGCTTCCGCCTCCGCCCTAGTGGTGTACCCTTTGTAACTGTTACAGCTGAAACGGTGAACCTGTCTCTAGCACTCCTCCCAGTCGTCGTAGACTCCGGGAACCTTACCCTTGTACACGACATACGACGGCATCTCTATGCACTATACAAACAAAACATTAGTAGCAATTCACAGACAGTACATAAGCAATATATAAGTATGCAACAAAAGGATCAGAAGAGAAAAGCTACACATTAATAGCACGATTCATAGTCCTACTAATAAATAGCATCGGTTACATATAAGTTGAACGACTGTCCAAACCAAAGAGACATACAAGTTCATTAAAATGTTTAATTACAACATGAGCTAATCGATATTTCAGAACTACATAACATCAGTACTACTTTCAACTCGACTCAATGACCGGAGCATGGATGAAGCCGCTGTATTTCGTGATGGTCATGAATGTGCAGTCGTTGTCAACCTGCATTTGTAGCGTTGTTTCTATTTCACTGTTGGACGGTTGATATTTGAGTTAGAACTGCCCCGAGGTACGAAGAACATCTTGAAGGATGATTTCCGCAAACTCTGAATGGATGCGAAAGAACTCTTGTCTGAGGTCCGCGTCCTGGATTGCCAACAAGCGTGCGACCCATGCTTTGAGACTATTTGGTAGCAGAAGGTGATGATGGTTCCGTACGATCGCCCGCATGTGATGGAGGGTGTAGTAGGTATCCTTCTGATAGCCAGGCGGCTGCTTGACACAGGGGAACGTCGTTACGTGGGTGAACACGTGCCAGCCGTACCTACAAATTGGCCTCTTGAAGGTGCCTCCAGATTTGGCGTAACCGGGGAGAACATCATTAAGAACTTTCTTCACATTTGAGTAGTCTTTCTTCGACTGACGGTCCGAGTCGAAATACGTGGACATGGAATATTGCGGGCTTAAGAGGATGAGTGTGCAATGTGTGTCACTGCACAAAACACAGAATGTTAGAAAAAAAGAACGATCAAAATCTAAGAAATCATATGTTACGGGGCAGTGAGGGGACGACTTACTCAGAAAAGTAAGGCATGAGGAAGTTATCCTTATCTGCGTTCAATAGAATGACGCCTTCGAGGTATGAAATCGCGACTTGTCAGTCCCCAGCACTGCCTAACATCTTGGCATGCAAGTAGAAGGGGTCGACTATCACAATGTCAGGGGTCTTGTCTCTAATGATCCACATCTCCATACTCAGCGAAAATAGCCGAACGAAGGTGTAGTGCAGCTGATGGAGGTTAAACATAGCGAAGATGTCATCAAACCGCAGGACGATCATACCCCCGATGGCGCTATCCACAAAGTCCTTGCCCTCTGGCACCTTGGACATGAAAACCGGGTATGCCACATCATTCTAGGAAAGACACCACTTCTCCAAAGAAAGAACACTGTCTTGCAGACTCCGCATAGCACTGGTTGCATCATTGAGCAGATTAGTCAGTAGCATCGGCCTACCCGCCACATGCACCCTCCTCGAGATATCCTTAGGTGACGGTGGCCCGTCCTGGGCACGGATCGTACTCGGTGCCGGCTGGCTCGCACCCTTGTTATTCTTTCTTTTCCGACCCTTCTACTTCTTCTACTGTAATGGGATTGAGTTCTGCTATGAGACCACCTTCTTGAGTGTGTTGGGGCTGATAATATTTCGCACCTTGGTTATCTGAGGCTCGGTGAAGGCGGCAGGTGGAGGCGTCTCCTGAGAACTGAACACCAGACGATGCCTGTTGCAATTGGGTTTCTGCGCGGTACCAGCTAGATCGCGATCGTCTTTTGCAGGGTTGGGTTCTTGAGAAGGAGGCATCAAGAATTCATCATCTTACCCATGTTCGTTGAAGTACTTATCGACGTTGGTAAATGTGCCATCATCATCGTCTGGATCTTGTGCCATATGCATGTCCGGATCAGCTGACGGCGGTAGCATTGCGGCGGTCTTGCCATGGCTTGGCGCCGGCACGACTGGCGGTGTTGTCTGTGGTGTGGTGTCCCCCGCCCCCAAACGAATCTGGCTCTTCAGCCAAAGCATGGGCCAGCTTATGCAGGCGCTGAGGGTCATCGCATCATCTTCGTCGGGCCTAGGGGGTCGATACGGAGTTAACAAGTCGTCGAAGCCCCACAACACCCGAACCACTTGAACCCTATACACGGTGGGTGGCATTGCATTACCGTAGAACACGCGGCTGCCCGATTGAACGATTCTGGCCTTGGTGACATCGATCAACTTGCCATCCACGAAGTGCAGGAGAGTGCATGGAATGTCGGCGGTGCCCTGTGAAAACATGTAGGGTGTCAGGGATGCCCAGTCAAAGGCAAGGAGATGAAGTTATCGGCCGAGAGAGGCTTAATTAGTTGACGTGATGGCGTCGTGCTCGGCTAATGTCGAGGCACCGCCAACAGCGGGCGTGCAAGTGACGGAGGGGCCGCTTGCTGCCGAGGTGTCGGCCGACGTATTCTTCCCACACCCGGGTGCATTAAGATCCAATGCCGATGCCGACGTCGGAGACACCAATGACGCCTCCGGCGGAGACACCAATGGCGCCGTCGGTGTGTTGTGCGAGTTGCTGCCCGTCAAGCTGGAAATCGGGGGCAGCCCCTGTTGGTCGCCCGCAATCCACGCCTGCAACCCGTCATTAAAGGTAGGCACAATGGTTGTAATCGTTGCTCCCAGTTGGTCTCGCACTTGCTCTTCGACTATCTCCGGAATCCGCATCACTTGTGCCTTGAGTTCTTGAACCTCGCGCTCCTGGCTTTCCGAGCTGGTCTTTCTCTCCTTTCACCTAGCGGTATAGTATTCCGACCATTTCGTGGACAAGTCTTTGCCAGCCACACGATCAGCTGACGACGGCTTACTGAGCTTATCCTAGTTTTTCATTACGTTCGACGCCCTATTTAAAATGGTGTCCAATGAGGAGCTCTTAGACGACCCCGTGGTACTGCTTTCAGTTTACTGCAGAAGGAACGTGAACCATTTAGAAATTTGGTTTCATTAATTAGAATGCAACCATATGGAGCTAATTACGCGGGGGGGGGGAGGGGGTATTTGTGACACCCCGAGACCGATGCGCCAGGTGTCTGCCACTTATTCGTCGTCGTTGCCATGTCGTTTGCTTGCGTTTTGCATCCTTGCCTTGTCATCGTGTGTGTTGCATCCTCATGTTTTCAAAACATGCATCCGTTCGGGTTCCCCTCGTCCTTTCCGTTGTCCGTTCTGAGCCCAGACAGACTTGCACGCGCCCGCGGCGCCTCCGGATATTAATTTTATGAGTGGCCGAAAAACGTTCTAGGAATGGGGTGAAACTTGGCATGTGGTCTTATTATAGTGTAGACAGGCCGCCTGCCAAATTTCATCGCATTCGGAGCTCGCTTGATAGCCCAACAGTTAAATATAGCGGCACTAGTCGTCGGACAAAACGTCGGACGTTTTCGGTATCCGGAAACCCCGCGGGTCTCCCACTTCCACTCTAAACCAGCCCACCAAGACCAGCTGACTCCCACCTATGTTGTTCGCCGTCGTATCGCGATCGCAGGGCCAAAAACGGCACCCCCTTACCCCTCTCCTAGCTCACTCTAGCTATTTAAACACCCCCTGCCCCTACTTTTCAGCAAACCCTAGCCCCTAGTCTCCACTAACCTCTAGCCAGCCATGTCCCCTCGAAATCCACGCCTCCACGGCGATTTCAGCGCCCGGCCACCGCGTCCCCGCCACTTGGCGCGCCTCCATTGGCTGGCGCAGCCGCCAGCCTCGCCCTCAGCCACTCCCTCTTCGCCACCTGGCCTCCTCCCCACGCCAGCCCTCCAGGACCGCACGCGGCCCGCCCAAGCCCATCCAGGCCCGAGCGAGCCCGCGCACGCCGCCGCTCGCCTCCGAGCTCCTCGCCCGAGCGCCTTCACCTCCCCTTTGTCAGCTCCGCCGCCCTCGTCGGCCGGTGCCGCCCCTGCACCGACCAGCGCCGCAGTGCGCCACCGGACGAGCCCGCTCCCCCCGGTGACCTCGACCCTCTCTCTATGCCCCTCAGCCCCGACGCCTAAAGATCCACGCCTCCCGCCGGCGTGCGCCTCGCCGGAGTCGCCGCGTCCCTCCGCCGTCCTCCGCCTCGATCTGGCCGGCGTAGCCCAGATCCGGCGACCGGCACCCCCGCTAGCAACCGGCAACGAGCCCTGGCCCCAGGCCGCTCGGATCTGACCGGTCCCGGTGTCGCCAGGCCTCCTGGCCGCCCCGCCGTCGTTGTTCCTCGCCGGCGCCAGCCGCCGACGCGGTCTCCTCTACTTCGCCGGCCCAGAGCCGCTGACCGGTGGGTCCGCCGCGCCTGCTAGGCCGGACATGTCCACCGGAGCCCGGACGTGTCCGCCACTCTCTCTTTGTGCCTCTGCCGCGTGGGTCCACCAGTCGGACGTGTCCGACCTGGTTTGGACTTGTCCATCCCCGAGGGTATATTTTCTTCTAAGTCCTTTTCTGTCTTAAAAATGATGCATCCTTTGCATGGCTGTAACTTTTTGTGTGTATATCCAAATTGAGTGAATAATATGTCAAAATGTTCGTTGTGATATGCTCTTCATTTTGGTCCACTATGGCATGATTGTTTGACTTCATCTTGATGCCCTAATCATCATTGCAAGAGTGCTATATGTTCAAAACTGTTGTTAACTGTAAAAAATTTAGCATGTTTGATATGTGATAACTTTGTGCATGTTGGTCCAAATGGAGCATATGATATGTCAAAATGTTCATTGTTAAGTGCTCTACATGTTGGTTGCTGTAGCATTCATGTTAGGTGCCATATTGCCATGTTAATGTCTGTTGCAAAAATGCATCTGGCTGTTAAGTGCTGAAACTTGTTATGAGATGCTGATTTGACTTGCTCATTGCCATTGGTGTGTTTGTCTTCATGCCTCATGTCTATATGTTTTAGAAGCACAATCATATGGTCTTTGCTGTGGTGCAATCCACTTTCCATGATATGCCTTGAGGAGACTTAAACAAGCTTGTAAACATGCCATGCCAATGTTGCTGTTTATACTTAGTGAAAAAACTGCTAAGTCTGGAATCTGTTAAACCTGATGCCATGTTTGCTTGATGCCTCACTCAAATCCATGCATGTTTTAGTATGTCAAATGATCATGTCTTGTTGTCCATGTTATTGTCTATCCATCCATGCCCTTACTTGCACATACGGCCTGCTGTAGCTCATTTATTTCTTGCTCTCAAGTTGCTATAAATTTACCTGTCAGCCTATTATCAGCATGTTCAATTTGGTGAAGCTTGTTGTTATTGATCCATGCCTCCTATGGAGTTGCTCCAATGGAGTTGTTTGATGTATGTTATGTCTATTACATCACCATGTTCTTTATATACATTTTATAGTTGATATGCTTGTTGTTTTGTGCCTCCGAAGGCAGCATCTTGATGATGTTTTTGCCTTCCCAGATTTTGACTAAGTCTGGATAAATTTATTGCAACTTGCCATGCTGGTTTAAATGTGTTCCAGCAAGTTTTTGGGTGTGTTCTAAGTTCATGATTGTTAAGTATCATGTCTACTTCACATCCATGCCTCTTGTTATCATGTTTGGGTGCTGTAGCATATATATACCTTGCTCCAAAGTTGGTATGTTGCTGTTTTTCATAGCTTATTGTTATATCTTCTTTCATGTGTATGTGTTGAACCGTTGCTCCGTTTTGAGCGTGCCCTATATGAAACTTGTGTGTTTTTGCATGTAGAAGCATAATATCATGTTGGTTACATGTTTGAAGTGTGTTTGCTTGTTGTTTGGATGCATCTTGCTTATTTGCCATGCTTGTCTTGTTTTGCTCATATCTTCTAGGCCGTAGCTCCGAATCAAACAAACTTTATATGTAACTTGACTAGAATTTCGTGTAGATCATCATGGTGCATGTTAACTTGCTGTTTAACAACTTTAACTTAAGGTTTGTTCAAATCTGGACCAATTTAGAAATGTGCATATGAGGACTTACCGGAATTGCTTTATGTTGATTCCGGCCTCATTTAAACTTGTTGGGTGATGTTGTTCTTGTGTGCTTCATCCCTTGCCATGTTTTGCATCATATAGACTTGTATTGCATCATACTTGGTTGAGCTTCTTGTCATGTTCTTGTGTTGGGTGTTTACTTTGTTGTGTGCTTCTTCTCGCTAGTTCTTATCCGTTGCAATCGTGAGGATTCGTTCGACTACACGTGGTTCGTCTTCAAGGCTTCTTCTTCGTCTTCTTCACGGAACGTTCTTCTCCCTTGCAGGATCTCAGGCAATGTGGCCATCACCCTGGATACCATTACTATCTTTGCCATGCTAGATGTCTCGATGCTATCGTTATATGTCACGCTACCCATCTTTTATTGTCAGCCCCTCTCCTTCATGCCATGAAACCTCTAACCCTTTGACACCTTCCGAGCAACACCATTGTTTGGCTATGTTACGCGCTTGCTCAGCCCCTCTTATAGTGTTGTTAGTTGCAGGTGAAGATGAAGATCGTTCCATGTTGGAACTTGTTGTTGGAATATCACAATATATCTTATTATTATTAACACACCTATATACCTGTCAATGGGTGGAATGCTTGGCCTTTTGCTCGGTATTTTGTTCCACTCATGCCACCTTAGGAGCCGATAAACCGACGTTATGTTCCTTGATTTGCGTTCCTTACACGGTTGGGTATATGGGGACCCCTTGACCGTTCGTCTTTGAATAAAACTCCTCCAGCAAGGCCCAACATTGGTTTAATTTGCTCATAATAAAAACTTAATTAATTAATTAATTGCATAGGGAGTTAGCGCTACCCGAGGATTCTTTCTACATAGCAGGGGGGTCAGTGCTGATGGTGTTGGTCCCAAACGGGCTGACTGCGGGGCCGCCACGGGGAAACTCGAGGTATCTGGCTCCAGTAGGCTTTCCCATCCGGTCGTGGCCTGAGACGAGATACGCGCGGCTACTATCAGTGTGTCGGCACACCGGGAGGTCTTGCTGGACTTGTTTTACCATTGTCGAAATGTCTCGTGCACCGGGAATTCCGAGTCTGATCGGCCCTTCCCTATGATAAGGGGTAATATTATTATTACTTCTGCTGATCGTGAGATCTTGTGATGGGCTAAGTTGGGACACCCCTGCAGGGTTATGATCTTTCGAAAGCCGTGCCCACGGTTATGTGGCAGATTGGAATTTTGTTAATGTCCGGTTGTAGAAAACTTGACAGAGGATCCGAGATAAAACACACAACCGCATGAGTAACCTTCACTGTCTCTTTTCACTTTGAGAAGAGAACACGATGGGGTTATGTTTGACTCGTAGGTAGTTCAGGATCTTTAGCGATCATTACTAGTTTGCGACCGTTTGCGTAGATGCTCTTCTTATTCTTGTACTCGTAAGTTAGCCACCATATATTGCTTAGTCGCTGCTGCAACCTCATCACTTAACCTCTTCCTTTCCTTTAAGCTTTGCTAGTCTTGATACCCATGGTTATGGGATTGCTGAGTCCTCGTGGCTCATAGATACTACAACAACAGTTGTAGGTGCAGGTTTCAGATGACTTAACGTGAGAGTGGTGTTCTTGTGTTGGAGTTCCTTCTTCTTCTTCGTCAGTCTTGGGTTAGGTTCCTGGTCGTCAGCCTGGGATAGCAGATGGATGTCGTTGTGCTTTTCATGTTTGCATCCGTAGTCGGATGCCTTGTATTGATGTTGTATTCATGTGACTTGTATGTATTGTTGTATCCCCATGTATGTATGTAATGGTACGATGTAATGATATCCATCTTGCTAAGCGCCTGAAATGCGGTTGTGCCCCAATCACATAAGTGTCGCGTGAACGGGATAGAATTGCATCTTGGGCCTAACAGTATTCCTTACCAGAACAAGCTCAAGCGCCTTGGTCTTCGGATCCGTGGTAAGCTCCTTTGTTACCGGGTCAATCTTGTACCGGGCCCAGGCATAGTTCCTGGTCTGCTTGTAACGGTATTTATCAAAGAGGGGCGGTAGGCCTTGCTCAGCACGCTCCGCGTCCTCCTTGTCCCATATAGGTTCCGTCACTCCGTAACCGCCAGGACTGAGTGCATGGACCCATAAGTTCAAGTCCCGAATATCTTTCCCCCACTGAATTGATTCCTCGGATACGTCGCTCTCGCACTTGATCTTGAACTCCAAGTAGTCAGCTTTGCTCATCGAAGGATTATTCTCCTTGATCTTCTCGTAACTATCACCTTTTTCAATCCTTCTCTTCACCGCGGCTCTCCAAGTAACCAGGGTCGTGCTCATCTTCGTGAGGGCGGCACTGCTCACTTTATTCCCTAAGAGGCGTGTGTTTGCGAACTCATCGGGGAACTTGTATCGTTCGTGCAACTTTGTGAAGAGGAGGTTGCACAAATTCCCTTGGTCATGATGCCTTAGGCTCTCGGTGTTGATCGAGATGGTGCTCCGGAGAATGCACTCGAGCTGTCCTGCGTACCCCTTGAGTAATTCTTTGGACGCCGTTGGATGCCCACTTGAGGACACTTCAGTTAATTCCTCCTTGACGGTGCCGAGCAAATTGAGGCGTCAGTCCTTCCATTGCCTCTTCGGTTGGCTGCCATCTCTGCGTGCGCTGCCATCATCAGTGGTGGCATCCTCGGCGGCACCATTAGTGGTGTCATCCCTGACGCCGCTATGGGTTGTGTAGTCGGGGTCGGTGTCTTCCACGGCGTCCTCATAGCGGTGAGGTTCTTCTTCTATCTCCTGGGACAGCTCCCAGAATGCCTTGCCCGAACCGCCGACCTCATCGTTGTGGGCCATGTTCACTCTAAATAGGAAAAAAGTTTGGTCAAAAAGTTGGTTATTGTCAAGGAACAAGATCTCTAAGTTGACAAAATAACCTAATTCTCGAGGAATGTCGCCAAAAAGTTGGTTATTGTCAAGGAACAATTGAGACATGTTTGTGATATTGCCTAGGTGTTTTGGGATGGAACCTGTTAGTGTGTTGTATCTAGGTGTTTTGGGATGGAACTAGTAGCTTCCTTGCAACCCACAAAAGAAAAGGAAAAGGGGTGAAAAGGGGGAGATGGTTAGCTTTGATGAGCATGCAACATCTTCCTAACCCCCTTCTCCTTGTATCCTCTCACTATCTCTCTCACACACATGGCAAGCAAGGGTGTCTGAGTGCGTGAAAAAATACTAAACTAATCCAACCACTAAAGCACTAGATCACTACTATTGGTTGATGTTAAGATACATGCTGATTAATTTTTGTTTCGGTTGATAATCGGGCACATTATAGGTCAAGAAAATTGGGCATGACCTTTGCTAATTTTCTTGACCTAGGAGTGCCCCAATCTCAACCGAAACGGAACTTAATCAACATTTCAGGAGAAAAGGGTAACGAAGTGATGGGGAAAATGTGCCAGGCACCACAATGTGATCATAAAAAACAAAGCAGCACCACTGGTGTTGGATTCACAGTGTAAATGATGGATGAAAAGGCCACATAACATATGGTCCTCTACTTTCATATGGAAAAAATAAAAGTTCACATGAATGGCTACTTGACTGAATGGTGCCAGGTAAAGTAAAACTCAGAAAACAATTTGACTAATGTATCTGAAAACAAATTAAGAAAATTTGAAAGAGTCCATCCATCCTCATCATTAAGATAAACATTTCAAACACAAAGTTAAAATCTTACCAAAGGCATGCTGAAATAGTGAAAAAATCTGGAGTCACCAAGCTGGCTATCAAACTCCCAAAGTCCACTAGCAGATCCAAGATCTAATTCTATTACACACAACATAGCAATTTAAGAGAATTAGAATAAGGATAGTAGGAAATGAAAAAGAATTATGCTCAAGGAACAATGGTAACAGGAAAATATTTAAACCTTTGGTAAGCATTATATTACAAAAAAAAGATATGCAGTACTATACAATATCCATAACCAGAAAACAAGATATGCATAGGCTATATTTGAAACAAGATATTCTGCCAATCTTTTTTAACTGAAACTATCTACAATTCATGTCTTGTAGTTCTGCTCTGCTTAAGAAGTCATTGATGAACAATTTGTCAAAAAGATAAAATCCTTTCCAATATGGAGTTTCTAGTTCAGAAAGTAATAGCAATAGCATTGTTATTTATGTATAAGCTAGTTTGGCATGCTAGGCTAATTAATGATGGCGGTGGACGAAATACTAGTTGAGCCGCATCATGTGTTCCGTCTGAGCTGTCATAGAAATTACTATCTGCATCCCATATCTGAATTTTCAGTTCTGTCAGAGTAGGAATGGAGATGACACCGAAATTCAGTAATCGCTTGCAAGTATTTAGTTTAGTAGTACTAAGCAAGAAGGAACAAGTAGAGGCACGCCGCTTCTTCAATCGGTATTGGAATGCCAACATGAACAAACAGAAGCAGGTGGTAGATGCAGCAAGTGTAGATGTTACTGCCGCTCTGTACTACTTACCTCTGTAAACTATAAAAGGTCTACTGATCTAAAAGGTCTTATATTAGTTTACAGAGGGAATATCATTTTCATGCAAAGCTAGTTTGCCATGTGGCGGATAGTTCATGGTGCATGGAGTAAATCAAAGCAAAACACACTCCAAAAGTTCAGTGTGTTGATTCAGTCATAAGCTCCTATAGGGAATTTACAGCCATCGCCTTTCTGAATTCCATGCTAGCCAGGGAGCATGTACGTATGTAGGTTCTGATATTTAGGTATGGCTTTAAGCCAATTGTTATGCCAATCAAGTGTCATGTCTTTCAGAATTTCCGTGGAAAAATATCAACTTCATTGCATTTGTGAATTTGAAATTTGTAGTATACACAGAACAGAGGGGATAGAAGCTAAACTTGTAGATGCTGATATTCTTTAACAGAGCTTACCAGAAAAGTGGGAGTGCAAAGGAGAGAAATTGGATCCAGAACGATGCATCGACAAGATGAGATATTACAAAATTCTTGTAAAACTTTGGCAGCAGCTGTTAACTGACAGGAGGGTTTGGGCTAATCATCACCAAGTAGGAC
Organism: Secale cereale; assembly: GCA_902687465.1. Lineage (NCBI taxonomy): Eukaryota > Viridiplantae > Streptophyta > Magnoliopsida > Poales > Poaceae > Secale > Secale cereale. The sequence goes on from LR738711.1 coordinate 349,102,429, forward strand.
GGCCATGTTGCCAAGGAGTACTCCGCCGCCGGCTGACTGGGGAATGGACGGGGAAGGGGGGTGGGGGCAGAGGAGGAGGAGGGAGGATACCTTGGCAGAGTAGAGGAGGATGAGCGATTCACCGTCATGATCAGGTCACGACTGCTGGCCAACGTCGCCTTCGCGGCCAGGAGCGAGTCACCGTCGTCGCGGAGGTTGCGGAGCGAGAAGAGCGCGCGGAAGCGCTCCGCGATGGGCTGCGCCGCGTCCAGCAGCTCGCGGTCGATGGTGCTGAGGATGCGCACCGCCCCGCCGGTGGCTGGATTGGCTGCGGCTCGCGCTCGAGGGCAGGGGCGGCTAGGGTTCGTGGGGAGGGCGGCGGTGGTGAGGCTTTCTGGGCTCTGGGGGAGAGGAGAGGGCGGAGAGGGCGAGGGGAAGCGCGATGGGGCAAGCGGGAAGGGGGGGCGAGGAGGCAGGGCGACTGCGGTGGAGCGGGCGCGGGCGGACGGCGGCGGTGGAGCGGGCGCGGGCGGACGGCGTTGGGTTAGTTGTGGGGCGAGGTGGATCTAGCGAGGGAGGGAGAGAGGCCAGAAGTAAAGGGGAGCAAGTGGAGTGGGGAGAGGGTTAGCAATGGCGCACCTCTTAGGGGTGCGCCATAAACATGCGTATACCAATGGCGCACCTCCGAGGGGTGTGCCATTACTAACTTTTTTGGGGATTTTTAGTTGTAAGTATTGATTTTTTGGAAAATGACCATAAATTTTAAAATGTTACGATATAAGTAGTTATTACTTTTTGTGAGTTAGAAAAATGTTTAAAAATATTCATGAGTTCGAAGAATATTAACAAATTCATGAGTTCGTTAATAATTTTTAGTTGCATGTAATAATTTTTATATTTTGAAATTTAAAAATATTGATGAGTTCAAAGAATATTAACAAATTCAATACTTTTTGTGAGTTAGAAATTCAATACCAGAATAAGCATAAATAAATATTCATGAGGACTAGAACAGAAGAAATATCATTTCCATATGTCAAAATACAATCGAGAAATGAAGGCTAAAATTTAAATACAATCGAGTTCCATCTTCTTTCCCTTCTTGACCTTCTTTTTCTCAAATGGAGTTCTTCTCTTGAACGGACATCCTTTAGGTAGGGTGGTCCTTCTTCTTCTTCTTGTGGTGTATGGCACTTCATCGTCGTCGTCATGTTCCATCTTCGGGTCGCCGTACTTGTCGAAGTCTTGCTCATTGGCGACTCCATCCATTCTGATGATCTTCCTTTTGCCTCTCCTCACGACAAAACGACTGGGCTTTGACGGGTCGGTAATGAAGAAGCATTGGTCCACTTGGGAAGCCAGTACCCATGGCTCATTTTTTGCGGTGGCGTTTGCGCCCGCGGTCTTGGATTTAGCTTCGGGTATAACCATGGTGGTGAAATACCGGTCTTCTTTTAGGACGCTCTTGGGCCATCTGACACGGAACATCGGGACCTTCTCTCCAGCGTAGCTCAGCTCCTAGATCTCCTCGATCCTTCCTGTAAGGGCATATTTCTCCCTAAGTATTTTTGCTGATTGAAGACAATGCATTTAGGGACTAATCGTGTGCTCTAAGCTCTTTCAGATATATCTCACCTAGGCACAAGACGATTATGTGCCCCTCGGAACCTATGGAAGACGGTGTTTCCTTTTGCTTCTTTTTCGGTGGATTTGAGTAATAGGAAAGCCGTACTATTAAGAGGGGTCCGCTTTGGAAAGGTTTGGGTGGAATCAACACGTACACGTCTACACTTTCGCACCACCTTTCATTTGCTTCTCTGGAGCTCCGCCTGTTTTCCTCGTCCGTACAAAACCATGGCTTCCTACTAATACAACTGCCTGGCATGCGGTAGTACTGCTCATAGTGAGCGGGAGTACCGCACAGCCACACGGTAGTACCGCCTCAGGACAGCGGTAGTACCGCATAGCGCGGTAGTACCGTATCATGAGCACGGTAGTACCGTGTAGCTAGCCCGGCATCGTAACTAGTACGGTAGTAGGTGCGGGAGTAATTTTTTACTTCCGCATCCTACGCGGTAGTACCTCTTGGGTCAAGCGGTAGTACCGTGTCATGCTTTTGCTACTACCGTATTTCTGCGGATGTAGCTACGGATGTATTTTATTTCGTCCGCACTTGTCCTCGGCCTGCTTATCTCTGCCTTGCGGTAGTACCGCTTAGGCAGTACTACCGCCCGTTATGTCAACGCAACAGAGTTAAGTCTGGGCTAGTACTGCACCAGCGGTAGTACCACATCCAGAGCGGTAGTACCGCTGGCCGAGCGGTAGTACCGTAACTTACGTGCGGTGGTACCGCGCTCTGCGGGCAGAGATGTGGGATAACAGTTGGATTTGTTCTCCCACTATATATAGGAAGTCTTCTTCTCGAAGAAGACTTACCTCTTCCTCCCTAAAGCTCCATTGTTGCTCAAAGCTCCATTTCCGCCGGATCTCTCTCCCTAGCCAATCAAACTTGTTGATTTCCTTGGGATTGCTTGAGAAGGCATCGATCTACACTTCCACCAAGAGAAATTTGATTCCCCCACTAATCCCTTGCGGATCATGCTACTCTTGGGTGTTTGAGCACCCTAGACGGTTGAGGTCACCTCGGAGCCATATTCCATTCTGGTGAAGCTTCGTGGTGTCGTTGGGAGCCTCCAATTCGGTTGTGGAGATAGCCCCAACCTTGTTTGTAAAGGTTCGGTTGCCGCCTTCAAGGGCACCACTAGTGGAATCACGACACCTTGCATTGTGTGAGGGCGCGAGGAGAATACGGTGGCCCTAGTGGCTTCTTGGGGAGCATTGTGCCTCCACACCGCTCCAACGGAGACGTACTTCCCCTCAAAGGAAAGGAACTTCGGTAACACATCCTCGTCTTCAGCGGCTCCACTTGTGGTTAACTCTTTCCTTTACTTGTGCAAGCTTTCCTTGTTTATCTTATATAGCTTGCTTGTGAGGTTGTTATCTTTGCTTCCTATAAGTTGTCATCATAGTAGCATATCTAGACAACTTACTTTGTTGCTTAATTTAAATTGGTTAAGAAAAGCTAAAATTGTTAGTTGCCTATTCACCCCCCTCTAGTCAACCATATCGATCCTTTCAATTGGTATCGAAGCCTCGTCTCTTTTTAAGGACTTTACCGTCCAAAGAGTATGGGTCACAATGTAGTCGAGACGGAGGAACATTTCGGTGGAACTCCATCCTTGCCTACGTCCGATGGGGGAGCCTCGGTCTCTCGTGAGGAGTTCAATGTGGCTATGACCACATTGAAAGAATCACTAGTGACCGAGGTCAAAGGCATGTTTAAAGATTTTCTTGAGGGTCGTAAATTATCCACCACACCGTTGGAAGTGGTTCGTCCCGCTACCATCGTGTCGGAGGCTACTCCCGACAAGGGAGAAGCTAGTAGTGAACAAGCCCCGGTTACTAAGAATAGGAATGGGATCTTTTCCCACTCCACTCCTCCTACTCACTATGGAGGACCCGTTCCCACACCGCATTTAAATTCCGTTGGACCTCCTCCTTAGTTTATAAAAAAAATGATTTTGCTACTTGGATGTTTTGCTTCAAACGTCATTTAAATGATTGCTCTACTAATCTTTGGACAATCATTGAGCAAGGTTTTGATCCACATGATCCCGACAACTTAACTCCGAGAGAAGCTGCGGATTATCTATTCAACGAGTCTGTTCTTTGCATACTTCAAGATGCTATCCCTCCCGAAGACATTGCACATCTTCGACCCTTCACTGTGGCCAAGGAAGCTTGGGAGCATGTTGGCACCATGTACAAGGGGAGCGCTAGCATTCAACTCTCAAACTATGAAGTTGTGCAAGATGAAGCAGATGAGTTTGCTATGATCGAAGAAGAAGATCCTCATGAACTTTATCGGAGATTAACCACTCTTGCGGTCTCTCTTCGAGATCATGGGCGTAAGGACACGGATGAAAATTGGATCAAGCGCAAGTTTCTCAAGGCCATGATGCCCTACCATAAGGCCATGTCCTCCGTCATTCGCCAAAGACCGGACTTCCACCATTTGTCATCAAATGAAGTGTTGGATGAGTTCGTTGCCATGAGGATCCTGGACAAGACCGCTGACAATGCGGTTTTAAGAGCTCAACGATCAAAGAAGCCTAACCTTGCCTTGAATGCCAAGGCTTGTGTGGAAGAAGAGGAGGAGGAGGATGACGATGAGTGTTGCCCCGAGGACATCAAATATGCCTATCATGAGCACATGGCTCTTGATTCGCGGCAATTTTGGGGCAACAAGAAGAACTCAAGGCCCAACTTCAACAAGAACAACTCAAGTGGCAACAAGGGCAAGCAACGAGTGTGGACATGCTTCAACTGTGGAAATTTAAGCAACTTCGTTGCAGATTGCCCATATGAGATAAGAGAAGACTTTGGAGGCAAGCTTATCCGGAAGGACAAGGCCAAGTCTTATCCCAACAAGAACAACTTCAACAAGAAGACTCCTCCTAAAGGGTTGGTGGCCCAAGAATAATATGTTGAGGATGATGATAATGATGAAGATGATGAGATGGTCACCATGGCAACAATTGATATTGCTACCACTCCACGCACATCTCTCTTCGACTCTCCAAATGAGAACATCACCGCCAAGTGTCTCATGGCTAAGTCCACCAACAAGGTAACTCCAAACATCAACACTACCATCATCTCTAATCCTTCATTGACGGATTGTATTGATGAGAGTGAGGGAGCTAAGGAGGAATAGAATGAGTTTGAGTTGTTTATGAGCAAACTCAAGGGCAAACCCAAGAAGCATTTTGTCGCTCTCTTGGAACAACTCGGTGAGGCCAATGACATGATCGAGGCTCACGGGGAGACCATTGCCAAAATGGAAGGACATAGTCGAGACTATGCCGATGAAATATCGGATCTCTCTAATGCTCTAGAGGAAGAGCGTGGTCTACGGTTGGCTCTTGAGGAGTCACACAACGATGATCATGCTAAATTAAAGAAAGATCTCGATCATGCTTTAGTTGTCTCTCGTATGCTTAACTCCGAGAAGGCAAAACTTGGGTTGACCATGCTAGATTCAAGGAGGAGTTTGTTACACTTGACAAGGACCACAAGGCCTTGAAAGGTATGCATGCTTCTCTCAAGGAGTCTAATGATCAACTCCAAGTTTCGCTAACCAAGGAAAATGCTATCTTTCCTCGCATGGTGTTGATTGATAATGCAAATGCTACTAACCCATGTTGTGAGCATGTGCATCTTGTTGAAGAAAATACCAAGTTGAAGAAGCAACTTGAGAAAGGCCTTGTGACATGTATACAAGGTGAGAAGAACCTCAACAATCTTTTGAGTAATCAAAAGAAGGTTGTGGCAAAGGAAGGAATTGGGTTTGCTCCCAAGCCCAAGAAGAAGAAGAATGACAAGACCAAGCTACCTCCCCCTCTCCGACAAACCTTTGTGAAAGAGGGAGAGGGCGCGTCTAAGAAGAAGAACAATGTGAAGGGTGGTGGAGTCAAGAAAAACCCCACCATACCATCAAACATGGCCGGCGTCTTTAATCCTTCTTATGTTTTATGTCGTGCTAGTGATGTCATGTCTTTGCTAAATTTGTTGGTTCTTCTTATGAATACATTGAATGGTCTATTTGGGTTCCTAAGACCCTTGTTACTAACCTCAAAGGACCCATTAACAAATGGGTACCTAAATCCAAGCATTGATCTCTTGTAGGAGTTTGCTTCCGGTGGGGGATCATGGTTACTCGATAGTGGAGCCACAAATCATATGACCGGAAGCAAAGACTTGGTGGTGGACGTGCATCTAGGTTCATCTATGGCCACCAACGTCGAATGGGGTGATGCTTCATCTTATAAGGTATTGGGGCTTGGAAAGGTTGTTGTTTCTCATGATCTCATGATCGAGAAAGTCATGCTTGTTGAGTCCCTTGCATATAACTTACTTTCTGTTCGACAACTTGCACTCATGGGCTTTGCTACATTCTTTGATATTGATATCGTGGCCCTCTTGTGGAGCAAGACTCTTAAAGTAGCATATGTTGGACATGTCGAGAACGGTCTCTATGTGGTTAACTTCTCAGAGCAACCCACTAAGACCGCGACATGCCTAATGGCTAAAGTTTTTGTGGGATGGCTTTGGCATCGTCGGTTAGCCCATGTCAATATGAGATCTTTGCAAAGTCTTCTCAAGGGGGACCATGTCCGTGGACTAACAAATGTTAGCTTTGCCAAAGATCATGCTTGCACTGCGTGTATTGAAGGAAAGTTACATGAGAAGGCTCATCCTCCCACGACTATCATCTACTCAAAAAGGCCCCTAGAGCTCCTTCACATGGATCTCTTCGGGCCTCCATCCTTTGATAGTCTTGGGGGCAGAAAGTATTGCTTGGTGATTGTGGATGACTATTCAGGATACACATGGGTATACTTATTCAAGAAGAAGAGTGAGACCCAACAAACCGTCATCAACTTTGCAAATGAAGCTCAACGACAACATGAAGCAAAGATTTTGATGATCCGAAGTGACAACAGCACCGAGTTCAAGAACTACACCTTGGATGAGTTTCTTAGTGATGAGGGGATCAAACATCAATATGCAGCACCTTATACCCCTCAACAAAACGGTGTAGCGGAGAGAAAGATCCAGACACTGATGGACGCGGCAAGGACCTTGATGGTGGAATTCAAATCTCCATACAACTTTTGGGCCGAAGCCATCAACACCGCATGTCATGCATCCAATCATCTCTATCTCCGCAAAGGCTTGAACAAAACTCCATATGAGATTCTTACCGGTAACAAGCCCAATCTCAAGCACTTCCGGGTGTTCGGGTGTAAGTGTTTCATCTTCAAGAAAGGTGTTCGTTAGTCTAAATTTGAATCTAGAGCTCATGAGGGCATATTTGTTGGTTATGCTACAAACTCTCATGCTTACCGTGTCCTCAACAAGTCTAATGGACTCATTGAGGAGACGAGTAACATAGAGTTTGATGAGAATAACGGCTCCCAAGTGGAGCAAAGTGGTACTTGTGATGTAGGTGATGAAATTCCTCCTCAAGCCATAAGAAGAATGGGTGTTGGATATATCCTACCCATTGAGGAACCCCTTGTGGCCGAAGGAGAAGGACAATGTTCCACACAAGTGGAACCATCATCAACCCAAGACCCACACGCTTCCGAAGAACAAAGTGAAGGCCCTCAACCGGACGAACAAGGCCAAGTGCAAGATCAATCACAAGATGGTGGGGAGCCACCAAATGATGCACAAGGGCAAGTTCTCTCCTCTGAGCAAGATCAGGATCGAGAGGAAGCTCAAGATCAATATCAAGCTCTTGACGTCGCTCAAGATGATCAACTCAGTGCTCCTCTATTATCTCTTGAAGAGCAATTGGAGCGTCGTGCTGCAAAAATTGCTTCCAGGCTTGCTTCCAGAGAACATCACATGGAGAATATTCTTGGAAGCATCAAAAGGGGGGTAAGCACTCGCAGACAATTAGCAAACTATTGTGCTCATCAAGATTTTGTCTCCTGTGTTGAACCTCAAAAGGTCTATGAGGTGCTCGAAGACCCAGATTGTCTTAATGCCATGCATGAAGAACTCCACAACTTCGAGCGCAACAAAGTGTGGCGTCTGGTGCCGAGGCCAAAGGAGAACCATAATGTCATTGGAACCAACTGGATCTTTAAGAACAAGCAAGATGCTCATGGCATTTTCATCCGCAACAAGGCGCGTCTGGTGGCTCAAGGCTACTCCCAAGTCGAGGGTATCGTCTATGGTGAAAGCTTTGCCCCCGTTGCTCGCCTTGAATCTATTCGTTTGTTGCTTGCCTATGCTTCTCATCATAATTTTAAGTTACAACAAATGGATGTGAAAAGTGCATTTCTTAATGGTCCTATTAATGAGTTGGTGTATGTCAAACAACCCCCGGGGTTTGAGGATCCTATGTTCCCCAATCACGTGTATCAACTCGATAAGGCACTCTATGGCCTTAAACAAGCCCCATGTGCGTGGTATGAGCATCTTACCTAGTTGTTACAAGATCGTGGGTTTGAAATTGGGAAAATCGACCCCAGTCTTTTTACTAAGAAGGTCAAAGGGGAGTTGTTTGTCTGCCAACTATATGTTGATGATATTATCTTTGGTTCACCTAACAAATCTTTCAATGATGAGTTCGCCACACTCATGACCACACATTTTGAGATGTCCATGATGGGAGAGTTGAAGTACTTCCTTGGGTTTGAGATTAAGCAAAGAAGAGAAGGAATCTTTATCAAACAAGCCAAGTACACTCAAGACATGCTCAAGAGGTTCAATCTAAGTGATGTCAAGCCGGCTACTACTCCAATGCCAACGAAGTGCCAACTTGACATTGATCCCAATGGTAAAGCGGTGGATCAAAAGGTATATCGTTCTATGATTGGATCCTTGCTTTACCTTTGTGCACCTAGACCGGATATTATGTTGAGTGTGGGAATCTATGCATGGTTTCAAGCCTCACCTAAGGAAAGTCACTTTGTGGCAGTCAAGCGAATCTTTCGATATTTGGCTCATACCCCAAACTTTGGCTTATGGTACCCAAGAGGAACAAACTTCAACCTTTTAGGTTTCTCTGATTTGGACTGGGCGGGAGACAAAGTGGATAGGAAGTCCATTCCGGAGGGTGTCAATTCCTTGGTTGCTGTCGGGGATATACCCCGCGGTGTAAACCGGCCGGAAGTATAACCCGGCTGGACTTGGCGGTTTACTTGAGAGACGGTTTACACTTGATGATTCACTGGCGATCCGTCCTAACCACACGGTTTACAAGCAACCTGACTAAATAATACCACTCACTGGTAATCCGGTTGGCGAATCACGGATGACAAGGCCCAAGGCCCAGAAGGCCGGTTCATGTTATGGTGGGCCGGTTTATGAAGAAAGCATAAGGAATATTCTCTTACAAAGGAAGCAAGACTAGGACTCCTTGTAATAAAGCAATCCTAATCCTACTAGGACTAGTCATGTAACCCGCCCCTTCAACATATATAAGGAGGGGCAGGGCTCCCCAAAGGGGGAGAAGTTCTCACAAGTTTCTAAGGCTAGACACAAAGAGCCGGTTTACCGGCGACCCCATGAGGATCATAATGAGACCTAGCCACAAACAACATGTAGGGCTATTACCGAATAATGTTTCCCGGGGCCCGAAGCTGTCTAAACCCTTGTCTTGCATCGCATCTCTCGATTCCGCTCAAACCCTCTCAAGTTACTACATAGATGCGCGGCCTCACGACTAAGTCTGCTAAACCAGACATCTGCCGTGACAATTCCACGATAGTTGCTCTCTGGTAAGTTGGTCTTCCAAAAAGCAAAGTTGTGTGTTTCTCTCGTCCACCGAAGCTAAGTATGTGGCAGCTGGCAGTTGTTGTTCTCAACCCCTCTGGATGAGGCAAACTATAAAGGATTACGGTGTCACTTGTGACAAAGTGCCTCTTTGGTGTGACAATGAAAGTGCCATCAAGATTTCTCTCAATCCTGTGCAACACTTCAAGATGAAGCATATAGAGATTCGGTATCACTTCATCCGGGATCATATAAGGCAAGGAGAGATCGAGCTTCACTATGTCAACACTCATGATAACCTTGCAGATATCTTCACGAAGCCTTTGGATGAAGCAATATTTCGCGAGTTAAGGCATGAGCTAAATATCGTCGATTTGAGCAATGTGGCTTGAGACCTTGCACAAACACCTTCCCACTCAATATAGTTATCTTGTCTAGATGTAGGCATGGACATAGGGGGAGTATTGTTCTCTCAATGAACTATTCCTCCCCCCATTATGCATAAATCGATCAAGTCTTTGTCATTTGCCATGTTAGATGGTATAAGTGCTTCAAGAAGAGTGCTGGTCATGGGCCCAAGGATAGTTCTTTGTGGTGCCATACCAAATTACTCAAACATAGGTGGCTTCGGCCACTGACCTCCTCCTTGGAGTAGTGTCTTGTGTGCTGTTTTTTAGTGTGTGTTGTCTCTCTTTCTGTGTGCCTTGCGTGTGTGTTTTTTCTTTGCTAAAAGCCTCTTGTCGAAACTTGCATTCTCTTGGAGGAACGGTACTACCATGAGTAGTCACGGTACTACCGCAAGGCCAATATGGTACTACCGCTACCAGCACAGCATTAATTTTTTACTGCCGCTGGTCGAGCGGTACAACCGCTCCGTGCGTGGTACTTCCACCCGGGCAGTACTACCGCGATGACTGCGGTACTACCGCACTTATCCGAACGGCCGGGGGTTATAAGCAGGCAGGGGGAGTTCTAAGTCCCCCATACCCATTCATCTCATATCCCCCACGTCGCCTCTCTCTCTCCCTCTCAAGAACGCCGCTGGAGGACCTCGCCAGGTCTCCTCCCCCAGCCACTCTCCTCGCATTCCGACCGGTGGGATCGTTCCCCACCTCGACCTCTTTCCATGGATGAAGGTTTCTCCCCAAATCCTCTCTTATTTTTGCCCGTTTGTTGTTTTTAGGTTTTGGGGAGATGCTTGTTGTTCTAGTGTTCTTCTTGTTCTTATCCATGGAAGATTAGGATGTAGGAGAGTGGTTATGCAATAGAAATGCTAGTAAGTATGCTGCTACTAAGTTACTATGATCAGCCGTAGTACCGTTCGTCGTTCTACGCGTTCTAGTCTAGATCCGTTTTTCAGATCTGACCCAAGCGGTACTACTGCTGGCTAACCACGGTACTACCTCTTTGTCTCGTAATGGTACTACCGCTCTACTGAGCGGTACGACCGTGACAACGCGGATGTAATTTTTTAGTACCGCGTTCTGTGCGGTACTACCGCAACTCTTCCAAGCGGTACTACCGCTCCCTAAGCGGCACTAAAATTTTACATCCGTCTTCGTCAAGCAGTACTACCGCTTGGTTCATATTTTCTTCGTAGCGCATGCATATTATCCTTTCTACATGTTTCGTCTGCCTTTTGGTGGCTTTTGCATTGATTCTCTTTGTGTTTCCGTCGTGTTCTTGTGTTTGTGTCTTAGGTGGTGGCTCCGGTTCCAATGTTCGTCGCACCAATCCCAGCCGTGACACCAGGTCCAATCGTCTGCGCAGCCCAAGTGATGTGCCAGAGGGCTCCAATCCCCAACGCAAGTTCAAGACCGCCACCAACAAGCACAAGGAATAAACTATGACCATGGAGGAGATGCCAGCTAATGAGTTCATGGCAAGGAGGAAGATCAATCCTTATGGAGAACCCCGGGCTCAATTTCATGGAGATGAACTATTCTGGACCAAGCAGCAGTATCATATCTACACAGAGGTACTCAAGACCAAGCACAACCTGTATGTGGATGCTCATTGGATTGACATGGCACACATGCGGAGGGATGATCACCGGGCCTACTTTGCCGAGGCTCTAGATCTGGTGGAGCAGTTTGGAATTGAGCACATCATGTCTTTTCAGATGGATTTTGACCCAGAAATTGTGGCTCAGTTCTATGCTTCGGTGTACTTCCATACCAAGGAAGACCGCACCATGACTTGGATGGCAAATGGTCACAAGATGACTGCTACTTGGAAGGACTTCATGGATCTGATTCAGGTAGCTGACGAGGGGCTCCACAACCCTATTGGAGATCGGCCTCATGCCAACACAAAATCTGCCAACAAAGACCGTATGTTATCTTTTTATGTGGAGAAGACACTTGGGAGTGGCAAGAAGACATGGGTGTTGAACCCCTTCCTAGACATCATGCATAGGATCTTCCGCAATACATTGTTTCCTCGAGTTGGGGACAAGGACAAGATACATGCATACCTCGTTGACATGCTGCTGATGTGTGAGGAGGCTCGCAACGCTCAGACTCCACCACTTGACATCTCCCATATCATGTGGTGTGAGCTTCGATTTGCGATCTACACTCGCAAAGTGCCCATCTACGGTCCGTTCCTGTTTCTACTTATCTCCAAGACTTGGGACAAGCTTTACCCCGATGAGGAGTTCAAGGGCCCTCAGTGGATTCGTCATGAGCCTATCTGACTTCGCATCAAGAGTCGTTCGGCTAATACCACTACCAGTGCAGAGGCTGCAGCAGCACAGATGAGTACACATGAGGAGCCTGTGGAGGAGGAGCCAGCTGAGGATAGTTCTGGAGGATATGCTCCTCCCTCGTCTGAGCCCTCTTGGGCTAAGAATCTGAAGAGGAAGATGAAGGCCCTATTCTGTATGCAAGCTCAGGGACAATACAAGGCACATGTGACTCACAAGCAATCTCGCCAGCGTGACAAGAAGATCATGAGGATCTTTGGTGAGCATGTGTCTAGTGGGTCAGAGGAGATAATCAATCCAGAGGCAGAGTGGATTGCCCAACAGGGTTACAAGTGGTCTGAGTCTGACGAGGAGCAGCAGGAGTCTGATGGAGAGCATGACGACTGAGATCTTCTGCCAGAGCTACCACCTCTCTTAGTTGTCCTCTTTCCCTTTGTGGTGTCTCGATGCCAAAGGGGGAGAGAGTGGAATTTGAGTCTTGTGCCTTGTATATTTGCTTTTCGTTGGTCGAACTCTGTTGCTTGCTTGTGTTTGTGTTGTGTGCGTGAGACTTTCATATGGTGTGAGACATATGCTCATTTATAGTTAAACTTGTTATTATGTCTATGCTATATTAGGTTGTGAGCAGTTGTTTTACTTACCCTTTATATGTGCTCACCTTATCCTCCTTACTATTGTGCGTAGATTCTTATTCTTTGTATGCAAGGAGTATGTTATTTGTAGAATATAGGGGGAACATTGATCCTAGTATGTGTGTTGTGCAGTCCAAAGCACTCTCCCTTGTATGCACACATCTAGGGGGAGCTTACCTATATTCTATTGCTTTACTAGGTTTGCCTACTTACTTATATATCCTTGTGAAAATCCCGTATTGTCATCAATCCACCAAAAAGGGGGAGATTGTAAGGACATATTTCTCCCTAAGTAGTTTTGGTGATTGATGACAATTTATTTGCGGACTAATCGTGTGCTCTAAGCTCTTTCAGATATATCTCACCTAGGCACAAGACGATTATGTGCCCCTCGGAACCTATGGAAGACGATGTTTCCTTTTGCTTATTTTTGAGTGGATTTGAGTAATAGGAAAGCCGTACTATTAAGAGGGGGTCCACTTCGGAAAGGTTTGGGTGGAATCAACACGTACACATCTACACTTTCGCACCACCTTTCCTTTGCTTCTCTGGAGCTCCGGCTGTTTTCCTCGTCAGTACAAAACCATGGCTTCCTACTAATACCACTGCTTGGCATGCGGTAGTACCGCTCATAGTGAGTGGTAGTACAGCACAGCCACACGGTAGTACCGCCTCAGGACAGCGGAAGTACCGCACAGAGCGGTAGTACCGTATCACGAGCACGGTAGTATCGTGTAGATGGCCCTGCATCGTAACTAGTACGGTAGTAGGTGTGGAAGTAATTTTTTACTTCCGCATCCTACGCGGTAGTACCGCTTGGGTCAAGCGGTAGTACCGTGTCGTGTTTTTTCTACTACCGTATTTCTGCGGATGTAGCTACGGATGTATTTTATTTCGTCCGCACTTGTCCTCGGCCTGCTTATCTCTGCCTTGCGGTAGTACCGCAGGGACATGCGGTAGTACCGCTTAGGCTGTACTACCGCCCATTATGTCAACGCAATAGAGTTAAGTCTGGGCTAGTACTGTACCAGCGGTAGTACCGCATCCAGAGCGGTAGTACCGCTGGCCGAGCGGTAGTACCAAAACTTACGTGCGGTAGTACCGCGCTCTGCTGGCAGAAATGTGAGATAACGGTTGGATTTGTTCTCCCACTATATATAGGGAGTCTTTTTCGCCAAGAAGACTTACCTCTTCCTTCCTAAAGCTCCATTGTTGCTCAAAGCTCCATTTCCGCCCGATCTCTCTCCCTAGCCAATCAAACTTGTTGATTTCCTCGGGATTGCTTGACAAGGCATCGATCTACACTTCCACCAAGAGATATTTGATTCCCCCCACTAATCCCTTGCGGATCTTGTTACTCTTGGGTGTTTGAGCACCCTAGACGGTTGAGGTCACCTCGGAGCCATATTCCACTGTGGTGAAGCTTCATGGTGTCGTTGGGAGCCTCCAATTCAGTTGGGGAGATAGCCCCAACCTTGTTTGTAAAGGTTCGGTTGCCGCCTTCAAGGGCACCACTAGTGGAATCACAGCACCTAGCATTGTGTGAGGGCGTGAGGAGAAAATGGTGGCCCTAGTGTCTTCTTGGGGAGCATTGTGCCTCCACACCGCTCCAACGGAGACGTACTTCCCCTGAAAGGGAAGGAACTTCGGTAACACATCCTCGTCTTCACCGGCTCCACTTGTGGTTAACTCTTTCCTTTACTTGTGCAAGCTTTACTTGTTTATCTTATATAGCTTGCTATAGTTGTCATCATAGTAGCATATCTAGACAACTTTGTTGCTTAATTTAAATTGGTTAAGAAAAGCTAAAAATTGTTAGTTGCCTATTGACCCCCTTCTAGTCAACGATATCGATCCTTTCACTTCCGAAGTATCTGCCCTTGTCATTACCGGTGTAGGATTCCATCATTACCCCGGAGTTCTGATAACCATCGCTCTTCATGTCCTTGTCCTCGGTTTAGAATGTGTAGCCGTTGATATCGTACGCCTCATACATCATCAGGTTGTGCTCGGCGCCCTGTGACAAGGCGAATATGACTTTTTCTTGCGCGGAAGATTCCTCATGTAAAGGGTACGACAGAAGCTTCTCCTTGAACCAACGCGTGAAACATGAGTTGTGCTCTTTGATTATATCTCCGTCCATCCTCTGTTGGCCTCGGTCATTGTACGTCTTCTCAATAAAGGTTTTGTGCTCAACCACCCAAGGATCGACGACGTCTACGTGTTGTAGCGCAACTAGGTTTGCTCTTTCAAAGTCGGCGAGTCGACCCTCGAAGTCGACATGCATTCCCCATCTAGCGAGCCTACCGAGGTGCCTGCTGACGGGCAGACCAACGGGGTTCTCGATGCCTAGATAATTCATGCAGTAGGAGATGCACTCTTTGGTCAGAAAGCCCCTGGCTATGCTTCCCTCTGGACGTGACATGTTCCAAACGTATCCTTTGATGACACCATTCATCCTTTCGAACGGCATCATGCTATGCAGGAATGTCGGCCCGAGTTGGATGATATCCTCCACGATGTGGACCAGCAGATGCACCATAACGTCGATGAATGCGGGCGGGAAGTACATCTCAAGCTCGCATAGTATCACCATGATCTCTTCCTGTAGCCTTCTGAGTTGCCTCACGCCAACCGACTTCTGAGAGATGACGTCAAAAAAGTTGCATAGGCCAAATAGCGTTTTACGGACGTGCGCCTCCATGATCCCACGGATTGCAACTGGAAGTATCTGCATCATCAGCACGTGAAAGTCGTGAGACTTCATCCCGCTGAACTTCTGCTTCGCTTAGTCTAGGTATCTGCTTATCTTTCCCGTGTAACCGTAAGGAAGTTTTACTCCTACGAGGCAGGTGAAAAACTACTCGATCTCCTCCTAACTTAGAGTGAAGCATGCGGGAGGGTAGTCATTTCCGATCTTCTTGGTCTTCTTGAATTTGCGACGACTTTTCGTGTCCTGCTTCGCCTCATCATCATCATCATTAGCGTGAAGCTCCTCCGTGAGGCCCATTGATTTCAAGTCTGCCCTTGCTTTCGGCCCATCTTTGGTCCTCTCTGGCTTGTTCAGCAGGGTACCAAGCAGACTCTCGCACACGTTCTTCGTGATATGCATAACATCAAGGCTGTGAGGCACACAGAGGATTCTCCAGTACGGCAAGTCCCAGAAAACAGATCTTGTTTTCCATACCTTCAGCAGCGGCTCTGGCGCCTTTCGCTTCTTTCCCGACTCTGGCGCCTTTCCCGGCGGTGGGCACTCTTTCCAATTTTTCAACAGCTCGTTTATTTCCTCGCCGCTCCTCGTACGCGGGCATATTCGGGGTTCGGTTTCACCATCGAACAGATCCTTGCGTTTTCTCCATGAGTCATCGTCGCGAAGCCACCTTCGATGTCCGATGAACACGGTTTTCGAAGACCCGGGATCTCTATCTAGCTGGCGATACGTTATGTCATCCATGCACCTAACGCATCCAGAAAATCCGTGGACCACCTGCCCCGCGACATATCCGCAACTGAGATAGTCGTGCACCGTCGTGAGCAATGCGGCTCTCATAGGGAATTATTCTTTATCTGCGACGTCCCACGTATTGGCTGGCGTTTTCCACAGCGTGTCTAGATCCTCTTTCAGCAGCCCCAGATATAGATTGATGTCGTTCCTGGTTGTTTTGGCCCTTCAATTAGTATACTCATGTGAATGTACTTCCTCTGCATGCACAACCAGGGGGGAAGGTTGTACATCCACACAAACACAGGCCAGGTGCTATGTGTGCTTCTCTGGCTGCCAAACAGATTGACTCCATCGGTGCTCGCGCCCAGCACGGTGTTCCTTGGATCGTCCCCAAATTCTGCGTCTTCGAAGTTCAAAGCTTCCCACTGGCTCGCATCCTTAGGGTGACTCGACATCTTTTCTTTTTTATTTGTCTCCGGATCATTTCCGTCATCTTCCCGCTTCTTCTCCTCCCTATCCGCATGCCAACTCAGGAGCTTTGCTAGCTTAGGGTCCGTGAAATACCGCTGCAGACGAGGAGTGATCGGAAAGTACAACACCACTTTTCGAGGATCTTTCTTCCCCTTCTTGTATCGAGTGACGCCGCAGACCGGGCATATGGTAGACTCTGCATGCTCGTCCCGATAAATGATGCAATGGTTCATGCACACATGGTATTTCACATGCGGTAAATCCATAGGACACACGATTTTCTTCGCCTCCTCGAAACTAGTCGGGCACTTGTTCCCCTTGGGAACACGTTCGTGCCAGAATGACATGTTCTCGTCGAAGCATGCGTCGGTCATTTTTTGTTTTACCTTCATCTACAGAGCCATGAGCGTTACTTTCAATCGGTTATCCTTGGGCCTGCATCCTTCATACAATGGAGTAACCGCGTCTATCTCCAGTTGATCCAGGTTGGCTTTCTCTCGGGCGACAGCTCTTGCATTATCTGTCTGCTTGAGAAGCAGCTCTTGAATATGAGGGTCCTGCACCCAGCCCATCGATGGTCCATCGTCGTCTGCTCCGACATCTTCATCTTCATGATCATGCCCTTCACCTTGATATTCCTCATCATCATGTCCAGCATCTTCTACATGATGACTGTGTACAACATCACCATCGTGATCATGTCCTGGAGATTCTTCGTCTTCTCGCCCGTCCTCGCTGCGGTTTTCTTGCTGCCCTTCCTCATTTCTTGCCCGCCCCCCATGGACGACTTCATAGTTATCTTCATCACCTTGCCACTGATATCCATCCATGAAACCACGCAAGAGTCCGCACCTGTCCGGAATCTGGGTCCGTAATAAGGCACTTCAGCTTGCATCTGCGACATAGACATCTTATCTCTGTCTCGTTCTTTTGAAGCATCTCGGCCTTCGCGGAGCTCAAAAACCTATTCACGATGCCTTCGGTCATCGTGCGGACCATGGTCGCCTGCGGGGTAGAGCAAAACGATATTTTAGAACCGAAAATAAATTTGGCATGACTTTTCCTAAATATAGGACCAAAAAGAATGCACAGTGCCAAATTCTAGCCGAAACGGAAATGAATCAACATTCCGACAAAATATTGGCAACTATCGCATTTCAAATACCGGTACCTGCAAACACAAACATATGCAAGACCACAAACATACGTAGATCTAGGCCATAAAAAGTGTGTACGTTTTTGGAGGGAGAAAAAAGTAGATCTAGAACATAACTAAAGCTTTCCCCTTACTTACCTATCAAAAAAGGAAATTTAACCACTTAATTTGGGTGAATCTATGGTGCAGATGAGGTGAGGAGGAGGAGGTAGCCGAGACCAAGCTTGCATAGAGGTGGAGAGAATGAAGTGGGGAAAATGAGTGTGGTAGGTGGCTGTCCAAAATATCTAGTTGCTCCCAGGTTACCAATGGCGCACCACCTAAGAATGCGCCATTAGTAACCAGGTTACTAATGGCGCACCTGGTAGTGGTGCACCATTACTTGTTTTAAAAAAAACAAAAAAACATGTTAGTAGTGGCTCACCAGTGGGCAGTGCACCGTTACTAGTTAGAACTAGTAATGGCGCACTATCCCCTGGTGCGCCACTGCTAACAATTTTTTTATCATTTTTTTCAAAACTAGTAATGGCGCACCGCCCACTAGATGTGCCATTAGTAATGGGGATATTAATGGCGCACCTGTATCTGGTGCGCCACTGCTATATAGCAGTGGCACACCACATACATGGTGCGCCATTAATCTACATATTAGCTATAGCCCTTTTCCTAGTAGTGCATGATGATATGTTGGTGGCATGAAACAATGATGCTACAGTGCAAGATCATGGCTAATAAAAGCATGGCATGCTAGTATATAACATAGAGCTCAAATAATAAAACACGACATATACATAGGAGTAACAGGTCCATGGGAATCATCAAGAAAAAATTGCAAGTCATAACAGATTTTCGGACTTTGAGACATCAAGGGGCCGTTTGGTTCAATGGCTATCCTTAGGTGGGATGGGGATAGCCAGTTTTTTGAAGGATGCCACTCGTTTGGTTTGTAGGCAGCAAAGGATGGGGATAGCCAAGATGCTGGGAATATTCCTTTAAAAACTGGTTAACCAGAGCCGCCGAAATATGTCGGATGAGGGCAGCCATGCGCTTCGCCTCGCTCGCGTCGCATGCGAAACGTTTTTTCCGCTGAATCGCTTCTCCCCAACGAAACCCATCACTTTACCCCTGTTGTACTCAATTTCTCGATCACTGGCGCCGGCGGCCGAGCGACGCCGGCCGGTGGAGGCTACAGCTCCGATTCCCCTCTCTGAAATTCCACTCTTTGATCTATTCCATTTGTTTCTCCATGAACTGCTGCTACTTTTCATGCCTCTACTTGATTTACTTTTCTCTCTGAACTGCAGCTTGTTCGCTTCTCTAGCAGTTGGAACCTGGTACTTAATATTCATAAAGTCATTAGCAGTTGGACTATGTAAGTAGTTGCAACTTGTCTAGCTTTGGACTATGAAGTTGAAAAAATCAACGTTGTTATGGAACTGCTGCTATCCCTAGCTAGCGACTTATTATCCTTCTATCTAAACAATAAAATGTGGTTATCCAACCTACCCTGTCCCTCCCAACCAAACAACGAAAATTGGCTATCCCCAACCACGTGGTTGAGGACATCCTTAGCCAACTTAACCTTGCCCGCGAACCAGACGCCACCCAAATGTATATGCTACAGGAACATTTCATGGCATCAAAGAGCATGTCAAGTAAGTACTAAACACCCTGAACAGAACATGATTACTGAGCATGATCATTCGAGCAACAGGTTTGATGATAGCTCCAAGTGAACATGACAAGATGATATAACAGACTTAGTGAAACGCGGGCACCAAAAGAACAAGCAACAACATGTTATAATTGCAAACAAGGGCATGGAAGGATAGAGCTTGACAAGGTCATCAAAGCATGATTACCGAACATCTCCAAAATATTCATAGGTTTGATGGTAGCATCAAGTAAACATGCCATCACAATATAATAGATTCAGACTTAGCAGAAATTACTAAGTCTCTGAAAACAGAAACTACGAGTAGGTCACTTTGCAATCTAGTTCCAATCGACACATGGCATATCATTAAAAGTGGATTACACCAATGAAAATATGACATGATTGTGCTCCTAAATATGTAATTATGTTGCTCAAAATAAAATCACACAAAATGCTATGAAAAAGACAAAATGGCTAGTTATATCATTTTTCAGCAGTTAACATCAACATGCACTTTTGCAATAGATATTAACATGTCAATATGCATCCTAACATGAATGCAAACCACACCAACATATAGAGCATGCATAGAAGAACATTTCCTTATATCGAACATCACCATCGGGCCAATATGCGCAAAGTTACAGCCACACAAACATGCATACATGATATAATAAATATCGGGGCTTGGTCGTTTTTAGGCAAACGAGCGCAAAATATTACAACTCAAAACAGCCGGGCTTTAGCATGCTCACCAATAGGACCAATCCCAGGGCGGAGGAGGAGGTTAGGCAGGCTGGCCTGGCGGAGCAGCTGGGCCGCAGGCTAAGTAGGGCGCACGTGAGCGAGTAGGGGAGGCGGCCCAGGTGGCGCTTGCGGCGGTCATCCTCCTCGTGCCTGGCGCACGAGCAGGAGACGGGGATGACGACACTGCTTGGGGAGGGACTCCAGTGAAGCAAGGACGACGAGGGTGCCAAATCCGGTCAGGAGCCAATGGATCTGGCCTGCCGGCGCCAGATCCGTCCATCGGCTGCCGCGGATAGGGTTCTAGGCAGCGAGGAGTTCCATGGTGGCAACGGTGTCCTGTAGGCAGAGAGAGAGATGTGAGCATCAGGGGGAGAGGAAGGAGAGGGAGACAGAGAAGAGAGAGAAGGAGGCGGGGAATGGCCTGGATTAGATAGGACGATGGTTCCGGTGAGGCCCTCGCTGGCGACAGGGTCGAGGTCATGCGGGGCGGTGTCGCTGCTTCGGATCCGCCCTGGATCGAGGCTCAGAGGCGCGAGCGTTCGGGAAGAGGCTCCTGCGGGGAGCGCAGCGCGAGGTTCGGGCTCATCCGGGCCCAGATGGGCTTTGGCGGGCTGCGGTCGGGCTCGGCAGTTCTGGCGCGGCGGGAGGTGGTGGTTGGGGCGACTTGTCGATCCACGATAGGTCGAGATTGGTAGCGCTGGTGGTGGCCGGTAGCTGGCGGTTGGCCCTTGGGGCGGTGACAAGTGGCGAGGAGGGAACAACTGCGCTCGGAAATGGAAGTGGGAGGCGGCTAGAGGTAGGTAGAGGGCTAGGGATGCTGAAAATTGGCAAGGATGGGCTATTTAAATAGGGCAGGGGTTTGATGGTTTAGGGGGCTTTTCAGTCTCAGATCTCGATCCGACAGTTCCAGAGTGGAGGGGGGTCTAGCTGGGCTGTGTAGAAGTCCTCGGGATGAGAAGAGAGAAGAGGAGGGCAGCCCGGCAACAGTTTTCGGAGACCAAAAAGGGCCGACGTTAGACCGACTATTGTGCTACTACATGTTTAATAGTTGGGCTATCAAACGGACTCGAAATGCGACAAAATTTGACATGCGGTCTACCTACACTATAATAAGACCGCGCGCCAAATTTCACCCCATTCCGAGAACATTTTATGCCACTTATAAAATAATATTTCGGACATGCCGCCTGCGCGTGCGAGTGTGCCTGGGCTCAGAACGGACAACGGAGAGAACTAGGAGACCGGCAACTACGAATGGATGCAAGTTTTCAAAACATGCAGATGAAATGCACCTGAGGACATGGCAAAGTGCAACATGCAAGCGAATGACATGGCAACGATAACGAATAATAGGAATACATATAGCGCATCAGTCTTGGGGTGTCACAACACTCCCCCACTAACTAGAGATCTCGTCCCGAGATCTTAGGAACGAGAAGGAAGAGGAATAGTAAGAACCAAAGTAGTGAAACCAAAGAATTATAGAGATTGGAAAACTTGGAAGACAGGGTACAACGGGAATGAACGAGATTGAGGCTCTCCGGTAAAATGAGGAAATAAGGCATATGACGAGAACCAAGAGCTTAAGTGACAATAGATAAATTGAATCCACTCCGGTTAGGCGAGAAGATAAGGAATAAGAAGAAAATTTAGACAGCACTCCGGTTGCATATGTATGGAATAAAACAAGAACTTGAGAAGATGGAATAATACTTGACGAGAGAAACAACACAATGCCTCCGGGTCAAACTAAGAATGGAATGAGAAGAAAGGATAAAGAACAACAACTTCGACCACAAATGAATTTGAAAGCATCCTTAGAAGGAAGGATTGAACAAAGTTGTTGAGAAAATCAACAAGAAAAGAATAAGCTTGATGTGGACTTATGGAAATAATCCCAAAACTCGAGGTGATATTATGCCATAACCAAAAGATTCAATAGATGAGATGAAGGAAGAAATGCAAAAACCTACTTCAAAAGAATATAGAGAATTATTTGCATCTTGAGACGCAAGAAGAAAAGATACTCAAGCTTCTCCAACAAGAATTTTGATGAACAATTGAAGAATGAAAAAGATCATGAAGAACTCCGGTAAGAAAACGATGATGAGATGGAATGAAGGACGAAAAGAATAAGACCAAGGCCTTGCAATGATTTAGATGGAGGTTCCGACAAGATGACCGAGGAAACTTTGAACTCCGGAAAGAAAAGATGAAAACACTTGGGACTAGAATTTATTCATTGTGAACAAACTCTGAAACAAGGGATTAATCAACTTGATGAAAATAATAAGAAATAAGTTATGCTTGTCCTCCACCAATTAAATTTATGAGAAGCAATGGATTTGCATACTACTTATTGATGTCGCTTAAAGCTACGTCAATTTTTCCCCAAAGAGGAAGGGATGATGCAGCACCGCGGTGGTAGGTATTTCCCTCAGATTTGAAGCTAAGGTTATCGAACCAGTAGGACAAACAAGCAACACAATGTAAACAGCACCTTCACACAAATAATAACTTCTCGCAACCTGACGTGTTAATAGGGTTGTCAATCCCTTTCGGGGTACGACACCTCAAGATAGGCAAAACGGACGTGAGGAATTTGTAGTAGATTGGTACATCGAACGCCAAATAAAGAAAATAAGAATAAATTTGCAGCAAGGTATTTTTGTATTTTTCGTTTGGTAGATCTGAAAATAAATGCAAGGAAAAAGTAGATCGCAAAGGAAAATATATGAGAAAGAAGACCTGGGGGCTGTAGGTTTCACTAGTGGCTTCTCTCGAGAAAAATAGCAAACGGTGGGTAGACAAATTACTGTTGGGCAATTGATACAACCTCAAATAATTATGACGATATCCAGGCAATGATCATTACATAGGCATCATGTCCAAGATTAGTTGACCAACTCCTGTCTGCATCTACTAATTTTAGTCCACACATCGACCACTATCCAGCATGCATCTAGTGTATTCAGTTCATGGAAAATTGAGTAATGCATTAAGAATGATGCGATGATGTAGACAAGATCCGTTTATCTATGGCGTTAGATATGGATCTCATCATTTTATCCTTAGTGGCAGAGATACATACGTGTCGGTTCCCTTTTTTTCACTAGGATCAAGCACCCAAAGATCGAACCCACTATCGGGCTCCTCTTCCCATTGTAAGTTAAATAGATAAAGTTGGCCAAACAAAACCCAAATATCGGAGATGAAGTACGAGACTATAAGAGATCATGCATATAAGAGATCAAAGAAACTCAAATCACTTTCATGGTTATAAAAAGATAGATTTGATCATACACTCAAAGTTTATCGGATCCCAGCAAACACACCGCAAAAAGAGTTACATCATATGGATCTCCAAGAGACCATTGTATTGATAATCAAAAGAGAGAGAGGAAGCCATCTAGCCAATAACTACGGACCCATTGTTCTACAAAGAACTACTCACGCATAATCGGAGAGGCACCAATGGAAGTGGCGAACCCCTCTGTGATAGTGTCTAGATTGGATCTGGTGGTTCTGGACTCTGCGGCGGCTGGATGAATATTTTGTCGACTCCCCTATGATTTCTGGAATATTGTGGTATTTATACAGCAAAGAGGCGGTGTGGGAGGCCACCGAGGTGGGCACAACCCACCTGGGCGCGTCAGGGGGGCCTGGGCCGTCCAGGTGGGTTGTGCCCCCCTCGGGCACCCCCAGGTGTTGCCTTGGCCCATCAGGTGTCTTCTGGCCCATAAAAATTATCCAAAATGGTTCGAGGTCTTTGGGCTCCGTTTGATATTGATTTCCCGTGATGTAAAAAACATGTAGAAAACATCAACTAGCACTTGGCACTATGTCCATAGGTTAGTACCAAAAAATGATATAAAATTACTAAGAAATGATTGTAAAACATCCAAGAATGATAATATAACAACATGGAACAATCCAAAATTGTAGATACGTTGGAGATGTTTCAGCATCCCCAAGCTTAACTCCTGGTCGTCCTCTAGTAGGTAAGTGATAAAAACAGAATTTTTTATGTGGAATGTTGCCTATCATGTCATATCATATTATTTTCTTTATAGCATGCACATTTGGATATTTATATGGTTGAAAGCAATAGTCAAGTTTTGACACAATAATTTAGATACTCAAACATATCAACAAGCAACCATGTCTTTCAAAATATCAATGTTAAAATAAGTTATCCCTAGCCCATTATGCTCAACCATTGATCCATTCATGAAACACATTCGTATATTAGTTACAACCAATCCTCAACTACGATCATAGTGTTTCATAGTTGGTGCTTGTAAGGGAAGATGGAGACTTCAAATATAAAAATTGGATAAGTAAAAGAAAGGCCCTTCACAGAGGGAAGTAGGGATTTGTAGAGGTGCTAGAGCTCAACTATTAAATTGAGAGATAAATTTATTTGGGAGGTATACTTTTCCCACCAATGAGAAGGACTTGAGGTTCCCAACACTTTCCATGCTAGATATATCCTAGGCGGTTCCCAAACAGAAAATAAAGTGTAATCCATTTCCACCAAACTTTCACAAGCCATGGCTAGCCGAATCCACGGTTGCCTTCCATACCAACACTTTCCAAGGAATTTATTATTTTACAATATAAAGTAAATTTGTTTTTCATTTTGGGACATGGCATCCCAATACCGTTGCCTTACTCTTGTGCAATGAGAAGTGAATAAACACTCATCATGAGAATAACACATCTAGCATGGAAAACATTGGCCACCCCTCACCGCCTGGCGAGCGGTACGGGCACACAAAAGGGAAATTCATTTTGAAAATTAGAGATGGCACATAAAAATTTGCTTAGAACAGAAAGGAAATACCGCATATAGGTAGGTATGGTGGACTCTTGTAGAAAAACCGGGATAAAGGATTTTGGATGCACAATTAGAGATCATACTTAGTGCAAAATGAAGGCTAGCAAAAGACTGGGAAGCGACCAACCATGAAACAAATAATATCATAAGCAAACATTGAGCATATATAACACCGAATAATGCACCACAAGTAGGATATAATTTCATTGCATAATTGTTGACTTTCGTGCTTGCATAGGGAATCACAAACTTTAACACTAATATTCTTACTAGAGCACAATTACTCATCAACAAAACTCACATATCACATCATCTTGTCTCAAAACTATTACAAGGAATCAAGTTTATTATGTCCAATGACCTTCATGAAAGTTTTTATTATATCCTTCTTGGATATCTATCACTACGGGACTAATTTTCATGTGTTACTTTTGATAAGCTCAAACAAATATAAGTGAAGATCATGAGCATAATTTTTCTTTCTTTCTCTCCAAATAATATAAGTGAAGCAATAGAGAATTTCTTTAAATTTTTA
The DNA here is from genome assembly GCA_902687465.1 of Secale cereale. Classification (NCBI taxonomy): domain Eukaryota; kingdom Viridiplantae; phylum Streptophyta; class Magnoliopsida; order Poales; family Poaceae; genus Secale; species Secale cereale. The sequence continues at coordinate 349,127,952 of LR738711.1, forward strand.
CTAACTATCAAATAAATCTAAGTGAAGCAAGAGAGTATTTCATCAAAAATAGTAAGCACACTGTGCTCAAAAAAATATAAGTGAAGCACTAGAGCAAGTCCTAGTTCATAAAAAATTAAGTGAAGCTTAGAGAGCTAATCTAGCAAGTCATGGCATAATTTTGGCTCTCTCAAATAGGTATGTACAGTAAGGATTGATGACTTAAAAAGGAAAATAAAACAAGCAAAGACTCATATCATACAAGATGCTCCAAGAAAAACACATATCATGTTATGAATAAAAATATTGTTTCGAGTGAAATACCGATAGTTGTTGGAAGAAAGCGGGGATGCCACTCCGGGGCATCCCCAAGCTTAATTGGTTGGTCATTTTTGGATAATAGCTTGGGATGCCTGGGCATCCCCAAGCTTAGGCTCTTCCATGCTTCCTTCATCCATTGTAAGACAACCCAAAACTTGAAAACTTCAATCACACAAAACTTCAACAAAACCTTCTTGAGATCTGTTACTATAAGAAAGAAAACCACTACTATAAGTACTATATCAAACCAATTCATATTTTGTTTTTGTATTATATCTACTATATTCCAACTTTTATATGGCAAAAACTCATCATAGAAAACCATAGAGCCATCAAAATAAGCACACAACACAAAGAAAACAGAACCTATCAAAAACAGAATAGTTTGTAGTAATCTGGAAGTTTCGAATACTTTTGGAACTCTAAAAATCTTGCAAAAAATAGGGCCACGAGGGTAATTTGTATATTAATTTTCTGCACAATGAATCAACTAAAAACACTTTTCTTTTAGAAATGAGGAATTTTCTCGTGAGCGCAAATGTTTTTGTTTTTTTAGCAAGATCAAATCTAGTAACACCCAACATGTTCCTAAGGCTTTGCTTGGCACAAACCTTTATTAAAACCACAAAAACACATCTCAACAGACATAATAAAAGGGTTTTCACAAGAACAGAAAATAAATAGCAAAAATTTATTTTATTCGTTGGGTTGCCTCCCAACAAGCTCTTTCTCTATAGCCATTAAGATAGGCTTGGAATTTCAATGATGCTTACATGAAAGACAAGAATTGAAGCACAAAGAGAGCATCATAAAATTTGTGACAAACACATTTATGTCTAACATACTTCCTATGCAGAGGAATTTTATATGCAAACAAATTATCAAGACAAGACATGTCTAGCATATGCAAAGGAGAGGAATAAAACATTGAAAATCTCAGCATAACGAGAGGTCATTTAGAAACATGAAAAATTTCTAGAACCATATTTTCCTCTCTCATAATAATTACATGTAGGATCATACTCAAATTCAACAATATAGCAATCATATAAAATTTTATTTTCATGATCCACATGCGTAAAAGTCTTATAATCTTCCAAGATAGTTGGACTAACATCAAATAAAGTCATGACCTCTCCAAACCCACTTTCAATATTATCGCAAACATATTCATCACGAGACTTTAATAAAATTTGAAGATCGTAATAGGAATGACCCCAATCATAATCATTGCAATAAGTAGCGACCATATCAAAATTAGCATCCCCAAGCTTGGGGTTTTGCATATTACTAGCATAATTGACGTTAATACAATTTATTATAACACCATTGTAGTCATGCTTATCATACACCTATCATGAATCACTTCATAAATTTCTTCTTTTATCACTTCATCACAATTATTAGATTCATGAATCTCAAGCAAGACTTCATAGAGATAATACATTGCCCTTAATTCACTAGCAATTGGTTCAACATAATTAGTTGTTTTAGAAATATAGGCCAGTTGATGAGGATCCATAAACGGTTTCCTTACGATTTCCAATAAAATACCCAATTATACCAAACAACCAAGAAAAGTAACCAAGTAAGACATAAGGGCAAATGAAAAAAGATCTGACGAGAAAATGATGAAAAAAAAGAGGGAAAATAAAAACGGCAATTTTTTGTGAAGTGGGGAGAGCAAAACGAGAGGCAGATGGAAAATAATGTAAATTGCAAGGAGATTAGATTTGTGATTAGGAACCTGGTATATGTTGAAGGTGCTCCCCGGCAACGGCGACAGAAATTCCTTTTGATGTCGCTTAAAGCTACGTCGATTTTTCCCCAAAGAGGAAGGGATGATGCAGCACCGCGGCGGTAGGTATTTCCCTCAGGTGTGAAACCAAGGTTATCGAACCAGTAGGAGAACCAAGCAACACAACGTAAACATCACTTGCACACAAATAACAACTTCTCGCAACCTAACGTGTTAAAGGGGTTGTCAATCCCTTTCGGGGTACGGCGCCTCAAGATAGGCAAAACGGACATGAGGAATTTTTTGTAGACTGGGAGATTGAACGCCAAATAAAACAAATAAGAATAAATTGCAGCAAGGTATTATTATAGTTTTGGTTTAATAGATCTAAAAATAAATGCAAAAAAAGTAGATCGTAAAGGCAAATATACGAGAAAGAAGACACGGGGGCGTAGGTCTCACTAGTGGCTTCTCTCGAGAAAAATAGGAAACGATGGGTAGACAAATTACTATTGGGAAATTGATAGAACCTCAAATAATTATGACAATATCCAGCAATGATCATTACATAGGCATCACGTCCAAGATTAGTAGACCGTCTCCTGCCTGCATCTACTACTATTACTCCACACATCGACCGTATCCAGCACGCATCTAGTGTATTAAGTTCATGGAAAAATGGAGTAATGCATTAAGAACGATGACATGATGTAGACAAGATCTGTTTATCTATGGCGTTATATATGGATCTCGTCGTTTTATCCTTAGTGGCAACCATACATACGTGTTGGTTCCCTTTTTGTCACTGGGATCAAGCACTGTAAGATCGAACCACCTACCGGGCACCTCATTCCATTGCAAAATAAATATATCAAGTTGGCAAAACAACCAAATATCGGAGAAGAAATACGAGGCTATAAGAGATCATCCAAATAAGAGATCAAAGAAACTGAAATAACTTTCATGGATATAAAAAGATAGATCTGATCATAAACTCAAAGTTCATTGGATCCCAACAAACACACCGCAAAAAGAGTTACATCATATGGATCTCCAAGAGACCATTGTATTGATAATCAAAAGAGAGAGAGGAAACCATCTAGCTACTAACTACAGTACCGTAGGTCTATAAAGAACTACTCACGCATCATCGGAGAGGCACCAATGGAATTGGAGAACCCCTGCGTGATGGTGTCTAGATTGGATCTGGTGGTTCTAGGCTGTCGGGCGGCTGGATGAATATTCCGTCAACTCCCCTAGGGTTTTTGGAATATTGTGGTATTTATAGAGAAAAGACGCGGTGCGGCAGGCCACCGAGGTGGGCACAACCCACCTAGGCATGCCAGGGGGCCTGGCGCGCCCTGGTGGGTTGTGCCCACCTTGGGGCACCCCCAGGTGCTGCCTGGGCCCATCAGGTGTCTTCTGGCCCATGAAAATTCTCCAAAAAGTTTTGCGGTGTTTGGGCTCCGTTTAATATTGATTTCCGGTGATGTAAAAAATATGTAGAAAACAATAGCTGTCATGTGGCACTATGTCAATATGTTAGTACAAAAAATTGATATAAAATGATTGTAAAACAGCCAAGAATGGTAATATAACCGCATGGAACAATAAAAAATTAAAGATACGTTGGAGACGTATCACTTATTCGTGTTGAAAATGATTTAAAGAGAGATATAGCGCATAACTTGATAATGTCTACATGAACCAATCATAGGATTGGAAAGAACGAATGTATTGATATGGTAACAAAGGAAATGGAACCTTGAACAAATCACGAAAAGAATTGAAACCGAGTGAAGAAAAAGAAAGAACCACTGGGAAGAATTAGAAAATAACGGAAGATACTTGAGGCAATGAGATCATGAGCTCATTAAAGAATACTTGAACGGGCCACCAGTAAGAATTAGAAGGCAAGAGCAGAAAACTCAAAATGATTAATTCTTCTGAAAAGGATGGCCTCTGGAGGAATAAGATGGAAAGAACTCATGAAATACTTTGGATGTGAGTGAAAAGAATTTATGACAAATTGAATAATTCGTGAGGATACCTAATGCTAGAACCATGAATCTTCGAGTTCTCGGTCAAGATTTAGAGGAAAACTCTTCTTCCGTCTACAAAAGACAACGAGAAGTACCATGAAAAATTTGTGAGATCTTTGGAAGAGTGAAAAGAGGAAAGGTTGAACCAACGATGAGCAAAATTTAAATGCGATCTTGGAGAAGGCACATGAATGATGGAATACATTCTTACATCACACTTTGAAAAGAATTTGGGAATACTCTGGGAAATTAGAAGAGTGAGGTAAGATCCTGGGAAAAGACATGTGGGTTATGAGCCCACTGAAAAGAAATCTCCATTAGATGGGATTGTTTGAATGAGAAATGATGCACTGGAATGTTTGAAAGACTTGGATGAGGTGACAACCTCGAATTAATTTGAATGCAACATGGATCTTCTGAGACGTCTTCAGATCTCCGAAATAATTGCATAGCGAGGCGAACGAGCATGGGGACATAATCTTAACCAAGGGAAATGATTATAATGAACACCGAATACTCGAATTGAATCCACCGGAGAAGAAGAAGAGATGAAGAATGACGAACTAGACAAGAATTAACCAGTTGAAATAATTAGGAAACGATGCTAAGGATTCGCACGAATAGTATTAATACTGGATTAAGGACTCCGGCTCTGAGAAGAAAAAGGTTGGGTGGGTTGGAAAAAGAATGACAATTTCAGATGCCATTCTTTATCTTCGGACGACATTACTTCCCCGTCCAAGAAACAACTAAGGATTGATCTTGCAAAAGGTGAAGAGGGTCGAATCAACTCGAAGAGAAGTGCGCCGGATAAGAAGAGCTGACATTGCAAAGATCGGAAAACTAACTTCGTGATCCTAAACAAATTCGAAGGGGAAGAGGAGTAATTTGAAACACATACGTCAAGATTTCTCACCAGAGCGATCTAGGGGCTGAGGAGTAAAAAGAATTCCTACTCTCCGATATAACTAGACTATAAAAAAATAGTTTTCTTTGAGACTCGACAACGTCCAAGCTACGATCAATCAAGCGGGTCCTATGGTTGTTCGAGGCTCTGATACCAACTTGTGATGCCCAAGATGCGATTCTATCCCGATCACGTGATAACCTCATGATTGGGGCACAACCGCATTTCAGGCGCTTAGCAAGATGGATCATTACATCGTACCATTACATAAATAGATGGGGATACATACAAAGTTACACAAATACCACATGAATACATCAAACATCATACACAAGAGAGACATCCAACTACAGATGAAAACATATGAAAAGCACAAATGACATCCACCCTGCTAGCCCAGGCTGCCGACCAGGAACCTATCCCAAGATCGACGAAGAAGAAGAAGGAAGAACTCCAACACAAGTAAACATCGCTCTCACGTCATGTCATCGCATTACCTGTACCAGCAACTATTGTTGTAGTATTCGTGAGCCACGAGGAGTCAGCAATCCCATTACCATGGGTATCAAGATGTCACACCCAACATTTTGTAACATGTCATTTGCATTAATAAAGCATGAAAATTTGGACAAACAAAAACTTTTGCATTATTTGCCTTTCTATTTGAGTTGGATTTTTGTCCGTGATTTCAAGTGCTCTCTGAAGTCAACATAGCTTCACCTCTTATACTTCATCTCCTTGATCCAAACTTCTGCCCAATGGTCATGCCATGTGCATAGTACAACATAGTATTTTCTTACAAAAATAATTTGGCCAAAAAGTATTTTCTAAATTAAGTTTTCCAAAAACCCTTGGATTGAGGTTTGCACTACAAGTACTTAATTTGGGGTATGAAAAATCTTTGAAAAAGTATATTTGACTCGTATTATGTATTTGACTCCCATAAACCACAAAAAATTAATTGTAAAAGTTATTATCCTATTTTATTTAAAGGATTTATCTTTAGGCCAGAAATGGTCTTTAATATTTTAAAATTATTTAAATATTTTAAAAATATTTGAGATAATTCAGGGAAGCTCAGAGGACATATTTTGTCGATATATAAGAGTTTCAACAGATGGTCATGTTCAAAATATTAAACGAAACCTTCCAAAACCAATTCTGTCCATTTCAAATATTTGAGATATTTCTATAAGAAATATTTTCAAATAAATCCAGGAAATTTCTAGCAAGTAACATATGCATAATATAAGGACCTTGCAAAGTTTGAACTCAATCAAAATAATATTTGTTCACAAAAGTGCCCCAAAACCTTCTTTGACCAAATCCAAGTTTGAACAACTTCACATTGCCAACCTCCTTATTTTTTCCTCAAATTTTGTGGACATGCCCACATCTCCAAATGATGACACTACACCAAGTGATGCATCAAGGAGAATAGTTTTGCATGAATAGATTTTGGAAAACCCATTTCTATTGATTTCTAGGATTTAGAAAAAGTTGCATTGTCAACTTTAATCACATGATCTCAATCTTGGTGATCAAGCTCATTTTCATATGCCATTTGACTCTGTTAAGTCTCATGCCAAGAGGAATTCATCTACTTGCCCAAACTTGCAACAAACACTTTCTACCATTTTACCCAAGCAATTGTTTTGGCCTCTTCCACTCTTCTCCATGGCCTCAACTTTTTACCAGAGCTTATCCTAGTCCCCTTTTACCGCCAGTAACATTCACAACACCCCAGCTCC
>LR738711.1:349134749-349310632 GCA_902687465.1 Secale cereale
TAAAAACCCATTTACCTCTCTGGACAGCAACTTCCTCTCCCTTCCTCACCTTCCTCCTCACTCAGTGGCCCTCCTAGGCATCCAAAGCTTCCTCCCCTTTCTTTACTACCACCCAGAGCTACTGGACACCAATGGTCGCGCCCACCATGCATATTATATGCCATGGCATGCAGAAGACGCGCTCTGGGCCGCACTACAGTGTGGCCAGGCACTGTAGTCGCCCCTTACCAACCACCTCCAGCCACTTCGGGCCTCCCCTGCATGCCCAAAAATGTGCCTCGGCATCTGCGACACGGTAACTGGTTGGCCTCCTTCTTCCTCTCTATATCCTGCCCCTGCTCGCCCGCGCACCGGCCGCCCGAGAGCTCCGATGAGCATGCTCACACGCGTGCTTCTGGCCCTCCCCTACTCTCTCTCTTCCTTCCCGTAGAACTGGACCAACCTCACAAGCACCCAGACACATTCCCCTGAGCCATCATGACCTACAACGATAGGAGTTGCCAGTGCACAGGTCCGCGGTGAGCCATGGGCCAGCTTTATAAAGCCTCCTCAAGCCTCTCCCTCGCCACCACTCCCTCTTACATACTCCTAGTCCAAACCCTATGGCCCCACTCCTCTCCAGAGGGGCCCGATCTCGAGATTCAGCTTGAGCTCTGCCGCCTCGGGTCACCGTTGATCCAGAAGTACATGCCCTCTCTGCCCCCGCTCTCGCTTGATCTGGAGCCGCACGACCCTGCTGACCGTTTCCCCTACCCTTTTCGCATTGACTGCAGGCCGAGCTGAGCATTTCACCCACCTCCCGATGCGTCGCCGCCCTGCCTCCTCGCCGTCGGCGAACCAGGCCACCCCCGTGGCCAACTCCACCACCATCCAAACGGGGACATCTCCCTGAGCTCAACGGTACCCCCCATGCATCCATCCATGCCCAATATCACCGGCGGCGAGGTAGCCGTCGCCATTGGACGAAGGTAGACGACGACGGTCGTGGGCCCTGTCCATCAGCCTCACGTCCTAACGGGTGGGACCCACCCATCAAGTTTAAAATCGCACACGTGTTCGTACCGGTTCGCTCCGTCGGCCGAAGGAGTATTTCGCCTTTACGCCTTCGACGTGGCAGCCTCACTCGGGCTTGATTCCCCGCTGGGCCTGCTGCACTGTGGCCGAATCGGCCTAGTTGCAAAGTGTCGTTTCTTCTTTTTATTTTTCCAGAAACTCCTAGAAAATCCACTAGACTAAATAAATGTCCAAATGCAATGATTAAGACTTCTAAAATATAGTAATAATCCCACCTATTTAATGGTGTAACTTTTGTGCAGATCCAACACACTTTTATGTACTGTTCAGATTTAAATTCAAATATGAGCAATTAAATCCCGCTCTGAAAATCCATTCCTCTATTTCCTTCTCAGTTTTCCTCCTAGTATTTAACAAAAATAAGTTGACATATTTCTAAGCACTTTGATTTTTCAATTTTAGTATTGCCGTATTTTCTCGTAATTTCTTTGCGACGAATAGATCCCGTATTTGGTGAAGTAGTTGGAGAAGAAAAAGGAGAAGGACCTGAAGACAATGAAGACCAAGCTAACCAAGGTAAGTATCCCTTTGACCAAGTCAATGAAACCCCTTTTTATGCATGTCATATATCACCGTATTATGGACGCATCAGAATCTTGTTGAGGTAGTGACCACTTTGGTTGGTTGCCTTTGTTACTTTCCTATTGAAACTTGCTTCGAGCATGACCCTACCTTCCTATGAGGGTTATGCGGGTAGGAGTAGATAGGATGCTAAACTAGCATGGTGCCAACATTACTAGTGACCGGGGTGACATGAGGTCACTCTCGGGACGGGGTCGTGTTGGGATAGGCGGCCACGACTATTTTCACAGGGCACCGGACACACCTTTGGTCCCTTTGTGTATGTGTGATAATGTGAAGGGCAGAGTCCCACGATCTTATGCTTATTCACTAGGGCCGTGTTCCAACGAGTGGACCCATTGTTAGTGTCTTCTAGGGAAAGATAATGATCGGGTGCTTCCCCCGACTACTTGAGGTACTGCGGGATCGTGGGTGATACGAAAGCTTCCCGAATCTTATGGGTAAAGTGTGCAACATCTCCACAGTGTAAAACTATTCGAATAGCTGTGTCCACGATCAAGGACAGTTGGGTAACCACTCATGGGCTACATCCAATGTTTGCGAAACCTGGTGTGTGTGTATGTGTGTGCGTGAAGAGAGTTGTTTTAGTCAAGACAAATGACTCGACATGTTGATTAAGTTGGAGATGATCCGAACTTGGTTTATGTTGATATCTGTAACCTGTTCACATGGATACTAGACTCTTATGATGCATACTTTACAAGTAGGTGGTACATGACATTGCACTCAAAAATTAGCTTTCTGCAGACACTTCCTATTTAGTGCTATATCATGCGTTGTCTTACTTGTTCCAAAACATGGGTTGCTGGCGAGTACATTCCAAGTACACATTGGCTTGCTACTGGTTATTTAGTTGGTCAGGCATGGAAGAGCAGAAATATGAGGAAGAGTGCTTTGGTGACAAACATGTGAACTAGGACGCTTCCCCAGTCAGAATGCGTGTAGGGTTAAGGCAAATGGCATGAGTTCTACTTATCAACGAATATTTCCGCTGCTTGTGTTTTAATTAATGTTTAGCCCTTGAGGCTCTATCTATGTAAGACTTGACCATAATGGTCATAATTTGTGTAACACGGTATGAATGGATGTAAGACTCTTGTTATTCAACTTCTATATTTAGTGAGAATTGATCTCTGGGATCGTTGTACAAGTGCATTCAGTGATCTTGACTTATGAGTCGGGGTCCCCACACAGCTGGTAACAGAGCCAGGTTGACTATAGGAATCCTTAGTTAGCATGGGCGTTAGTTAGCATAAACCCATTTTCATAAACCATCTAAACTTCTCTTCTTTTCTGAAACTTACCAAACCTTAGATATAATCCGCTTATTGACCTGTCCCATTCAACCTTTGTAGATGGCCGCTGTACCTGAAGAGCTCCCGACCACCGGGTTCCCATCGCTTCTCGGGGATAGCCTCCAGGAGTTCCTGTTTCACCGAGCCCACACCCTCACCTATCATGAGCATTGGATTAGCGACACCGATAAGGAGTACCATGTGGAAGTGATCGTGAAGGCTAATGATCCTCCCACAAGTTGGTTCTTTGAGGTATCCCAGATGGCAACACTACTTCTCGCCATCAGGGAAGCTGCACTCAAGGCACTAACCCGCCTCCGAGACCTTCTTCCGAAGATGGCGGACAAGCTAATGACCCTCTTCTTGCCTTATCGGAAGGAAGGTGAAGATGAGAGCAGCGCACGAGCCCCACCATTGGAGGAAGGACTTCCACTTCAATTCTAGACCTACTTCAGCCTTTGTGCTGACAACTTGGCACAAGAATTAGCCTCAGAGTCGATGAGGCTCCGGAAGGAACTCCACGAGACCAGGGCACTTCTTTTTCAAGTGCAAGAGAAGAAGGATAGGATCAAGAAAGAAGGTGTGCCTCCTGGGCAACACGCCATTGCCTATCGAGGCAGAAGACCCTTAGGAGATGTATCGGCCAAGGATGGATAACCACCCCAGTGGCGTCATATGATGGAAAGGGACTATCACAAGCTCTTAGCTACACCACCGGCATGGAAACGCCGTGTTCAACTCCTCCACTCCCCCACACCTTCAGGTGATAGAGAAGCCCAGGCGGATCAAGATGAGGTGGAAGACGCAGAAGAGCCAGAATACGCGACCGAGCATTCCACCACTTAGGCATCATTCGCAACTTGGATATGCCAATTAATAAACCATGCGGTAGGATAGGTCGTGTACCCCTAAGTGAAGTCGAGTCCTTGTAATGTTTCAAATGAAACCATGTAGTGTTTTGTCGCTTTCGACGTGTTTTGTTGGAAGTCGTATCTTCCCTTCGGGGACATGTAAATGACTACATCGCCTATTCGGATTTTAATGAATGTGGTTGGCCCTTTTGGCCCTTGCATCATAACAACTTGTGTCATACTAGCCCCCTTAATAGGCACCCATCTATATTGCTTTCCCTCATCTTTCCCAATCATGATACGTCGTCCGCTCCAAAAGGATGCGTGTTGTAACTCTTACTGGTACCTCTACACAGCAGCAAGAAGCTGAAGGATCCACCTAGGCAGGAGCCAGCCAGGAACAAACCTAAGGACAGAATCAACCACCACCACCTCCCCCGAAAAAGGACATGGCTCAGCTTCTCCAATCCTAACGAGAGGAGTGCCAATCCAACACTACATCCCTCCAGATGATTGCTCAGGCTATCACCAATAACCGCCAGCCAGTGGGGAACAGTAATGGACATTCCATGTTGGCGTAGTTCAAGAAGCATGCACTACCAACCTTCCCAGAGATGACTGAACCCCTGGATGCAGATGACTGGGTCCGCACCATTAAGGATCTGTTGGAACTAGTAGGCTGCACTGAAGATCGTGAGAAGATGGCTTATGCCACCCATTGTCTCGGGGGAACTGCTAGAGCTTGGTGGGATGGATTCAAGGTCATGCATGCTGGGCAAGCCATCACTTGGAATGACTTCAAGGCAGAATTCCGCAAGTCCCACATTCCTTCTGAAATCATGGAAAACAAGAAGTGTGAGTTCCGATCTCTGAAGCAAGGAAGTGGCACCATCAAGGAGTACATGCAGAAGTTCAGTGTTCTATCAAGGTATGCCCCTGAAGACGCCAGCACTGATTGTGCCAAAAGGGATCGCTTCATGGAATGCCTCAATCATACTCTGCAGTACTCGCTAGTCGTGTGGGACTGCCCAACCTTTCTTGACCTAGTGAACAAAGCACTCACGGTTGAGTACAGGCGGCATGCTCTGGAAGACACTCGCAAGCGCAAGATGGTCAGCAAGGGAAGTTCCAGTAACCAGAAGCCTCGCCCGTGGAAGCCAGCCCCGGTCAGCCCAACCTATCAGTAGCCAAGAGCTCCCGCACCCCACTCCAACTATCACCCTCACCAGTATGCCAACCCTAGGCCAGCTAACAACAACCCCAATAACATTGGTGGAAACAAGACTAAAAACTCGAACCAAGTCACTTGCTTTCGATGTGGTCAGTCAGGACACATCTCAAGGGTGTGCCCCAACAAGAAGCTCGATGCTCCGCGCCCCAATGCGCAAAACCCAGGACAAGGCTGCGGAATGCCACAAAGGAACCAATCTCGTTGCAACCCACCCAACAATGGCAAGGGGCATGTGAGTCACGTCACTGCAGAAGAATCTCAGGAAGACTTGGAGGTCATGCTGGGTACGTTCCTTGTCAACTCAGCACCTGCAACTGTCTTGTTTGATTCCGGAGTCACACATTCATTTGTCACCCAAAAGTTTGCATTAAAATGTGGCATGACCCCTACACCCCTGAACAATCCCAGGGTGGTACACACCCCCGGAGCAGAGATGCGAGCCAAGATAGTTTGTAAAGGAGTTGGGATCATCATTAACGGGGTAGAGTTCCTAGCAGACCTTTTCATCTTAAGATCACAAGGCCTGGATGTGATCTTAGGAATGGATTTGCTAATAAAGCACCAACGCTTGTTAGATTGTGCCAACCAGACTGTCACCATGACCAATGACCAAGGAGTCAAAGCCAAGTTTTCCCCCAACCCTTGCTCTGCTCAAGTCACCGAAGTCAACTGTCTATCAGAAGTTGGATTGGAGCAAGTGCCATTAGTATGTGAGTACCCCGATGTCTTTCCTGATGAGCTACCGGTAATGTCTCCTAACCATGACATTGAGTTCATCATCGAGCTCATGCTCGGAGCAGGACCCATCTATAAGAAGCCTTATAGAATGGGATCGGAAGAGTTAGCAGAGTTAAAGGAGCAACTGGCAGAGCAGTTGAGGAAGGGATTCATCCGCCCTGGGGCCTCCACTTGGGGATCACCTATTCTGTTTGTGGCAAAGTGGGACGATACCATCCGATTATATGTTGACTATCATTTCCTTAAGGAACTCACAATCAAGAACAACTATCCGCTCCCCAAGATTGAAGATCTGTTTGATCAACTCAATGGAGCCAAGGTGTTCTCCAAGATCGACCTAAGTTTTGGGTACTGTCAGGTGAAAATCAGACCTCAAGATATACCAAAGACGACATTTTTAACCAGATATGGCCTGTACGAGTACACGGTCATGTCATGTGGATTGACAAATTCCCCAACCTACTTCATGTACCTCATGAACAAAGTCTTCGTGGAATATTTGGACAAGTTTGTTGTCGTCTTCATTGATGACATTCTTGTCTACTCAAAGACGGAAGAATAGCACGAGCAACACTTGAGGATGGTCCTAGACAAACATCGAGAGCACCAACTGTATGCCAAATTCAGCAAGTGTGAGTTTGGGCTACACGAAGTTCTGTTCTTGGTTCATTTCTTGACCAAGGAATGATTGTCGGTAAACCCTATGATGATTGAAGCGGTGACCCAATGGCAATCCCCAACCACCATCAAGGAAGTTAGAAGCTTCCTCGGACTTGCGGGCTATTATCACAAATTCGTGGAAGGATTCTCAAGTAGTGCCTGGCCAATGACTCGGATCTTGAAGAAGGACAAGAAGTTTGAATGGACATCAAAGTGTGAATAAAGCATACAAGAACTCAAGAATATATTGACCACTGCCCCAGTTATGGAACACCTAACATTCACAAGGAGTTTGTGATATAATGTGATTCCTCTCGAACCAGACAGGGAAGTGTTCTAGTGCAAGAAGGCCGAGTCATAGCTTACCTTTCAAGACAGCTATGACCTCATGAAGATAACTACACTAATCATGATCTTGAGTTGGAAGTAGTGGTTCATGCCCTGAAGACATGCAACATTACCTCCTAGGGAAATGGTGTGAGATATATACAGATCACAAAAGTCTGAAGTATATTTTCACTCAAAAGGAATTGAACATGAGGCAGAGAAGATAGTTGGAACTAGTCAAGGATTACGACCTCAGTGTTCAATACCACCCTAGGAAGGCTAATTTCGTAGTAGGCGCCTTGAGCAGAAAGGCTTGCTCCCTGAATGCCATCATAAAAGGAAGGCAGCCAGCCCTGTTTGAAGAGCTGGAACAGTTTGGCTTGGAATTGGTTACCTATGGATATCTGGACAACATGGAAGTCAAGCCGACCCTGATGGACGAAGTCAATAAAGCGTAGAAATGACATGAAAGCGTCAAGGACATCAAGAGGGAGATGAAACAAGGCAAGGCCCAGGATTCTCCGAAGACTTGCACGGAATTGTTTGGTACAAGAGCCGTGTATGCGTGCCAAACAAGAAGGAACTGGATAATTTGATCCTGCAAGAAGCCCATGATACCCCTTATTCCATCCACGCGGGAGGAAACAAGATGTATCAAGATCTGAAGGAGAGATTTTGGTGGCACGGGATGAAAAGGGAGATTGCCATCTATGTTGCAAAATGTGATGTATGCCAAAGGGTCAAGGCTGAATATTAGCAACCTATTGGATTGCTCCAACCACTCAAGGTTCCCGAGTGGATATGGGATAAAGTCAGAATGGACTTCATCACTTGATTACCTAGGTCAAATAAGAGACATGAGTCCATCTAGGTCATTGTTGACCACCTGACCAAGGTAGCCCACTTCATTCCTGTCAAAACAACCTACAGTGGGAACCAGCTGGCCAGCCTATATATCAAACGGATCGTAATCCTCCATGGTGTTCTTAAGGAGATTGTGTCCGATCGAGGCACCCAGTTTACCTTGAGATTCTGGAGAAGATTCCAAGAAGCCTTGGGAACCAAGTTGTCATTCAACAGTACTTTCCATCCATAGACCGGAGGTCAGACAGAACGAGTAAATTAGATACTCGAAGACATGCTCCGAGCCTGTGTCTTAGCATATGGAGCGAAGTGGGAAGATTGCCTCCCTTTTGCCGAACTATCCTGTAACAACAGTTATCAGTCAAGTCTCCAAATGGCACCATTTGAAGTGCTGTATGGACAGAGGTGTCGCAGACCCCTCCATTGGTCGGAGACCGGAGAAAGGCTGGTCTTTGGACCAGATGTCCTCCTCGAAGCAGAAGAGCGTTCGAAGACCGCCAAGTGAAGACAGAAGAACTACACCGATTCACGTCGCTGGGACATGAGTTCTCGTGTTGGAGACCATGTCTATCTCCAAGTCACACCTCTCAAGGGTACCTGCCGCTTCCATGTCAAAGGAAAGCGCGCGCCTAGGTACAACGATTCCTTCAAGATTACTGACCGGCGAGGGGAAGTTGCTTACCAGTTGGAACTACCACCTCAACTATCCAACATGCACAACGTGTTTCACGTTTTACAACTTCGGAAGTGTCTCCAAGCTCCAGACAAGCCCGATCTCTACAAGGACATCAATCACCAAGCCATCGACCTTCAACATGATATGACCTACCGTGAGAGGCCCATATGCATATTGGATGAAGCAGAATGACATAATCGAAGCCGCACCTTTAACTACTTCAAGGTCCAGTGGAGCAACCACACTGAAGCAAAAACAACCTCGGAACGTGAAGACTACCTTAGATCCGAGTTTCTAGATCTCTTTAAAGCCTAGTTTAGGAATCTCAGGGATGAGATTCTTGTAGGGGGGTGTAATGCCCAGGATGGGACTATATCTCCTACGTGTCGAGGCACGACTTAAAGATATAAGCCCATTCTGGAATGATCGCAAGTTTGGTACCTTTGCACATCTCATGTAAAAATAGGGATGAAAGCTGAAAAGATAGTTGGCTTACACTCGCCACGTCACACAAATTCATTACATATCCAATCATCATTCCGATAAACATCACATCCCATCTAAGGGTAAGATCCAAATTAAAGATACCAAACATAACTTAAACCACAGGTCTAGATCGAATCCTAGTAGAAGCTCTACTGATCAACCGGATAGTTCACATAGTAACGGCTACGCTCCTCGTCGTACTCCCAGTCTAGCTCGGTGCCATCACCTGTGTAGCTTACCATAGTACCTGCATCTGGTGTGTTGAAGTAACTGTGAGCCATAGAGGACTCAGCAATCCCGTTCCCGGGTAACACGACTATTCAAGCCTTGGGTGTGAAACAAGGCTGAGAAAGAACAAGAGTCTGCAGCAGCACTAGCAATAACTTACGTAAAAGAGAGCGAGAAGAGAAGGTGCCTCGGTCGAGAGATGATCACGAAGTGATCCTAACTAGCAAGTCAAACATAACCCCACCGTGTTCACTTCCCGAATCCCTTTCGGAAAATGACCGTCACGGTACTCACGCTGGTAGTGTATTGGAACATGGTGTCAAGTTTTCTACAACCGGATATTAACAACTTCCCATCTGCCACTTAACCGCGGGCACGGCTTTCGAAAGTTCATAACCCTGCAGGGGTGTTCCAACTTGGCCCATGACAAGCCCACGATCCGCGGAGTCGCAACTCCAAGGTGGGAAGGCCCGAGTATCCTCGGAATCCCGTGCTCAAGATACTCCGACTAAGGTAAGGCTAATCCAGCAAATCCTCCCGGCGTGCCGACACCCTGACAATAGCCGCGCGTATCTAGTCTCAGGCCATGACCGGATGAGCGCTACGTACAGATACCGAAGACCCCAGCGAACTGGGTGGCACCGCAAGTGGCTCTAGTTTGGACCAACACTCAAATCGAGCACTGGCCCAGGGGGGTTGATTAATTAATCCTCGGGTTAATTACTCCCTCGGTAAGTTTTTAGTTGTTAGGCAAATAGTACCAATGTTGGGACTTGCTGGAAAAGACTTAGCACCTAGCGGTTTATCGAGGGGTTCCCATAACCCCAACCGTGTGAGGAACGCATAATCAAGGAACATAACACCGGTTTAAACGGTTCCTAGGGCGGCATGAGTGGAACAAAACACCAAGCAAAAGGCTTAGCCTTCCACCCATTACCAATATATAGATGATTTCATTAAAATAATTAATATAGTGTGATATCCCAACAAGCTTCAACAAGAAGCAAGAATATTCAATCTTCTCCTGCAACTAACAATGCTATAAGAGGGGCTGAGCGAAGCCTACGTATAGCCAATCAATGGTTTGCATAGGTAGGGTGGTTAGACAGGTTCATGGTTACAATAGAAGGCTGACAGGAAAAACATGGGCATCAAGGTAAAACTATAGAACGATACTTCTAGCAATAGGCAAAGATAGTAATGTTATCAGGGTTCGGTCATCTTCCCTGAAGAGTTGTCGATAGGATCGTAAGAGAGCTCCTCGTTCTCAACCTCGGTAGTAACCTCGTACTCGTACTCGGTCTGAGCTTCCCGGCTCTACTCAACACAAACACACAAGGCACGAAATCAAACAAGATGCAATGCGCAGAAAAATTACTGGATGCATGACTGATGCACTATGGAAGCAAAACAAATGCACTATGGAAGCACAGAAAGTCTACATAGGAGGCACAGTGTTACAGCACAACAATATGCATCAAGCAAAATGCTTCAAAACATGATAACAAGAGGATAATATGAATCTACATGCAAAATCACACAAGTTTCATATAGGACTTGCTCAAAATGGAGCAACGGGCTAAAAGTTACACCCGAAACAATAAACATGCACAAGCTGAAATAAACAGCCACATAGCAACTTCGGAGCAAGAGATAAATATGCTACAGCACTCAAACATCATGGCAAGGAGCATGGACACAAAGTAGGCATATCCTACAGCAAACAATTCCATTGGAGCATCTCCAAAGGAGCCATGGATCAATAGCAACAAGCTTTGACATATTGAACTTGACAACAAAACCTGACAACAGTAATTTGTTGCAACTTGGGAGCAAGAGTTAAATATGCTACAACCACCAAAATAAGCATGTGAGAGCATGAATTGATAGCCAACAACTTATACAACAAGGAATCATCAATAGTCACCCCAAAACTAGCATGGATTTGCCTAGAACATCAAGCAAACATGGCATCTGGAAATTACAGACTCCAGACTTAGTAGAATTTCACTAAATTTAAAACAGTAGTAACATCATGGCATCTTTGTGAGCAAGTTTAAGTCACCTCAAGGCATGGCATGGCAAGTGGTAAGCACCACAGCAAAGTACACATGATGGGGAGTCCAAAACATCTAAGCATGCATCAAGGGGACAACCACATCAATAGCAACGAGCTCCTCTACGAGGCATCTCGTAACAAGTTTAACGACATAACAGCCACATAGCACTTTGCAAAGGAGATAAACATGGCAAGATGAAATCTATCATGCAAACTAAAACAATCAACATGTAGAGAATTACATGATGAACACGTGGACATATCATTTGCTTCATTTGGATAAACATGCAACAAGATATCACATTGCAAAGATGGCATGAAAACAACAACTAACAACAGTTTATAACAAGTAGCACTCTTCCCATGAAGATTAAGACATCTAGATGACCTCAAACATGCATGGCATAATGGAACAAAACTTAGTACATGTCTCCACGAACATTTTGACATATCATTTGCTCAAATCGGACCAACACACAAAAAGCTATCCACATTGCAAAACTGCTCCAGAAACTAAATCTACAGGGACTTAGAGAAGAAAACCACCTCAGGGTCAACAGATCTGGGTCAAAGTCAACGCGGCGGCGGACGGTCAAACGGGCCGGCGGCTGGCGGACCGGGCCGGCCCGAAATGGGCTAACGGGCTTCGGCCCAGCGGGGTGGACGGGATCCCGATCGGATCGGGGAGGCCGGGGCCTCGAGCGGTTGGCGGCTGGCGATGGCGCGGCAGGCAGGGTGCGGCCCCGGCGGCGGAGGGAGGCAGGGGCCGGCGGCGCTGGCCGGCGGGAGGTGGCGGTGGCCGGCGGCGGGGGGGCCCGGCGGCGCGGCGACCCCCGGCGGCTGAGTGGCGGCGGCGACCGGCGAAGGCGGCGGTGCGAGGTGAGGGCACCGGCGGGAGGAGCTAGGAGAGCGGCCAACGGCGGGGAAGAACTCCGGCGAGGTGGCGAGCTCCGGCCGGAGTGGAGGAAGAAGACCGGCGCGGTGGAGGTAGGAGATGACCTCGCGGGCCCGCGCGTCGGACGGAAGCACGGCCGGCGGCCTTCGGAAGCACGGCGACGAACTTCGGAAGCACGGTGGCTCAACGGTGGAAGCACTGCGGATCAACGGTGGAAGCACCGACGGCGCACTGTGGAAGTATTAGGGTTTCAGACGCGAAAATTGGGGGAGATGGACGTTTATATAGGCACACGGAGCTAGGGTTGTCCAAATGAGGGGAGGTTTTCGGCCACACGATCACAATTGGATGGCCTAGATGAAGGGAGGGGTTTGGGTTGGTTTGGTGGGCTGTTGGAGGGGTGTCTTGGGCCTCAAAGAGGAGGTACTTTCAGCCCACAAGAATAACTGTTGGAGTATCAAACGAACTCCAAACGCAACGAGATTCGACAGGCGGGTTACACACAACAAAACAACATCGCACGACAAGTCTCACGCCAAACCGGAAACGTTACATGGCCAAACACAAAAGTAGGCCTCGGGGATGCCATAGACACGTGAGAGAGCTCCGGAACTCGAAACGGACAACGGAAAGGAACGAGAGGGACCGGATGCAAACGACAACACAAATGCAATGCGATGCACATGACTACATGATATGGATGAAAGCCACACACGCACACAACAAAACGACGAAAACCCGAAAGACGAAGAACTCGGAATGGAATTGATGAAACCAAAGATATATATATATATATATATATATATATATATATATATATTGCCCAAAAGGGAAAGTATTACATCCGGGGCATTACAAACTCTCCTCCACTACAAAAAGATCTCGTCCCGAGATCTAGGACTGGAAGAAGGAAGGGTACTCGGAACGAAGATGATCTTCTCATTCCCACGTAGCTTCTCGGTCGGTATGGTGTGACCACTTGACTTTCAAGAATTTGATGGACTTGTTGCGGGTCTTGCGCTCGGTTTCTTTGAGAATAGCAACTGGGTGCTCTCGGTAAGACAAGTCTTGTTGAAGATCAATCTCCTCAAACGGAATGGTGCGTTCAGGTGTCTTGAAGCACTTGCGGAGTTGAGACACGTGAAACACATCATGAACATTGGCGAAGTTGGAAGGGAGCTCAAGTTGATAGGCTAGATCGCCTCTTTTGCCAAGGATCTTGAAAGGTCCGACGTATCTAGGAGCTAGCTTTCCTTTGATACCGAATCTTTGGGTTCCTTTCATTGGAGAAACACGGAGACAGACATGATCCCCAATGTTGAAGACCAAATCACGATGCTTGCCATCATAGTAGCTCTTCTGACGCGACTGAGCGGTCTTGAGATTCTCACGTATGACTTTGCACATTTCTTCGGCTTCTGAGATCAAGTCATTGCCAAGAAGTTGACGTTCACCAGTCTCGGACCAGTTGAGAGGGGTACGGCACTTTCTGCCATAGAGGATTTCAAACGGAGCTTTGCCGGCACTTGCTTGGAAGCTATTGTTGTAAGAGAACTCGAGAAATGGAAGGCAATCTTCCCATTCCATGCCAAAAGATATGACACAGGCTCTGAGCATGTCTTCTAGAATCTGATTCACTCTTTCGACTTGACCACTAGTCTGAGGGTGAAATGCAGTGCTGAAACGAATCTTAGTGCCCATGGAAGACTGAAAGGAGTCCCAGAACTTTCAAGTGAACAAACTTCCACGGTCTGAGGAGATAACTTGAGGAATGCCATGTAAGGACACAATTATGGAAGTGTACAATTCTTCCAGTTGCGCTGCATTGATGGATTCTTCGACTGGAAGGAAGTGAGCGACTTTGGTAAGCTTGTAAATCACCACAAAGATAGAATCATTCCCTCTCTTGGACTTAGGAAAGCAAGTGACGAAATCCATTTCAATGTGGTTGAATTTCCACTCAGGAATAGGAAGAGGTTGGAGAAGACCGGCTGGACGTTGATGCTCTGCCTTCACTCCTCTGCAGACATCACATTCATTCACGAATTGGGCAATCTCCCTCTTCATGCGTGTCCACCAGTAAGATTGCTTGAGGTCTTGGTACATCTTGGAACTGCCAGGATGAATGGAAAGGAGGGAATCATGTGCTTCTTCCATTATGAGCTTCCTGAGATCACCTTTGGGAACCACGAGTCTGTCCTCAAAGAACAAGGTATCTCTCTCATCAACGCGATAGCACTTGTATTTGGGAGTACCCTTTGCAATACCATGTTTCACTTTCTGCACCATAGCATCACTGAGTTGGGCCTCAAGGATCTGATCTTCCAAGGTAGGAGCAACTTGAAGATTTGCAAGAAAACCTTGCGGAACAACTTGGAGGTTGAGCTTCCTGAATGCTTCACAAAGCTCAGGCTGGAACGGCTTGATAAGGAGGCTGTTGCAATATGCCTTTCTGCTCAAAGCATCTGCAATCACATTTGCCTTGCCAGGTGTGTATTCGATGCTGGGATCATACTCTTGGATCATTTCGACCCAACGAGTGTGGCGGAGGTTCAGATTCGGCTGTGTGAAGATGTACCTCAAGCTCTTGTGATAGGTGAAGATGTCGACTTTTCTGCCCAACAGAAGGTGTCTCCACGTAATCAAAGCATGTACCACAGCTGCTAGTTCAAGATCATGTGTGGGGTAGTTCTTCTCACTTGGCTTCAGTTGACGAGAAGTGTATGCCACAATTCTCTTGTCCTGCATAAGCACACCACCAAGTCCTTGAAGAGAAGCATCACAGAATACTTCATAGGGCTTGGACTCATCTGGAGGAGTAAGAACTGGAGCAGAGACGAGCTTTTCTTTGAAAGTTTTGAATGCCACTTCACAATCTGGAGACCAGTAGTACTTGACATTCTTCTGCGGCAAGTTGGAGAGAGGCTTGGCAATCTTGGAGAAGTTCTCAACGAACCTTCTGCAATAGCTGGCAAGACCAAGAAAGCTTCGGAGTTGCTTGACGTTCTGAGGAGGTTCCCAGTTGACAAGTGCTTCAACTTTCTCGGGGTTTACCGCAATACCGTCAGCGGAGATGATATGGCCTAGATACAAAACCTTATCGAGCCAAAATTCGCACTTGGAGAACTTGGCATAGAACTTATGTTCATGAAGTCTGTCGAGAACCAGACGGAGGTGTTTTTCGTGATCCTCTTCGTTGTTGGAGAAAACCAAAATATCATCCAGATACACAAGCACAAACTCGCCGGTCTAGGGGTTGAAAATGTAGTGCATCATTCTCGAGAAGGTAGGTGGAGCATTAGCGAGACCAAAAGACATGACTGTATACTCATAGGAGCCGTAGCTCGTTCTGAAGGCAGTCTTGGGGATATCTTCTTCTCGAATGTGAATCTGGTGATAGCCCATTAGGAGATCGAGCTTAGAGAACACTTTAGCTCCTTTGAGCTGCTCGAACAGTTCATTGATGTTGGGGAGTGGATACTTGTTCTTTATTGTCTTCTTGTTCAATGGCCGGTAATCAACGCAGAGATGCTCCGTGCCATCCTTCTTCTTGACAAATAGGACACCACAACCCCAAGGAGACGTACTAGGCCTGATCAGACCCATACGCTCCTGTTCATCAAGCTGTTTCTTCAACTCCTTCAACTCTTTAGGAGAGAGCTTGTACAGACGCCGACATGCTGGCTCAGTACCAGGCTCGATTTCAATGACGAATTCCACTTGACGGTGTGGAGGCATGCCTGGAAGTTCTTCAGGAAAGACGTCTTCGTATTCGTTAACCACCGGAATTTGAGAGATGGCATTCATCTCGCCCTTGTCATTGAGAGAGAAAAGCCTGATTGTCTTATCCCTGGAGGCGAAGATAATCACGTCTCCATTAGGATGAGTGATCTTGACTTCCTTATTTGCACAATCAATTTGAGCATCATGCTGAGAAAGCCAATCCATCCCGAGGATGAGGTCGATGTCGGAATTGCCGAGAACCACCGGATTAGCCAGAAAGCGATAATCACCCATGCGAATAGATACATTCGGAGCAACTGAGTTGGAAGCCATTTGCAAACCCGGAGAAATAATCTTCAAAGGTCTAGGAATGCTCTCCGAAGCCAATTCATGCTTAGCAACAAAAGGTCTTGAAATGAAGGACAACGATGCACCCGAATCAAACAATACTTTAGAAGGTATAGAGTTAACTGAGAGGTTACCCAAAATCACATCAGAAGAATTCTCCGCTTGCGCTGCATTCATCAGATTCACCCTTGCAGACTTTGGATTATGCTTGACAATAGCTGTCCTGACAGGTGGAGGAGGCGGAAGGCGCCTTGGGTTGGGGCACTTGTTAGCATAATGACCCTTCTGGCCACACTTGTTGCAGACCACTTCTGAGAGAGGACGGTAATGAGAACCACTTGACTTGGAACCTTGAGACTGATGCTTTGACTGGTTGCTTGGGTTGGGTGGGTGGGATAAACCACGGCCACCAGATTTCTTGTTGTTGTTGTAGGGAGCTCGGATCACAGGAGGAGGTGGAAGCCAAAACTTTTGTTGCTTCGCGACCACTTGAGAAGACGAGGAGGAGTGAACGGCATCTCGGATCCTCTTTTTGGAAGCCTCCATCTTGAGCTGGGCTGCCTCTTGCTTAAGCGCCATGTTATAGAATTTGTCAAACTCATCAGGCTCGAACAAGGTGCGAGCAAGTTGAAGTTCATCCTTCAGACCACCGCGGAACTGATAGATCTTGCTCTTGGCATCTGGGATGTCTTGCTTAGCATAGCGGGCAAGATTCTGGAACTTGACATTATACTAGTAGACAGTCATAGAGCCTTTCTTCAGGTTGCGGAATTGCTCACGCATACCCTCGATGACACTTGTTGGAATGTGGTGAGAGCGAAAGTCCTTGCAGAAATCATCCCAAGAGATCACACGCCCTTCTCTGGAGTCTTTCTACTGCTGCCACCAATCAGTTGCTTGGTCCTTGAGTTGGAAGGCTGCAAACTTCACATAGTCCTCAGGCCTTACATTACTGCACTCAAAATGCTTCTTGATGTCAGTAATCCAATCTTCAGCATCGAGAGGGTCGACACAGTAACTGAAAGCCTTTGGTTGATTGGCCAAGAACTGGTTGAGCGTAGCATGGTGCTGTTGGTTGAAGAAATTGCCTTGGTTCCCTGGAGCACCCTGATTTGCTTGATTTGCTTGCATCTGCTGCATCATCTGCATCAACATCTGGGTGTTCTGGTTTGTAGTCTGTATAATCGCTCTCCAGGCCTCAGACGGAGGAGGAGGGGAAGGAGGACGGTCAGGAACCTCTTCACCCTCTGGGTTAGCGTTGGGAACCCGTTTCGGAGCCATCCTGAAAGAGATGACCACCAATCAGCAATTTGATTGCAAGAAGATATAAGCTGAAACAACGGATAGAAATGCAACATAGCTTTCACAAGAATCATTCGAACAAGAGGAATGAATGAAATTCTCAGTTTAATGATAACAACAATCTTCACGAGAAGCCACTTAGGGACAAAAGGTAAAAAGAAAAACACAAGGTACAGATGGAACAAACACAAGATAGGAGCTTCGTTCGACATCTTTGTTCTGTAATATTATGGAACGTGTTACGAAAACGTTTTGCAATCCCCGGATAAGCATAGCCAATGACCCTTTAAGGTGCAACTCCCGATCGGAACATCGGCCATAAAACCACTTCATTCAATGTAGAACCCCGAAATCCGTAACCTGCATTCGTTGGAAGAATGCCTACGATCTACTGGATGAACCCACCTATGAATTTCCGAAAGTTTCCAGTTATGCAATCAGGTGTTGGGGATACAGGGGAAGCATCGCGCACTCAACTCTAATCCTACATCTAGCTGTATCCATCCTTCAACACATAACCAGTTGTTCTCGGAAACCGTCTACCTCGGACCTTCGAAAAGCATCCACTATACAAGCTATGGCAATACTCCCGAACTACCTCCCTAGTACTGGGTGATGTCGGGGTTATCTTGCCACTAACCGTATAGGAGAGTTTTCGATGTCGGCCGTCTTAAGTACTCTAGAACTGCCACGATATGCTGGTGACGACAATACCCCGAAGCTCAACTCCCCGGGACACTGCCACAACCCCTAATGTCAGGAGGCATCGAGAACAATATTCTCGTCACAAAGACATCGAAACAATCCCAACAATACTCGCAAGATTCCTAAAAAACATTTGGTGCCATTTTTGAAAGTAGAAGAGGCAAGAGTAGTCGTCAGGAGTCCTCACCAGAATGAAAAGAGATGAGGAGCAAAAGAAATCCTACTCTCCGATATAAATATAGGACTCAAAACATTTTAAGTGTGTGCCTAAACTCAACCGTCAATGATTCGATCAAACAGTGGGGCTTCTAGGTCGGAGAAGGCTCTGCTACCAACATGTAATGCCCAGGATGGGACTATATCTCCTACGTGTCGAGGCACGACTTAAAGATATAAGCCCATTCTGGAATGATTGCAAGTTTGGTACCTTTGCACATCTCATGTAAAAATAGGGATGAAAGCTGAAAAGATAGTTGGCTTACACTCGCCACGTCACACAAATTCATTACATATCCAATCATCATTCCGATAAACATCACAACCCATCTAAGGGTAAGATCCAAATGAAAGATACCAAACATAACTTAAACCACATGTCTAGATCGAATCCTAGTAGAAGCTCTACTGATCAACCGGATAGTTCACATAGTAACGGCTACGCTCCTCGTCGTACTCCCAGTCTAGCTCGGTGCCATCACCTGCGTAGCTCACCATAGTACCTGCATCTGGAGTGTTGAAGTAACTGTGAGCCATAGAGGACTCAGCAATCCCGTTCTCGGGTAACTTGACTATTCAAGCCTTGGGTGTGAAACAAGGCTGAGAAAGAACAAGAGTCTGCAGCAGCACTAGCACTAACTTACGTAAAAGAGAGCGAGAAGAGAAGGTGGCTCGGTTGAGAGATGATCACAAAGCGATCCTAACTAGCAAGTCAAACATAACCCCACCGTGTTCACTTCCCGAATCCCTTTCGGAAAATCACCATCACGGTACTCACGCTGGTAGTGTATTGGAACATGGTGTCAAGTTTTCTACAACCGGATATTAACAACTTCCCATCTGCCACATAACCGCGGGCACGGCTTTCGTAAGTTCATAACCCTGCAGGGGTGTTCCAACTTGGCCCATGACAAGCCCACGATCCGCGGAGTCGCAACTCCAAGGTGGGAAGGCCTGAGTATCCTCGGAATCCCGTGCTCAAGATACTCCGACTAAGGTAAGGCTAATCCAGCAAATCCTCCCGGCGTGCCGACACCCTCACAATAGCCGCGCGTATCTAGTCTCAGGCCACGACCGGATGAGCGCTACGTACAGATACCGAAGACCCCAGCGAACTGGGTGGCACCACAAGTGGCTCTAGTTTGGACCAACACTCAAATCGAGCACTGGCCCAGGGGGGTTGATTAATTAATCCTTGGGTTAATTACTCCCTCGGTACGTTTTTAGTTGTTAGGCGAATAGTACCAATGTTGGGACTTGCTGGAAAAGACTTAGCACCTAGCGGTTTATCGAGGGGGTCCCATAACCCCAACCGTGTGAGGAACGCATAATCAAGGAACATGACACCGGTTTAAACGGTTCCTAGGGCGGCATGAGTGGAACAAAACACCAAGCAAAAGGCTTAGCCTTCCACCCATTACCAATATATAGATGATTTCATTAAAATAATTAATATAGTGTGATATCCCAAAAAGCTTCAACAAGAAGCAAGAATCTTCAATCTTCTCCTGCAACTAACAATGCTATAAGAGGGGCTGAGCGAAGCCTACGTATAGCCAATCAATGGTTTGCATAGGTAGGGTGGTGATACGTCTCAAACGTATCTACTTTTCCAAACACTTTTGATATTGTTTTGACCTCATTCTTGCATGATTTGAACTAAACTAACCCGGACTGACGCTGTTTTCAGCAGAGCTGCCTGTATGGTTTTATTGTGTGCAGGAAAACGGATTTTTAAGTATCTCAGAAAAATCCACGAAAAATCACAGAAAATCCACACACCCGAAGGAACCAGGAGCCAGAAGTGGGGCCAGAGGGGAGCCAAGGGGTGCCCAGGCGCCCTGTGGGCGCCCCCCTGGGCCGCGTCGGGGGGTCGCCTGGGTGGGGCCCACACCCCCTGGTGCCCTACTTTGCCTCGTATTTTTACCCACGACGCGGAAACCCCAAATCAGAAGTTCTTTTCGTAGTTTTCCGTCGCGGGGCCGCCACCACCCTCTGTTCTTCCTCGGGAGGGCTAATCTGGAGGCTGAATTGGCCTCCGGAGAGGGGAGATCGTCGCCATCGTCATCATCATCACCACTCCATCATCCCTCCATGACTTCTCCCTCCATGTGTGAGTAATTCCCCTGCTGTAGGCGAAGGGGATGGTAGGGATTGGATGAGTTAGATCATGTAATAGTTTGTCAGATCGTTGGGGGCATGTTGCCTATCATCTACTATGGTGTTTATCATCTTTGCTTCAACTTGTTATTCTTAATGCTTGACACTTAGGGCCCGAGTGCCATGATTTCAGATCTGAACCATATGTGTTTGCATGAATATATTTGTGTTCGTGATCCTATCTATGAGTTGTTTGCACCTATTATGGTTCGGAACCGGCGATCCCAAAAGTGACAGCTTGGGACACCAAAGGGGATGGTCCATAGTTTGAGGATTACATGTATCCATTGAGTTCATTGCTTTGTTCCGGTGCTCTTTGACAGGAGCACCTTAATCTCCATAAGTTCCTTTTGGCCCCGTTCGTAGTGGGATGGTAGGACAAAAGATGTTGTGCAAGTTCTTATTGCAAGCACGTACAACTACCTACGGGATACATGCCTAATGTTTGATATTTGCCTAGATGATCATTACTTTTCCGTGTGCCGTGCCCCAAGTTAGAAGCTATCTCATCCATGCAATGCCCAACCATCCATCTCCCTAGCCTACAGTGTTTTAAACCCTGCTTGTCACTAGTTGCTACTTTTGCCATTTACCTTCACTATTTACTTTTGCTGTTTACTTTTACTATCACTATTATCACTATCATATCACTATTACCACTTATCTTTTGTTGCAAGTAAGTATATTTCAGGTGCGGTTGAATTGACAACTCAAATGTCAAAGCTTATAAATATTCTTTGGCTCCCCGTGTGTCGAATCAATAAATTGGGTTATTCTTACCTGCGAAGACTTTCTCGATCCCTTACGGTTGAGGGTTATCAAGTACCGTTTTCTGGCGCCGTTGCCGGGGAGCATAGCAATATTTACAAGTCTACTTGAGGTATCCTACCTGCTGCACTTCATCCACTATGGGTAAGAAAGGAGACCCCAAGGTTCCGATCTTACTATCTACTACAAGAAGAGGTATTGCTCTGAGCACTAGTGCTACACTTGATTCACCTTCTGTTATGAGTAAGTTTGCCTCACCACCACCACATGATGCTCCTACTGAATCTGTTACTATGTCCGATACTCTTGATGATGCCTCTACTACTTTTGATGATATTAGTTCGCTTGGTTATGCTCTTGAGAAACAAATTGCTGCTGCTGCTAAAAAGTCTGGAATTGAACTTCCTGTTACTCGCTACCCTATTGGTGAAACTTATGATTATCCTGATTCGAGTAAACTCAAAGAGAGGCTCCTTGATGATGATTACTATATGCTTGATGAAGATTTATGCAGGGAACTGACAGAGTTTTCTGGCTCTGACCCTGAAGTTATTAAGAAACTATTTGAAAAACACTCTTTGAAGAACAAAACCGTTCCTGATCTTGAATTTGCTACATCTCCTTTATGCATTGATGATCCTGATTATGATTTCTCTGTTGATCTTTCACTTATACCTATGGTTGAAGCTGACCCCTTTTATGGCAGAGAAAATGATGGTGCTATTGCACACCTGACTAAACTCGGTGCGTTAGGTGGCCTGTTTACCACAGATGAGAAGATACGATACTTTTATATCACCAGGCTTCTTCCTTTCTCCTTGAAGGAAGGTGCTAAAGCATGGTATGATTCACTCCCATGCGGTTCCATTAAGAGTCCTCAAGACTTAGCTCACTCTTTTGTCGATAAGTACTTTCCTGCTCACATGCAACATGCTGCTTTACAAAGAATTTATAACTTTAAACAGTTGCAGGATGAGTCCCTCCCTAAAGCTTGGGGGAGGTACTGCGGTCTGATTCGGGCTAGACCAGGACATGAAATTACTAAGAATGAATTAATCGATATATTCTATGCTGGTCTAACGGATGAATCCAGGTCCTATTTGGACAGTTGTGCTTGTTGTGTTTTCAGGAAAAGAACACCGGACGATGCAGAGGATTTGATGGGAAGGATTGCCAAAACCCATGAAGATTGGTCCGTCCCTGAACCACCTCCACCACCAAAGAAGAGGGGCATATTTGTTCTAAGCCCCGAAGATATGCGAGAAGCAAAGAAGTCTATTAAAGAGAAAGGTATTAAAGCTGAAGACTTGAAGAATCTACCCCCTATTGAGAAGCTGTGTGAGCCTACTACTCACCCTCCTATGGTAGAGGTACACTCTCTTTTAGATTTCAACGCAAGTGACATCCCTCATGGTAAGCCTCCTGATCAATGTTTAGATGAGTTTGATAATTTTATTATGAAAAAAAACCATTTTAATGAAAGGATACAAAGTCAATTGCATGATAATTCTCTTGCTATAAAAAAACTGCTTGATGTTTTAGATAGAACAGCTAATGATGTTCAATGTCTTGTGAAGCATTTTCATATGGTCCAAACTCAGCTTGACCAAATTTCTAATGTGCAAAGAGATCTGCTTGCTAACAATGCCAAACAAGATAATTTGCAGGCTTTCGGGATTAAGACCCGAGGAGGAACTAGCACTCAAGATCCTCTCTATCCAGAGGGACATCCGAAGAGAATCGAGCATGATTCTCAAATACAGGAAGAAGAAATTGTTGGCTCTCCAAAGAAAAAGAAGAAACATAAGGAGACTGACAATTCTAATGATCCTATTGCAGATGAAGAGCCAACTATTGATCCTAACAGTGTATCTATCTCCGATGCTGAGACTGAAGACGGTGCTGAACCTGAAGGTAAGGATAGTGAGAAGAATGATCCGCCTGAAGTTCGAGAGGAAGAAGCACCTGACAAACGTAAGAGGTACACTAAATAAGACTTCATCGCAAGAAAACATGGGAAAGAAAGAGAACCATGGGTATAGAAACCCATGCCCTTTCCAGGTAAGTCCATCAAATCTAAAGAAGAAGAGCATTACAATAAGTTTTGTGAGTGGATTAAACCTCTTTTTCTTCAAATCCCTTTGACTGATGCTATTAAGTTACTTCCTTATTCAAAATATATGAAAGATATTGTCACTAATAAAAGAAAAGTTCCTAATGATGCAATATCTACTATGCTTGCTAACTACTCTTTCAGTGGCAAGATTCCTGAGAAGCTCGGTGATCCAGGTATACCCACCATTCCTTGCTCCATAATGAATAATTATGTCAAAACTGCTTTATGTGATCTTGGAGCAGGAGTGAGTGTTATGCCTCTCTCTCTTTACGAGAGGCTTTGTTTAGAGAAACTAATCCCTACAGATATCTCCCTTCAGATGGCTGACAAGTCAACCGCTGTTCCGATAGGTATTTGTGAGGATGTTCCCGTAGAAGTTGCTAATTGTTTAATTCTTACAGATTTTGTTGTGCTTGACATGCCCGAGGATGGGAGCATGTCCATTATTTTTGGTAGACCTTTCCTTAACACCGCAGGTGCTATTATTGATTGCAATAAAGGGAAGGTTACCTTCCATGTGAATGATAAAGAACACACGGTATATTTTCCGAAGAAGATCGACAGGAGGCATGGCCTCAACTCTATAGAGAATATCGAGACCGTGAAAATTGGAGAATGGGACTGTCCACTACATGTGCCTCACAAATACAAAACTATCATGGTGGGTACAATGTCCATCAAAGTAAAGGTTCAGTGATTACTTCGTAAGAGGTGAGACTTTTTGCTCTATATATCGATTGTTTGTTGGTAAGACTTGATCAACATTACTAGTAAACATGTTTTATATGGATAAAAAGTTGAGCTTGTTATATTTTCACTTGTTTTTAGTTTTGTCCTACTTGCTGTACCAAGTATTTATGTTTTTGAAGCTTCACAATACTACTAACTGCTTCAAGTTTTCAGAGAGTTTCGCAGCTTTTTGAACTTCGAAAAAATTTCAACAGTGAAGTTTTCAGAAAAATTCCAGAAAAATTTAAATAAAAATTTCCACGTCGGG
Organism: Secale cereale; assembly: GCA_902687465.1. Classification (NCBI taxonomy): domain Eukaryota; kingdom Viridiplantae; phylum Streptophyta; class Magnoliopsida; order Poales; family Poaceae; genus Secale; species Secale cereale. Next base: position 349,159,051 of record LR738711.1, read on the forward strand.
AGTGACCCAGAAATTCCTGGGGCCAGCCAGGGGGACCCACCAGTGGCCCAGGCGGCCAGCTGGCGCGGCCAGGGCGCCTGGGGCCCACAGGGCCCCCCTCCAGGTATGTCTTCTTCCTCCCTCTCTCTTTTTCTCCAAAAACCCGAGTTCTGCACTTGTTCTTGTGTTCTTGCTGTTCTTGGAGGCGATTCTTCGATCTCTCTCTACAGCCCATCATTTGAGCTGAAATTTTGAGCAAATACTCCCTGGTATGTGACTCCTCCACCCCTCCAATTAGATTATTGATTGGCGGCTTCATTTGTGAGTATTTAGTAGTTCTTGGTGCTGTATAGATGAGCTTGCATGCATATGTAGAAAGTTATTTTTCAAGTTTTGATGCAAGTTTATGCCTTGGGCAAGTGAGTTGAGTAGTTTGCCTTAGCTCACTTTGTTTTAATCCTCGTTTTTGTAAATTATAAAAAAAATTCAGAAATGAGTTTGTTAGGAAGGGAAAAAGGGTGGCTTGAGAAGAGGAGGCCCGCACACTCCGATCGAGTTACTAGAGCCGCAGCTTCACCATCGACTGCTAGGGTGAGCTATAATGAAGATCATGTGCCCCTGGAGTTGTTGGAAGATACACGTCCAGCACGTGCGATGACATTTCCATGTGATGAATTCATGGAAGCTGCGGGAATCAAGGATGAGTTTTATAATCTTTGTGCTAATGCAGGTTTGACACGACTCGTCACGAGCCATGTTACCCAGTATCAAAAACTCACCTCTAGTTTCATTAACAGTTTTAGATATAATCCCGATTCAGGTGCTATTGAGTTTAAAATTTACAATGATCTTATTACCATGACTTTGGGAAATTTTTGTGAAATAATAGGTGTGCCGAATGTTGGGAGGACGGCTAGGATGGCCACTCAGCCCTCCGAGCTGAAAACCATCATCAACTCTCTCTGCAGCATGGGTACGAGGGATATTCATCGGTCGAAGATCTCTAGCATCTTATTTCCTCACCTCAGGTATTTTGCATATTATATTGCCAGAGGGGTGTTAGCTGGTGAGAACACGAGCAACATTTCTGCTCTGGATATTGCTATCCTGGCGGCAGCCCTCTCAGGGAGGTCTGATTATAATCTGGCTGCCTTAATTGCTCGACGCCTTGCTATGAATGGTAACAAGGGAGACTTATATGGTGGCGTTTATGCCACACTTATCTTAGAACATCTTGGAGGCACCCCACACCCTGATGATAATCCTTTTACTTATTTAAGCTTTGATCTTGCTGCTATGAAAAGGCATAAGTTTGTCACCATGGGTTCTGAGCTTGATAATCTTGTTTATATCTTGCGTTTCGGAATTACCGCGGAACGCGAGATCCGTCTACCTGCACCTCTTTTGTTTGATTTTTCTCGCAGGAACGGATGGTCCTTTGATGTTGTCCAGTTCGATGAGTTCATGGTCCAGCATCAGTTTCATAACCCCATGGAGGGGGTTGTGCCCGACGAGGAGAAGCACGGTGAGTTACCACATTTTCAGGAAGAGACCGCCACCGAGTTTGGTGAAGGTTCTTCCTCTGTTTGGCGCTCGGAACCTTCCTCGTGGGAGACTCCGAGGAGTTCAGTGTACGCGCCAGAATCCTTCTACGACCCTTGGACTCACCACCATACCCCCGGAGCAGGAAGCTCCTGGGGGCAGTAGCTGCTACCAACTTAGGCCAAAAGCCTAAGCTCGGGGGAGTACGTGCCCCTCCTACTTTTCCATTGTATTATTTGTTTTATTCACTTTGATCTTTTCGAAGTTTTTGCCCGTTCTTCTTTATTTTTCTCTTTGCAAAAACAACAAAATGATTTTCTCTTTCTTTTGCTTTTTTTTCAACCTTTGAAAAATCCAAAAAGATTTCCTTTCTCTCTTTAGTTTGCTTTGTTTTCAGAGTTCAGCTCGAGTCCGTGATGGCATTTAATTATATTTCCTACGTTCGATCGTGCAAGTAACAAGCAGTAATGACGAAGATCGACTGAAGGGAAGCAACAAGGAAGACCGGTATGAACTCTTTTTATTTCTACTTTTGTACATATGCCTGTACTTATGATCTAGAGACCAGCTTGTAGCGACATAGTGCTATGTTTACAATGCTCTTTCAGTGGTTCATGCTTTCCTTGTGGCTAGTCTCGGATAACTAGAGTATATAATGTGTTATTGAAATGATCTACATGCATTGCACTGTTCATAGTCTGGTATACTAAGGTGGTATTTCCCTTTAGAGAATTTTTGGATTGACTTGGCACATGCTTACACATGTTTAAGACTAAAAAGTCTACTCTGCCTTGATGATCTTTGAGTTTTAGAATAGTTATATCACTTTCATGACCGATTCAATGTTGCTTTGTCGCTCTGCATGATTATGACCGTTATTGCTCTCTAGTTGGTCGCTTCCCAATCTTTTGCTAAACTTCCACCTGTACTAAGCGGACTGACTGCTTGTGCATCCAAAATCCTTAAAACCAGTTATGCCATATGAGTCCACTATACCTTTCTATACATGGTATTTACCTGCCATTCCTAACGAAGACTTTCGTGTACCATCTCGAAATTAATCAAAAGCATTTCTCTTTTGTGCCTATGTTTTAGCTCATGAGGAAGTAGTAGTTAATTCATAATCTTTTTAAGTTGGACAAGTTTCACCCCTGGATTGCATGTCTAATGTGCAAACCCTTAATACGAGAAGGAACTGGCATCGAGTGCGCCCGGCTCAAAAAGATAATATAACAAACAAACCCTCCTTCACGCTTTGTTCATGAGAAATCAGAAAACTTTGGCAGTGATAAACAAAGGAGATAAGAGGATGTGATCGTCCTCATGCGGGAGCCGTTCCTCGAGACTTGTCCACTCAAAAAGTGATTGAGTTATCTGCTAGCATTCGTTGACGAAATATGCACCTCTCAAAACGTTTTTATCTCTGTTTTTAAAACCAAGAGCTCTGGTACATGTTTAGTTTTTGTTTCCGACCACGGGTTTTCAACCTTGCCAATAAAAGCCACGGTTCGAGAGTCTCACCTTCTTTCTTCAAAGCACCAACTATGAGAGCATAATTGTCATTCTGAGTGTAACGTGCATTGTCCCAAAGCATTACATTGTCTTCTGCATACTTGTGATATGATTTATTCTGAACTTCTTAGTTCTAGTCTCCTTTAAAAACTCTGGAGGAGTCTCTGCATTTATGTTTTGCTTCACTCAAGGAGGCTAGCGAGATACCACCCTAATATGCTCAAGCTATGTGCAATGTAATCTTGTCTTGATTTTCAGTAATATATTATTTACTTTTAAGTATTTGTGACTGGTCACTTGAAAGAAGGATTGCTCCTTGCATTGTCCTCATAAGTACTGTTTCAATACATGCTAAGCTCTTTTCGTAGTACATGCTTATATACATCTAATGAAGCAAAAGAGTTTGTCAAAGTTTTCTTTGTCGCGTCCAGTTCGTTGAACTGAATTGCTTGAGGACAAGCATTATGCTAAGCTTGGGGGAGTTGATACGTCTCAAACGTATCTACTTTTCCAAACACTTTTGATATTGTTTTGACCTCATTCTTGCATGATTTGAACTAAACTAACCCGGACTGACGCTGTTTTCAGCAGAGCTGCCTGTATGGTTGTATTGTGTGCAGGAAAACGGATTTTTAAGTATCTCAGAAAAATCCACGAAAAATCACAGAAAATCCACGCACCCGAAGGAACCAGGAGCCAGGAGTGGGGCCAGAGGGGGGCCAGGGGGTGCCCAGGCGCCCGGTGGGCGCCCCCCCCCCGGGGCCGCGCCGGGGGGTCGCCTGGGTGGGGCCCACACCCCCTGGTGCCCTACTTTGCCTCGTATTTTTACCCACGACGCGGAAACCCGAGATCAGAAGTTCTTTCCGCAGTTTTCCGTCGCGGAGCCGCCGCCACTCTTTGTTCTTCCTCGGGAGGGCTAATCTGGAGGCTGAATTGGCCTCCGGAGAGGGGAGATCGTCGCCATCGTCATCATCATCACCACTCCATCATCCCTCCATGACTTCTCCCTCCATGTGTGAGTAATTCCCCTGCTGTAGGCGAAGGGGATGGTAGGGATTGGATGAGTTAGATCATGTAATAGTTTGTCAGATCGTTGGGGGCATGTTGCCTATCATCTACTATGGTGTTTATCATCTTTGCTTCAACTTGTTATTCTTAATGCTTGACACTTAGGGCCCGAGTGCCATGATTTCAGATCTGAACCATATGTGTTTGCATGAATATATTTGTGTTCGTGATCCTATCTATGAGTTGGTCGCACCTATTACGGTTCGGAACCGGCGATCCCAAAAGTGACAGCTTGGGACACCAAATGGGATGGTCCGTAGTTCGATGATTACATGTATCCATTGAGTTCATTGCTTTGTTCCGGTGCTCTTTGACAGGAGCACCTTAATATCCATAAGTTCCTTTTGGCCCCGTTCGTAGCGGGATGGTTGGACAAAAGATGTTGTGCAAGTTCTTATTGCAAGCACCTACAACTACCTACGGGATACATGCCTAATGTTAGATATTTGCCTAGATGATCATTACTTTTCCGTGTGTCGTGCCCCAAGTTAGAAGCTATCTCATCCATGCAACGCCCAACCATCCATCTCCCTAGCCTACAGTGTTTTAAACCCTGCTTGTCACTAGTTGCTACTTTTGCCATTTACCTTCACTATTTACATTTGTTGTTTACTTTTACTATCACTATTATCACTATCATATCACTGTTACCACTTATCTTTTGTTGCAAGTAAGTATATTTCAGGTGCGGTTGAATTGACAACTCAACTGTCAAAGCTTATAAATATTCTTTGGCTCCCCGTGTGTCGAATCAATAAATTGGGTTATTCTTACCAGTGAAGACTATCTCGATCCCTTATGGTTGAGGGTTATCAGGTGGTTAGACAGGTTCATGGTTACAATAGGAGGCTGACAGGAAAAACATGGGCATCGAGGCAAAACTATAGAACGATACTTCTAGCAATAGGCAAAGATAGTAATGTTATCGGGGTTCGGTCATCTTGCCTGAAGAGTTGTCGATGGGATCGTAAGAGGGCTCCTCGTTCTCAACCTCGGTAGTAACCTCGTACTCGTACTCGGTCTCAGCTTCCGGCTCTACTCAACACAAACACACAAGGCACGAAATCAAACAAGATGCAATGCGTAGAAAAATTACTGGATGCATGACTGATGCACTATGGAAGCAAAACAGATGCACTATGGAAGCACAGAAAGTCTACATAGGAAGCATAGTGTTACAGCACAACAATATGAATCAAGCAAAATGCTTCAAAACATAATAACAAGAGGATAATATGAATCTACATGCAAAATCACACAAGTTTCATATAGGACTTGCTCAAAACGGAGCAACGGGCTAAAAGTTACACCCCAAACAATAAACATGCACAAGCTGAAATAAACAGCCACATAGCAACTTCGGAGCAAGAGATAAATATGCTACAGCACTCAAACATCATGGCAAGGAGCATGGACACAAAGTAGGCATATCCTACAGCAAACAATTACATTGGAGCATCTCCAAAGGAGCCATGGATCAATAGCAACAAGCTTTGACATATTGAACTTGACAACAAAAACCTGACAGCAGTAATTTGTTGCAACTTGGGAACAAGAGTTAAATATGCTACAACCACCCAAATAAGCATGTGAGAGCATGAATTGATAGCCAACAACTTATACAACAAGGAATCATCAAGAGTCACCCCAAAACTAGCATGGATTCGCCTAGAACATCAAGCAAACATGGCATCTGGAAATTACAGATTCCAGACTTAGTAGAATTTCACTAAGTGTTAAAACAGTAGTAACATCATGGCATCTTTGTGAGCAAGTTTAAGTCACCTCAAGGCATGGCATGTAAAGTGGTAAGCACCACAGCAAAGTACACATGATGGGGAGTCCAAAACATCTACGCATGCATCAAGGGGACAACCACATCAATAGCAACGAGCTCCTCTACGAGGCATCTCGTAACTAGTTTAACGACATAACAGCCACCTAGCACTTTGCAAAGGAGATAAACATGGCAAGATGAAATCTATCATGCAAGCTAAAACAATCAACATGTAGAGCATTACATGATGAACACGTGGACATATCATTTGCTTCATTTGGATAAGCATGCAACAAGATATCACATTGCAAAGATGGCATGAAAACAACTACTAACAGCAGTTTATAACAAGTAGAACTCTTCCCATGAAGATTAAGACATCTAGATGACCTCAAACATGCATGGCATAATGGAACAAAACGTAGTACATGTCTCCACGAACATTTTGACATATCATTTGCTCAAATCGGACCAACACACAAAAAGTTATCCACATTGCAAAACTGCTCCAGAAACTATATCTACAAGGACTTAGAGAAGAAAACCACCTCGGGGTCAACGGATCTGGGTCAAAGTCAACGCGGCGGCGGACGGACAAACGAGTCGGCCCGAAACGGGCTAACGGGCTTCGGCCCAGCGGGGTGGACGGGATCCCGATCGGATCGGGGAGGCCGGGGCCTCGAGCGGCTGGCGACTGGCGATGGCGCGGCAGGCAGGGCGCGGCCCCGGCGGCGGAGGGAGGCAGGGGCCGGCGGCGCTGGCCGGCGGGAGGTGGCGTTGGCCGGCGGCCGAGGGGCCTGGCGGCGCGGCGACGCCCGGTGGCCGAGTGGCGGCGGCGACCGGCGAAGGCGGCGGTGCGAGGTGAGGGCGCCGACGGGAGGAGCTAGGAGAGCGGCCAGCGGCGGGGAAGAACTCCGGCGAGATGGCGAGCTCCGGCCGGAGTGGAGGAAGAAGACCGGCGCGGTGGAGGTAGGAGATGACCTCGCGGGCCCGCGCGTCAGACGGAAGCACGGCCGGCGGCCTTCGGAAGCACGGCGACGAACTTCGGAAGCACGGTGGCTCAACGGTGGAAGCACCGCGGATCAACGGTGGAAGCACCGGCAGCGCACTGTGGAAGTATTAGGGTTTCAGATGCGAAAATTGGGGGAGATGGACGTTTATATAGGCACAAGGAGCTAGGGTTGTCCAAATGAGGTGAGGTTTTCGGCCACACGATCACAATTGGATGGCCTAGATGAAGGGAGGGGTTTGGGTTGGTTTGGTGGGCTGTTGGAGGGGTGTCTTGGGCCTCAAAGACGAGGTACTTTCAGCCCACGAGAATAACTGTTGGAGCATCAGACGAACCCGAAACGCGACGAGATTCGACAGGCGGGTTACACAAAACAAAACAACATCGCACGCCAAGTCTCACGCCAAAACGGAAACGTTACACGGCCAAACACAAAAGTAGGCCTCGGGATGCCACGAACACGTGAGAGAGCTCCGGAACTCAAAACGGACAACGGAAAGGAACGAGAGGGACCGGATGCAAACGACAACACAAATGCAATGCGATGCACATGACAACATGATATGGATGAAAGCCACACACGCACACAACAAAACGATGAAAACCCGAAAGACGAAGAACCCGGAATGGAATTGATGAAACCAAAGATATATATATTGCCCAAAAGGGAAAGTATTACATCCGGGGCATTACAAAATCTCCTCCACTACAAAAAGATCTCGTCCCGAGATCTAGGACTGGAAGAAGGAAGGGTACTCGGAACGAAGATGATCTTCTCGTTCCCACGTAGCTTCTCGGTCGGTATGGTGTGACCACTTGACTTTGAAGAATTTGATGGACTTGTTGCGGGTCTTGCGCTCGGTTTCTTCGACAATAGCAACTGGGTGCTCTCGGTAAGACAAGTCTTGTTGAAGATCAATCTCCTCAAACGGAATGGTGTGTTCAGGTGTCTTGAAGCACTTGCGGAGTTGAGACACGTGAAACACATCATGAACATTGGCGAAGTTGGAAGGGAGCTCAAGTTGATAGGCTAGATCGCCTCTTTTGCCAAGGATCTTGAAAGGCCCAACGTATCTAGGAGCAAGCTTTCCTTTGATACCGAATCTTTGGGTTCCTTTCATTGGAGAAACACGGAGATAGACATGATCCCCAATGTTGAAGGCCAAATCACGATGCTTCCGTCATAGTAGCTCTTCTGACGCGACTGAGCGGCCTTGAGATTCTCACGTATGACTTTGCACATTTCTTCGGCTTTTGAGATCATGTCATTGCCAAGAAGTTGACGTTCACCAGTCTCAGACCAGTTGAGAGGGGTACGGCACTTTCTGCCATAGAGAATTTCAAACGGAGCTTTGCCGGCACTTGCTTGGAAGCTGTTGTTGTAAGAGAACTCGGAAAATGGAAGGCAATCTTCCCATTTCATGCCAAAAGATATGACACAGGCTCTGAGCATGTCTTCTAGAATCTGATTCACTCTCTCGACTTGACCACTAGTCTGAGGGTGAAATGCAGTGCTGAAACGAATCTTAGTGCCCATGGCAGACTGAAAGGAGTCCCAGAACTTTGAAGTGAACAAACTTCCACTGTCTGAGGAGATAACTTGAGGAATGCCATGTAAGGACACAATTCTGGAAGTGTACAATTCTGCTAGTTGCGCTGCATTGATGGATTCTTTGACTTGAAGGAAGTGAGCGACTTTGGTAAGCTTGTCAATCACCACAAAGATAGAATCATTCCCTCTCTTGGACTTCGGAAAGCCAGTGACGAAATCCATTTCAATGTGGTCGAATTTCCACTCGGGAATAGGAAGAGGTTGGAGAAGACCGGCTGGACGTTGATGCTCTGCCTTCACTCTTCTTCAGACATCACATTCATTAACGAATTGGGCAATCTCCCTCTTCATGCGTGTCCACCAGTAAGATTGCTTGAGGTCTTGGTACATCTTGGAACTGCCAGGATGAATGGAAAGGAGGGAATCATGTGCTTCTTCCATTATGAGCTTCCTGAGATCACCTTTGGGAACCACGAGTCTGTCCTCGAAGAACAAGGTATCTCTCTCATCAACGCGATAGCACTTGTATTTGGGAGTACCCTTTGCAATACCATGTTTCACTTTCTGCACCATAGCATCACTAAGTTGGGCCTCACAGATCTGATCTTCCAAGGTAGGAGCAACTTGAAGATTTGCAAGAAAACCTTGCGGAACAACTTGGAGGTTGAGCTTCCTGAATGCTTCACAAAGCTCAGGCTGGAACGGCTTGATAAGGAGGCTGTTGCAATATGCCTTTCTGCTCAAAGCATCTGCAATCACATTTGCCTTGCCAGGTGTGTATTCGATGCTGGGATCATACTCTTGGATCATTTCGACCCAACGAGTGTGGCGGAGGTTCAGATTCGGCTGTGTGAAGATGTACTTCAAGCTCTTGTGATCGGTGAAGATGTCGACTTTTCTGCCCAACAGAAGGTGTCTCCACGTAATCAAAGCATGTACCACAGCTGCTAGTTCAAGATCATGTGTGTGGTAGTTCTTCTCACTTGGCTTCAGTTGACGAGAAGTGTATGCCACAATTCTCTTGTCCTGCATAAGCACACCACCAAGTCCTTGAAGAGAAGCATCACAGAATACTTCATAGGGCTTGGACTCATCTGGAGGAGTAAGAACTGGAACAGAGACGAGCTTTTCTTTGAGAGTTTTGAATGCCACTTCACAATCTGGAGACCAGTAGTACTTGACATTCTTCTGCAGCAAGTTGGAGAGAGGCTTGGCAATCTTGGAGAAGTTCTCAACGAACCTTCTGCAATAGCTAGCAAGACCAAGAAAGCTTCGGAGTTGCTAGACGTTCTGAGGAGGTTCCCAGTTAACAATTGCTTCAACTTTCTCGGGGTTTACCGCAATACCGTCAGAGGAGATGATATGGCCCAGATACAAAACCTTATCGAGCCAAAATTCTCACTTGGAGAACTTGGCATAGAACTTATGTTCACAGAGTCTGTCGAGAACCAGACGGAGGTGTTTTCCGTGATCCTCTTCGTTCTTGGAGAAAACCAAAATATCATCCAGATACACAAGCACAAACTCGCCGGTGTAGGGGCTGAAAATGTCGTGCATCATTCTCGAGAAGGTAGGTGGAGCATTAGCGAGACCAAAAGACATGACTGTATACTCATAGGAGCCGTAGCTCGTTCTGAAGGCAGTCTGGGGGATATCTTCTTCTCGAATGCGAATCTGGTGATAGCCCATTTGGAGATCGAGCTTAGAGAACACTTTAGCTCCTTTGAGCTGCTCGAACAGTTCATTGATGTTGGGGTGCGGATACTTGTTCTTTATTGTCTTCTTGTTCAATGGCCGGCAATGAACGCAGAGACGCTCCGTGCCATCCTTCTTCTTGACAAATAGGACACCACAACCCCAAGGAGACGTACTAGGCCTGATCAGACCCATACGCTCCTGTTCATCAAGCTGTTTCTTCAACTCCTTCAACTCTTTAGGAGAGAGCTTGTACGGACGCCGGCATGCTGGCTTAGTACCAGGCTCGAGTTCAACGACGAATTCCACTTGACGGTGTGGAGGCATGCCTGGAAGTTCTTCAGGAAAGACGTCTTCGTATTCGTTAACCACCGGAATTTGAGAGATGGCATTCATCTCGCCCTTGTCATTGAGAGAGAAAAGCCAGATTGTGTTATCCCCGGAGGCGAAGATAATCGCGTCTTCATTAGGATGAGTGATCTTGACTTCCTTATTTGCACAATCAATTTGAGCATCATGCTGAGAAAGCCAATCCATCCCGAGGATGATGTCGATGTCGGAATTGCCGAGAACCATCAGATTGGCCAGAAAGCGATAATCACCCATGCGAATAGATACATTCGGAGCAACTGAGTTGGAAGTCATTTGCAAACCCGGAGAAATAATCTTCAAAGGTCTAGGAATGCTCTCTGAAGCCAATTCATGCTTAGCAACAAAAGGTCTTGAAATGAAGGACAACGATGCACCTGAATCAAACAATACTTTAGCTGGTATAGAGTTAACTGAGAGGTTACCCAAAATCACATCAGAAGAATTCTCTGCTTGCGCTACATTCATCAGATTCACCCTTGCAGACTTTGGATTATGCTTGACCATAGCTGTGCTGACAGGTGGAGGAGGCGGAACGCGCCTTGGGTTGGGGCACTTGTTAGCATAATGACCCGTCTGGCCACACTTGTTGCAGACAACTTCTGAGAGAGGACGGTAATGAGAACCACTTGACTTGGAACCTTGTGACTGATGCTTTGACTGGTTGCTTGGGTTGGGTGGGTGGGAGAAACCACGGCCACCAGAGTTCTTGTTGTTGTTGTAGGGAGCTCGGATCACATGAGGAGGTGGAAGTCAAAACTTCTGTTGCTTCGCGACCACTTGAGATGATGAGGAGGAGTGAACAGCATCTCGGATCCTCTTTTTGGAAGCCTCCATCTTGAGCTGGGCTGCCTCTTGCTTAAGCGCCATGTTATAGAATTTGTCAAACTCATCAGGCTCGAACAAGGTGAGAGCAAGTTGAAGTTTATCCTTCAGACCACTGCGGAACTGATAGATCTTGCTCTTGGCATCTGGGATGTCTTGCTTAGCATAGCGGGCAAGATTCTAGAACTTGACATTATACTGGTAGACAGTCATAGAGCCTTGCTTCAGGTTGCGGAATTGCTCACGCATACCCTCGATGACCCTTGTTGGAATGTGGTGAGAGCGAAAGTCCTTGCAGAAATCATCCCAAGAGATCACACGCCCTTCTCTGGAGTCTTTGTACTGCTGCCACCAATGAGCTGCTTGGTCCTTGAGTTGGAAGGCTGCAAACTTCACATAGTCCTCAGGCCTTACATTACTGCACTCAAAATGCTTCTTGATATCAGTAATCCAATCTTCAGCATCGAGAGGGTCGACATAGTAACTGAAAGCCTTTGGTTGATTGGGCAAGAACTGGTTGAGCGTAGCATGGTGCTGTTGGTTGAAGAAATTGCCTTGGTTCCCTGGAGCACCCTGATTTGCTTGATTTGCTTGCATCTGCTGCATCATCTGCATCAACATCTGGGTGTTCTGGTTTGTAGTCTGTATAATCGCTCTCCAGGCCTCAGACGGAGGAGGGGAAGGAGGACGGTCAGGAACCTCTTCACCCTCTGGGTTAGCGTTGGGAACCCGTTTCGGAGCCATCCTGAAAGAGATGACCACCAATCAGCAATTTGATTGCAAGAAGATATAAGCTGACACAACGGATAGAAATGCAACATAGCCTTCACAAGAATCATTCGAACAAGAGGAACGAATGAACTTCTCAGTTTAATGATAACAACAATCTTCACGAGAAGCCACTCTGGGACAAAAGGTAAAAAGAAAAACACAAGGTACAGATGGAGCAAACACAAGATAGGAGCTTCGTTCGACATCTTTGTGCTGTAAGATTATGGAACGTGTTACGAAAAGGTTTTGCAATCCCCGGATCAGCATAGCCAAGGACCCTTTAAGATGCAACTCCCGATCGGAACATCGGCCATAAAACCACTTCACTCAATGTAGAACCCCGAACTCCGTAACCTGCATTCGCTGGAAGAATGCCTACGATCTACTGGATGAACCCACCTATGAATTTCCGAAAGTTTCCAGCTATGCAATCATGTGTTGGGGATACAGGGGAAGCATCGCGCACTCAACTGTAATCCTACATCCAGCTATATCCATCCTTCAACACATAACCAGTTGTTCTCGGAAACCGTCTACCTCGGACCTTCAAAAAGCATCCACTATACAAGCTATGGCAATACTCCCGAACTACCTCCCTAGTACTGGGTGATGTCGGGGTTATATTGCCACTAACCGTATAGGAGAGTTTTCGATGTCGGCCGTCTTAAGTACTCTAGAACTGCCACGATATGCTTGTGACGACAATACCCCGAAGCTCAACTCCCCGGGACACTGCCACAACCCCTAATGTCAGGAGGCATCGAGAACAATATTCTCATCACAAAGACATCGAAACAATCCCAACAATACTCACGTGATTCCCAAAAAAAATTTGGTGCAATTTTTGAAAGTAGAAGAGGCAAGAGTAGTCGTCAGGAGTCCTCACCAGAATGAAAAGAGATGAGGAGCAACAGAATTCCTACTCTCCGATATAAATATAGGACTCAAAACATTTAAGTGTGTGCCTAAACTCAACCGTCAACGATTCGATCAAACAGTGGGGCTTCTAGGTCGGAGAAGGCTCTGGTACCAACTTGTAATGCCCAGGATGGGACTATATCTCCTACGTGTCGAGGCACGACTTAAAGATATAAGCCCATTCTGGAATGATCGCAAGTTTGGTACCTTTGCACATCTCATGTAAAAATAGGGATGAAAGCTGAAAAGATAGTTGGCTTACACTCGCCACGTCACACAAATTCATTACATATCCAATCATCATTCCAATAAACATCACAGCCCATCTAAGGGTAAGATCCAAATGAAAGATACCAAACATAACTTAAACCACAGGTCTAGATCGAATCCTAGTAGAAGCTCTACTGATCAACCGGATAGTTCACATAGTAACGGCTACGCTCCTCGTCGTACTCCCAGTCTAGCTCGGTGCCATCACCTGCGTAGCTCACCATAGTACCTACATCTGGTGTGTTGAAGTAACTGTGAGCCATAGAGGACTCAGCAATCCCATTCCCGGGTAACACGACTATTCAAGCCATGGGTGTGAAACAAGGCTGAGAAAGAACAAGAGTCTGCAGCAGCACTAGCACTAACTTACGTAAAAGAGAGCGAGAAGAGAAGGTGCCTCGGTCGAGAGATGATCACGAAGTGATCCTGACTAGCAAGTCAAACATAACCCCACCGTGTTCACTTCCCGAATCCCTTTCGGAAAATGACCGTCACAGTACTCACGCTGGTAGTGTATTGGAACATGGTGTCAAGTTTTCTACAACCGGATATTAAGAACTTCCCATCTGCCACATAACCACGGGCACGGCTTTCGAATGTTCATAACCCTGCAGGGGTGTTCCAACTTGGCCTATGACAAGCCCACGATCCGCGGAGTCGCAACTCCAAGGTGGGAAGGCCCGAGTATCCTCGGAATCCCGTGCTCAAGATACTCCGACTAAGGTAAGGCTAATCGAGCAAATCCTCCCGGCGTGCCGACACCCTAACAATAGCCGCGTGTATCTAGTCTCAGTCCACGACCGGATGAGCGCTACGTACAGATACCGAAGACCCCAGCGAACTGGGTGGCACCGCAAGTGGCTCTAGTTTGGACCAACACTCAAATCGAGCACTGGCCCAGGGGGGTTGATTAATTAATCCTCGGGTTAATTACTCCCTCGGTAAGTTTTTAGTTGTTAGGCGAATAGTACCATTGTTGGGACTTGCTGGAAAAGACTTAGCACCTAGCGGTTTATCGAGGGGGTCCCATAACCCCAACCGTGTGAGGAACGCATAATCAAGGAACATAACACCGGTTTAAACGGTTCCTAGGGTGGCATGAGTGGAACAAAACACCAAGCAAAAGGCTTAGCCTTCCACCCATTACCAATATATAGATGATTTCATTAAAATAATTAATATAGTGTGATATCCCAACAAACTTCAACAAGAAGCAAGAATCTACAATCTTCTCCTGCAACTAACAATGCTATAAGAGGGGCTGAGCGAAGCCTACGTATAGCCAATCAATGGTTTGCATAGGTAGGGTGGTTAGACAGGTTCATGGTTACAATAGGAGGCTGACAGGAAAAACATGGGCATCGAGGCAAAACTATAGAACGATACTTCTAGCAATAGGCAAAGATAGTAATGTTATCGGGGTTCGGTCATCTTGCCTGAAGAGTTGTCGATGGGATCGAAAGAGAGCTCCTCGTTCTCAACCTCGGTAGTAACCTCGTACTCGTACTCGGTCTCAGCTTCCGGCTCTACTCAACACAAACACACAAGGCACGAAATCAAAAAAGATGCAATGCGCAGAAAAATTACTGGATGCATGACTGATGCACTATGGAAGCAAAACAGATGCACTATGGATGCACAGAAAGTCTACATAGGAAGCACAGTGTTATAGCACAACAATATGCATCAAGCAAAATGATTCAAAACATGATAACAAGAGGATAATATGAATCTACATGCAAAATCACACAAGTTTCATATAGGACTTGCTCAAAACGGAGCAACGGGCTAAAAGTTACACCCGAAACAATAAACATGCACAAGCTGAAATAAACAGCCACATAGCAACTTCAGCGCAAGAGATAAATATGCTACAGCACTCAAGCATCATGGCAAGGAGCATGGACACAAAGTAGGCATATCCTACAGCAAACAATTCCATTGGAGCATCTCCAAAGGAGCCATGGATCAATAGCAACAAGCTTTGACATATTGAACTTGACAACAAAAACCTGACAGCAGTAATTTGTTGCAACTTGGGAGCAAGAGTTAAATATGCTACAACCACCCAAATAAGCATGTGAGAGCATGAATTGATAGCCAACAACTTATACAATAAGGAATCATCAAGAGTCACCCCAAAACTAGCATGGATTTGCCTAGAACATCAAGCAAACATGGCATCTGGAAATTACAGATTCCAGACTTAGTAGAATTTCACTAAGTGTTAAAACAGTAGTAACATCATGGCATCTTTGTGAGCAAGTTTAAGTCACCTCAAGGCATGGCATGGCAAGTGGTAAGCACCACAGCAAAGTACACATGATGGGGAGTCCAAAACATCTAAGCATGCATCAAGGGGACAACCACATCAATAGCAACGAGCTCCTCTACGAGGCATCTCGTAACAAGTTTAAAGACATAACAGCCTCATAGCACTTTGCAAAGGAGATAAACATGGCAAGATGAAATCTATCATGCAAGCTAAAACAATCAACATGAAGAGCATTACATGATGAACACGTGGACATATCATTTGCTTCATTTGGATAAACATGCAACAAGATATCACATTGCAAAGATAGCATGAAAACCACTACTAACAGCAGTTTCTAACAAGTAGCACTCTTCCCATGAAGATTAAGACATCTAGATGACCTCAAACATGCATGGCATAATGGAACAAAACGTAGTACATGTCTCCACGAACATTTTGACATATCATTTGCTCAAATCGGACCAACACACAAAAAGTTATCCACATTGCAAAACTGCTCCAGAAACTAAATCTACAGGGACTTAGAGAAGAAAACCACCTCGGGGTCAACGGATCTGGGTCAAAGTCGACGAGGCGGCGGACGGTCAAACGGGCCGGCGGCTGGCGGATCGGGCCGGCCCGAAACGGGCTAACGGGCTTCGGCCCAGCGGGGTGGACGGGATCCCGATCGGATCGGGGAGGCCGGGGCCTCGAGCGGCTGGCGGCTGGCGATGGCGCGGCAGGTAGGGCGCGGCCCCGGCGGCGGAGGGAGGCAGGGGCCGGCGGCGCTGGCCGGCGGGAGGTGGCGGTGGCCGACGGCGCGGCGACGCCCGACGGATGAGTGGCGGCGGCGACCGGCGAAGGCGGCGGTGCGAGGTGAGGGCGCCGGCGGGAGGAGCTAGGAGAGCGGCCGGCGGCGGGGAAGAACTCCGGCGAGGTGACGAGCTCCGGCCGGAGTGGAGGAAGAAGACCGGCGCGGTGGAGGTAGGAGATGACCTCGCGGGCCCGCGCGTCGGACGGAAGCACGGCCGGCGGCCTTCGTAAGCACGGCGACGAACTTCGGAAGCACGGTGGCTCAACGGTGGAAGCACCGCGGATCAACGGTGGAAGCACCGGCGGCGCACTGTGGAAGCATTAGGGTTTCAGTCGTTAAAATTGGGGGAGATGGACGTTTATATAGGCACAAGGAGCTAGGATTGTCCAAATGAGGTGAGGTTTGCGGCCACACGATCACAATTGGATGGCCTAGATGAAGGGAGGGGTTTGGGTTGGTTTGGTGGGCTGTTGGAGGGGTGTCTTGGGCATCAAAGATGAGGTACTTTCAGCCCACGAGAATAACTGTTGGAGCATCAAACGAACTCCAAAGGCGATGAGATTCGACAGGCGGGTTACACACAACAAAACAACATCGCACGCCAAGTCTCACGCCAAACCGGAAACGTTACACGGCCAAACACAAAAGTAGGCCTCGGGGATGCCATGGACACGTGAGAGAGCTCCGGAACTCGAAACGGACAACGGAAAGGAACGAGAGGGACCGGATGCAAACGACAACACAAATGCAATGCGATGCACATGATTACATGATATGGATGAAAGCCACACACGCACACAACAAAACGACGAAAACCCGAAAGACGAAGAACCCGGAATGGAATTGATGAAACCAATGATATATATATTTCCCAAAAGGGAAAGTATTACATCCGGGGCATTACAGGGGGTAGGTCTGCACACCCAGCATTCTGTAACATGTCATATGCATTAATAAAGCATGCAAATTTGGACCAACAAAAACTTTTGCAATATTTGACTTTCTATTTGAGTTGGATTTTTGTCTGTGATTTCAAGTGCTCTTTGAAGTCAACATAGCTTCACCTCTTATACTTCATCTCCTTGGGCCAAACTTCTTCCCAATGGTCATGCCATGTGCATAGTACATAATAGTATTTTCTTACAAAAATAATTTGGCCAAAAAGTATTTTCTAAATTAAGTTTTCCAAAAACTCCTGAATTGAGGTTTGCACTACAAGTACTTAATTTGGGGTATGAAAAGTCTTTCAAAAAGTATATTTGACTCCAATTATGTATTTGAATCCCATAAACCACAAAAAACTAATTTTAAAAATTAATTTCATATTTTATTTAAAGGCTTTTTCTTTAGGCCAGAAATGGTCTTTAATAGGTTAAAATTATTTAAATATTTTAAAACTATTTGAGATAATTCAGGGAAGCTTAGAGGAGATATTTTGTCGATATATAAGTGTTTCAAGAGATGGTCATGTTCCAAATATTGGAGAAAACCTTCCAAAACCATTCCTGTCCATTTCAAATATTTGAGATATTTCTATAATAAATATTTTCAAATAAATGCAGGAATTTTTCTAGGAAGGCACATATGCATAATATGATGACTTTGCAAAGTTTCAACTCAATCAAAATAGTTTTGGTTCACAAAAGTGCCCCAAAACCCTCTTTGACCAGATCCATGTTTGAACAACTTCACATTGCCAAATTTGAGATATTTCTATAATAAATATTTTCAAATAAATGCAGGAATTTTTCTAGCAAGGCACATATGCATAATATGATGACTTTGCAAAGTTTCAACTCAATCAAAATAGTTTTGGTTCACAAAAGTGCCCCAAAACCCTCTTTGACCAGATCCATGTTTGAACAACTTCACATTGCCAACCTCCTCCTTTTTGCCTAAAATTTTGTGGACATGCTCACATCTCCAATTGATGACACTACACTAGGTGGTGCATCAAGCATAATAGTTTTGCATGAATAGATCTTGGAAATCCCATTTCTATTAATTACTAGGATTTACAAAAGTTGCATTGTCAACTTTATTCAAATGAGCTGAAACTTGGTGATCAAGCTCATTTTCATCTGCCATTTGACCTTGTTAAGTCTCATGCCAAGATGAATTCATCTACTTGCCCAAACCTGCAACAAAAACCTTCTGCCATTTTACCAAAGCAACTGCTTTGGCCTGTTCCACTCTTCTCCATGGCCTCAACTTTTTACCACAGCTTATTCTAGTCCCCTTCTCTACCTCCAGTAAAATTTGCAACATCCCACCTCCATTATAGGGGGGGGGGGTAAAAACCGCCATTTACCTCTCTCGACAGTAGTTTCCTCTCCCTTTCTCACCTCCCTCCTCACTCCAGTGGCCCTCCATGGCATCCAAAGCTTCATCCCCATTTTTTACAACCCCTAGAGCTACTAGATACCAATGGTCGCGCCAACCATGCATATTATATGCTATGGTATGCAGAAGACACGCTCTGGAACGAGGTGCAGTGTGGCCACGCACTGTAGCCACCCCCTGCCAACCACCTAGGGCCTCCCCACCTCGGCCGACGATGCGCCTCAGCATCTGCGACATGGTAGCTAGTCAGCCCCCTCCTTCCTCTCTCTATCCCGCCCCAGCTCACAAGCGCATCGGCCGCCCGAGAGCTCAAGTGAGCAAGCTCACACGCGTGATGCCTCTGACCCTCTCCTGCTCTCTCTTCCTTCCCCTAGCACTTGACCTACCTCAAAAGGACCCCAGACACATTACCTCGAGCCCTCGTGACCTACCGCAACGGCAGTGACCTCTCCGGCGCCCAAGTCTCCGATGAGCCACGGGGGCCCGGATATATAAAGCCTCTCCCTAGGCACCACTCGCTCCTACACAATCCTAAGACACCCCCTATGCCACCCACTCCTCTCCAGAGGGTCCTGAGCTCGAGATAGAGTTCGATCTCTCCCGCCTCGGGTCACCATCGATACATAGGTACACGCACTCTCCGCTCCCGCTCTCGCTCGATCTGGAACCACACGACCCTGCTGATTGTTTCCCCTCTCTTTTCTGAATCGATTGCAGGACGAGCTGAGTGTTCCACCCACCTCCCGTGTGCCGCCGCCCTGCCTCCTCGCAGCCGGAGAACTAGGCCACCCCGGTGGCCAAATCCACCTCCATTCAAACGGCGGCACCTCCCTGAGCTCAACGGTATGCCCCATGCATCCATCTATGCCTTATATCGCAGCCGGCGAGCTTGCCGTCACCTCTGGATGGAGGTAGACAACGACGGCTGTGGGCCCTGTCCATCAGCCTCAAGTCCTGACGGGTGGGACCCACCCGTCAGGTTAAAAATCACACACGCGCATGTACCAGTTTGCTCCATCAGCAAAAGGCATATTTTGCCTTTACGCCCTCGATGTGGCAGCCCCGCGTGGGTTGGATTCCCCTCTGGGCCTGCTGCACTATGGCCGAATCGGCCCAGTTGCACAGTGCCGTTTCTTCTTTTTCCTTTTCAAGAAACTTCTAGAAAATCCACTAGATTAAATAAATGTCCAAATGCAATGATTCCAACTTCTAAAATCTTGTAATAATCCCACCTATTTAATGGTGTAACTTCCATGCAAATCCAACACACACTTATGCACTGTTCAAATTTAAATTCAAAATTTAGCAATTAAATCCCTCTTTGAAAATCCATTCCTCTATTTCTTTAGCTCGAAATCAAAAACTAAGAATTTTCCCCTTAGTTTTCCTCCTAGTATTAAAAAAAATAAGTTAACATTTTTCTGAGAACTTTGATATTTCTGTTTTACTATTGCCTTATTTTCTCGTTGTTTCTTTGCGACGAATAGATCCCGTATTTGATGAAGTGGTTGGAGAATATGAAGGAGAATGACCTGAAGACTTTTAAGACCAAGCCAACCAAGTAAAACAACCCTTTGACCATGTCAATGAAACACCTTTTTATGCATGTCGTATAGCACCTTATTATCGATGCATCGGAATCGTGTTGAGGTGGTGACCAATTTGGATGGCTGCCTTTGTTACTTTCCTATTAAAACTTGCATCGAGCATGACCCTACGTTCCCATGAGGGTTATGCGGGTGGGAGTGGATAGGATGCTAAAGTAGTGGCAAAGAAAATAGAATGGGAATATGCATAGTGATGGATACAAGAGTATTTTCAAAATATTTTTCGAAAACCCCGTCGGGTGCCACTAATGCCCGAGGGTGAAGATGAGCTAAGTAACCACTTGATGATGAAGCGGTCTACCAATGAAAGTGAATGTTTTGTTTTTCGAAAACGGATTAGTTTAAGTTGCGACCGTTAATCCAGCCTTACATGTACAACCACTCTACCCCTTATGGGACGGGGCATTATTAATTACCAAGGCCGATATTAGCATGGTGCCCACATTACTAGTGACGGGGGTGAGATGAGGTCACTCTCGGGACGGGGTCGTGTTCGAATAGGCGTCCATGACTGTTTTCATAGGGCACCGGACACACCATTGGTCCCTTCGTGTATGTGTGACAATGTGAAGGGCAGAGTCCCACGATCTTATGCTTATACACAAGGGACGTGTACCAACGAGTGGACCTTATGTTAGTGTTGTCTAGGGAAAGATAATGATCGCGTGCTTCCCCCGAGTACTTGCGGTACTCCGGGATCGTGGGTGACACGAAAGCTTCCCGGATCTTATGGGTAAAGTGTGCAACCTCTACAGAGTTTAAAGCGATTCCAATAGTCGTGTCCACGGTCAAGGACAGTTGGGTAACCGCTCTTGGGCTACGTCGAACGTTTGGGAAACATTATGTGTGTGTGTGTGTGTGTGTGTGTGTGTGTGTGTGTGTGTGTGTGTGCGTGCGCGTGGACAGAGCTGTTTGAGTTAAGACAAATGACTCAACGTGTTGACTAAGTTGGAGATGATCTAAACTTGGTTTATGTTGATATATGTAACCTGTTCACATGGATACTAGACGTTTATGATGCATACTTTACAAGTATGTGGTACATGACATTGCACTCAACAATTTGCTTTTTGCAAACACTTCCTATTTTGTGCTACATCATGCCTTGTCATACTTGTTCCAAAACATGGGATGCTTGCGAGTACATTCAAAGTACTCATTGGCTTGCCACTTGTTATTTAATTGGCCAGGCATGGAAGAGCAGGAATATGAGAAAGAGTACTTCGGTGACGAACATGCGAACTAGGACGCTTCCCCAGCGAGAATGCATGTAGGGTTAAGGCAGATGGCATGGGTTCTACTTATCATGGAAGATTTCGGCTACTTGTGTTCTAATTGATGTTAGACTTTTGTTATTCAGCTTCTGTGTGTTCAGTGAGCATTGATCTCTAGGATAAATATACATGTGCGTTCCGTGATCTTGACTTATGAGTTGGGGTCCCCACACAAGTCTCGCAAAGCATAATGGGTATGGAAAGGATAAGTGGTGTGGTTTTAGCAAGCGAGTAAGCATCTGTATGGTGGCTAACTTACGATTTCAAGAGAAAGATGAGAAGCTACGCAAACGGTCGTAAACTAGTAATGATCACTAAGTAATCCTGAACTACCTACGAGTCAAACATAACCCCATCGTGTTCTCTTCTGGAATTGAAAGGAGATGGTCACGGTTACGCACACGGTTGGTGTATTTTATTTCGGGTTTAGTGTCAAGTTCTCTACAACTGGAGATTAACAAATTCCAATCTGCCATATAACCGCAGGCATTACTTTCGAAAGATCAAATCCTGTAGGGGTGTCCCAACTTAGCCCATCACAAGCTCTCATGATCAGCAGAGGTAAAACCTCCATCTTGGGGACAACCCGATGAGACTCGGAATCCCGATGCACAAGACATTTTGACAATGGTAAAACAAGTCCAGATAGACCTCCCGGCGTGTCGAAAATCCCAATAGGAGCCGCGTATCTCATTCTTAGGACACGGCGGATGAGGTACCCGTACAGTAACTGAAGTCCTGGGTTGCCCCAGGTAACCCACATAGTGCTCGAGTTTGGACCAGCACCATCAGCACTGGCCCCCTGTATTAATTTGAATAACGTACCTCGGGTAGCGCTGACTCCCTATGCGTCAAATTCAATATCATGTCTATTATGTTGGGAAAATGTTAAAACCAATGTTGGGCCTTGCTGGAGGAGTTTAATTCAAAGCAGACTATCAAGGGGGGCCCATAAACCCCAATCGCGTTAGGAACAAAAAATCAAGGAACATAACACCAGTTTAGCGAAAACTAGGGCGGCAAGAGTGGAGCAAAATACCAAGCAAAAGGATGAGCCTTCCACCCCATACCAAGTGTATATGTGCATTAATTAATATAAGAGTAATTATGATATTCAACATATCCAGGTTCCAAGATGAAACAACTTGCAACTGCACCTGCAACTAGCAATGCTATAAGAGGGGCTGAGCAAAGCAGTAACATAGCCAAACAATGGTTTGCTGGGATGGTGAAAAGGGTTAGAGGTTGTTTCATGGCATATTTGGAGCGAGTGATAACCAAGTGGTGGGTAGTGCGACATAGCGATAGCATCGAGACAACTAGCATAATAAAATAGTAGTGTGATCCAAGGTGACGGTCATCATGCCTGAGATCCCGCTCGGAAGAAGATTTAGTCCATGGATTAGAAGAAGCCACGTAGATGAACCAAGCGCAGTCGAACAATTCCTCACGGTTGCAACGAAACAGGAACTAACAAGAAGAAGCACAACCGAAAAGAAGCATACAACATGGTAAACACACAACACATAAACATGACATGATGCTCAACCAAGTATGATGCATTAAAAGTCTACATGATGCTACTCATGGCAAGAGATGATGCAAACAAAAAGATCACAACAAAGGAAGTATAAATGAGGCCGGAAACCACATATAACAATTCCGGAAAGTCCTCATACGTAAATTACAAAATTGGTCCAGATATGAACAACACATTATGTTAGAGTTGTTAAACAACAAGTTAACATGCTCCATGATGATCTACACTATTTTCTAGTCAAGTTACATATAAAGTTCATTTAATTCGGAGCTACGGCCTAAAAGATATGAGCAAAACAAGTTAAGCATGGCATTGATGCAAAATGCCTTCAAATATCAAGAACACACCCTCAAAACATGGATGCAACATGACAATATGAATCTACACACAAAACCAAGCAAGTTTCATATAGAGCATGCTCGAAACGGAGCCACGGATGAACACATACACATGAAACAAGTTTGAAACACAATCTATCCAAAAGAGCAACTAGGCATCTTACAATCATCATAATAACATGCTACAAGAACAAGACATGCACTCAAAGTACAGATTATATGCTTCGATTATCATCAAGGTCCAGGTTCATATGCATCAAGATTTAACTAACAAGATCAAAGTAAAAAGCAACTTTATAACACAGATTAGGACTTACTACAAAACTGGGCATACATGTGAGTAGAGTTAATAAGATGACAGGTTGGAGGCATGAAACAATGATGCTACAATGCAAGATCATGGCATATAAAAGCATGCAGCTCAAATAATACAACATGGCATATACATAGGAGTAACAGGTATAAGGGAATCATCAAGAGGATATTCAACCAAGAAATAAGCTGATTCTCAGACTTAGTGAAATCTGGGAATGCAAAACAGCAACATTATGACACTGACTTTGGAGGCACATACCTTCACGCATAACAACTCTAATCATTATGCAAAGGGCATGACCATATAGTAGACATGGCATACTCCAACTATCTCTATGGTTACAACTCCATATTATGAATAGATTACTTACAATGAACTTTGCAATATGGAACATGTTGTTAACAGATCGACATATTTATCATGATGACAACTTGAGAGCAAGAAAGAGACATGCTACATTAGTTTACATAGAAATAAAGGGAATGGCATCAAAATATAGGTTATACATGGTAAAACCTGCTTACAAAACATCCCCATACAACCTCTAGATCTATGGCATTCATCAAGAGAAGATTCCAAGTCAAAACAGATTCATGATGCAAACTTTGAGAAAAAAAGAGTACATGCTACTGGAACATTTAATGGCATCAAAGAGCATGGCAAGCAAGTACTAAACACCATTAACAAAACATGATTACTGAGCATGATCGTTGGAGCAGCAGGTTTGATGATAGCTTCGAGTGAAATGACAAGATGATATAACATGACAAGCAAATTGAGGGCACCAAAAGAACAAAATATACCAGGTTATAATTGCAAACAAGGGCATGGATGGATAGAGCGTAACAAGGTCATCAGAACATGATTACTAAACATCTCCAAAATATGCATAGATTTGATGGTAGCATCAATTAAACATGGCATCACAATATAACAGATTCAGACTTAGCAGAAATTATGAAGTCTCCAAAGCAAAAACAACGAGTAGGTCACTTTGCAAGCTTGTTCCAATCAACACAGGGCATATCATGAAAAGTGTATTACACCAATGCAAAGATGACATGATTTTTCCTCCTAAACATGTAAGCATGTTGATCAAAAGAAAATCACACAAAATGCTATGAAAAAGACAAAACGGCTAGTATATCAGTTTTCAGCAGCAACATGCACTTTTGCAATAGAGATTGACATGTCAATTTTCATCCTAACATGAATGGAAACCACACGAACATGTAGGGCAGGAAGAGCAGAACATGTCATGTATAGAAAATCACCACCGAGCCAATATGCACAAAGTTACAGCCACACAAACATGCATATGTGATATAATAAAAACTTAGACATAGTCATTTATAGGAAAACGAGCGCAAAATTCTATAATGCATAGCGGCTGGGATTTAGCGTGCTCACCAATCGGGCCAAGCCCTGGATGGAGGAGGTTGGGCAGGCATAGGTGACACTTGTGGCGCTCGTCCTCCTCGTGCCTGGCTCATGAGCAGGAGACGAGGACAGTGACACTCCTTGGGGAGAGACTCCTATGAGGCAGGGACGACGAGGGCGCCAGATCCGGTTGGAAGCCAATGGATCCGGTCTGCCAGCACTGGATCCGGCCATCAGCGGTGGCACACAAGGTTCGAGGCAGTGAGCAGCTCCGTGGTGGCGACAGTGTGCTGTAGGAAGAGAGGGAGAGGTGAGCATGGGGGAGAAGAGGAAGGAGACGAAGACGGAGAAAAGAGAGAAGGAGGAGGGGACATACTAGATTTGGTGGGGAGGCGGTTCTGGCAAGACCCTCGCTGGCGACGAGGTCGAGGTCATGCGGGGCGACGTTGCTGCTTCGGATCTGCCCTAGATCGGGGCTCCGAGGAGCGAGCGCTCGGGCAAAAGCTCCTGCTGGGAGCAGGGCATGGGGTTCGGGCTCATCAGGTCCCTAATGGGCTCTGGTGGGCCGCGGTCGGGATCGGCTGGTCTGGCGCGACGGGAGGTGGTGGTTGGGGCGACTTGGCGTACTGCGATAGGTCGAGGGTGGCGGCGGCTGGCCCTAGGGGCGGCGACAAGTGATGACGAGTGAACGACTACGCACGAAATTGGAGGTTGGAGGTGGCTAGAGGTAGGTGGAGGGATAGGGATGCCCAAAATTGGCAAGGGGGTTGTTTAAATAGGGTAGGGGGTTAGGGTTTGATGGTTTTGGCGGATTTTTGGTCATCGGATCTCGGTCTGACGGTTCCAGACCAGAGGGGAGAGCTAGGTGGGCTGTGTAGAAGGCCTAAGGGTGAGAAGATAGAACAGGAGGGCAGCCCAGCAACAGTATTTGGAGACCAAAAACATACGACATTAGACCGACTATGGTCTCGGCTCAGAACAAACAACAGAGAGAACTGGGAGACTGGTAACTACGAACGGATGCAAGTTTTGAAAACATGTAGATGAAATGCACCTGATGACATGGCAAAGTGCAACACGCAAGCGAATGACATGGCAACGACAACAAATAAGAAGAACTGATAACCCTCAACCGTAAGGGATCGAGATAGTCTTCGCGGGTAAGAATAACCCAATTTATTGATTCGACACACGGGGAGCCGAAGAGTATTTATAAGCTTTGACAATTGAGTTGTCAATTCAACCGCACCTGAAATATACTTACTTGCAACAAAATAGAAGTGGTAACAGCGATATGATAGTGATGATGGTGATAGTAAAAGTAAACAGCAAAATTAAATAGCAAGAGTAAATGGCAAAAGTAGCAACTAGTAACCAGCAGGATTTAAAACACTGTAGGCTAGGGAGATGGATGGTTGGGCGCTGCATGGATGAGATATATCATGATTCCAACTTGGGGCAAGGCACACGGAAAAGTAATGATCATGTAGGCAAATATCAAACATTAGGCATGTATCCCGTAGGTAGTTGTACGTGCTTGCAATAAGAACTTGCACAACATCTTTAGTCCTACCATCCCGCTACGAACGGGGCCAAAAGGAACTTATGGAGATTAATGTGCTCCTATCAAAGAGCACCGGAACAAAGCAATAAACTCAATGGATACATGTAATCCTCAAACTACGGACCATCCCCTTCGCCTACAGCAGGGGATTACTCACACATGGAAGGAGAAGTCATGGAGGGATGATGCAGTGGTGATGGTGATGACGATGGCGACGATCTCCCCTCTCCGGAGGCCAAATCAGCCTCCAGATTAGCCCTCCCGAAGAAGAACAGAGGGTGGCGGCGGCTCCGCGACGAAAACTGGGAAAAGAACTTATGATCTGGGATTTCTCCGTCACGAGCTAAAATACGGGTCAAAGTAGGGCACCAAGGGAGGTGGGGCCCACCCAGGCGACCCCCCGGCGCGGCCAGGGGGTAGGCCGCGCCACCAGGGCGCCTGGGGCCCCCCTGGCCCCCCTCTGGCCCCTCTTTTGGCTCCGGGTTCCTTCGGGTGCGTGGATTTTCTGTGATTTTTCGTGGAATTTTCTGAGATACCTAAAAATCTGTTTTCCCGCGCACAATAAAACCATACAGGCAGCTCTGCTGAAAATAGCGTCAGTCTGGGTTAGTTTAGTTCAAATCATGCAAGAATGAGGTCAAAACAATATCAAAAGTGTTTGGAAAAGTAGATATGTTTGAGACGTATCAACTCCCCCAAGCTTAGCATATTGCTTGTCCTCAAGCAATTCAGTTCAACGAACTGGACGCGACAAAGAAAACTTTGACAAACTCTTTTGCTTCATTAGATGTATATAAGCATGTACTACGAAAAGAGTCTAGCAAGTATTGAAACAGTACTATGAGGAGAATGCACTGAGCAATCCTTCTTTCAAGTGACCAATCACAAATACTTAAAAGTAAATAATATATTACTGAAAATCAAGACAAGATTACATTGCACATAGCTTGAGCATATTAGGGTGGTATCTCGCTGGCCTCCATGAGTGAAGCAAAACATAAATGCAGAGACTCCTCCAGAGTTTTAAAGGAGACTAGAACTAAGACTTTCAGAATAAATAATATCACAAGAATGTAGAAGACAATTTAACACTTTGGGACAATGCACATTACACTCAGAATGACAATTATGCTCTCCTAGTTGGTGCTTTGAAGAAAGAAGGTGGAGACTCTCAAACCGTGGCTTTTGTTGGCAAGGTTGAAAGCCCGTGGTCGGAAACAAAAACTAAACATGTACCAGAGCTCTTGGTTTTTAAAAAAACAAAGGTAAAAATGTTTTTGGGAGGTGCATATTTCGTCAACGAATGCTAGCAGATAACTCAATCACTTCTTGAGCTGGACAAGTTTGGAGGAACGGCTCCCGCATGAGGACGATCACATCCTCTTAATCTCCTTTGTTTATCACTGCGAAAGTTTTATGATTTCTCATGAACAAAGCGTGAAGGAGGGTTTGTTTGTTGTATTATCTTTTATGAGCCAGGCGCACTCTATGCCAGTTCCTTCTCGTATTATGGGTTTGCACATTAGACATGCAATCCCGGGGTGAAACTTGTCCAACTTAAAAAGATCATGAATTAACTACTACTTCCTCATGAGCTAAAACAAGGGCACAAAAACAGAAATGCTTTTGATTAATTTCGAGATGGTACACGAAAGTCTTCGTTAGGAATGGCAGGTAAATACCATGTATAGGAAGGTATGGTGGACTCATATGGCATAATAGGTTTTAAGGATTTTGGATGCACAAGCAGTCAGTCCGCTTAGTACAGGTGGAGGTTAGCAAAAGACTGGGAAGCGACCAACTAGAGAGCAATAACGCCCATAATCATGCAGAGCGACAAAGAAACATTGAATCGGGCATGAAAGTGATATAACTATTCTGAAACTCAAAGATCATCAAGGCAGAGCAGACTTTTTAGTCTTAAACATGTGTAAACATGTGCCAAGTCAATCCAAAAAATTCCCTAAAGGGAAATACCACTTTAGTATACCAGACTATGAACAGTGCAATGCATGTAAATCATTTCAATAACACATTATATACTCTAGCTATTCGAGACTAGCCACAAGGAAAGCATGAACCACTGGAAGAGCATTGTAAACATAGCACTATGTCGCTACAAGCTGGTCTCTACATCATAAGTACAGGCATATGTACAAAAGTAGAAACAAGAAGAGTTCATACCGGTCTTCCTTGTTGCTTCCCTTCAGTCGATCGTCATTACTGCCTCGTCACTTGCACGATCGAACGTAGGAAATATAATTAAATGCCATCACGGACTCGAGCTGAACTCTGAATACAAAGCAAACTAAAGAGAGAAAGGGAATCTTTTTTGGTTATTTCAAAGGTTGAACGAAAGCAAAAGAAAGAGAAAATCTTTTTGTTGTTTTTGCAAAGAGAGAAATAAAGAAGAACGGGCAAAACCTTCGAAAAGATCAAAGCGAATAAAACGGATAATACAATGGAAAGATGAGAGGGGCACGTACTCCCCCAAGCTTAGGCTTTTGGCCTAAGTTGGTAGCAGCTACTGCCCCTAGGAGCCTCCTGCTCCGGGGGTATGGTAGTGAGTCCAAGGGTCGTAGAAGGATGCTGGCGCGTACACAGAACTCCTCGGAGTCTCCCACGAGGAAGGGTCCGTGCGCCAAGCAGAGGAAGACCCTTCACCAAACTCGGTGGCGGTTTCTTCCTGAAAAGGTGGTAAC
Source organism: Secale cereale (assembly GCA_902687465.1). Taxonomy (NCBI): domain Eukaryota; kingdom Viridiplantae; phylum Streptophyta; class Magnoliopsida; order Poales; family Poaceae; genus Secale; species Secale cereale. Next base: position 349,188,473 of record LR738711.1, read on the forward strand.
TCACCGTGCTCCTCCTCATCGGGCACAACCCCCTCCATGGGGTTATGAAACCGATGCTGGGCCATGAACTCATCGAACTGGATAACATCAAAGGACCATCCGTTCCTGCGAGAAAAATCAAATAAAAGAGGTGCAGGTAGACGGATCTCACGTTCCGTGGTAGTTCCGAAACGCAAGATATAAACAAGATTATCAAGCTCAGAAGCCATGGTAACAAACTTATGCCTTTTCATAGCAGCAAGATCAAAGCTTAAATAAGTAAAAGGGTTATCATCAGGGTGTGGGGTGCCTCCAAGATGTTCTAAGATAAGTGTGGCATAAACGCCACCATATAAGTCTCCCTTGTTACCATTCATAGCAAGGCGTCGAGCAATTAAGGCACCTAGATTATAATCAGACCTCCCTGAGAGGGCTGCCGCCAGTATAGCAATATCCGGCGCAGAAGTGTTGCTCGTGTTGTCACGAGCTAACACCCCTCTAGCAACATAATATGCAAAATACCTGAGGTGAGGAAATAAGATGCTGGAGATCTTTGACCGATGAATATCCCTCGTACCCATGCTGCAGAGAGAGTTGAAGACGGTTTTCAGCTCGGAGGGCTGAGAGGTCATCCTAGCCGTCCTTCCAACATTCGGCACACCTATTATTTCACAAAACTTCCCCAAGGTCATGGTGATAAGATCATTGTAAATTTTAAAATCAATAGCACCTGAATCAGGATTATATCTAAAACTGTTAATGAAACTGGAGGTGAGTTTTTGATACTGAGTAACACGGCACGTGACGAGCCGTGTCAGACCTGCATTAGCACAAAGATTATAAAACTAATCCTTGATTCCCGCAGCTTCAAGGAATTCATCACATGGAAACGTCATAGCATGTGCTAGACTTGTGTCTTCAAACAACTCCAGGGGCACATGATCTTCATTATAGCTCACCCTAGCAGTCGAGGGTGAAGCTGGGCTCTAGTAACTCGATCGGAGTGTGCAGGCCTTCTCTTCTCAAGCCACCCCTTTGCCCTTCCTAACAAACTCATTTCTGAATTTTTTTGACAAATTACAAAAACAAGGATTAAAACAAGGTGGGTTAAGGCAAACTACTCAACTCACTTGCCCACGGCATAAACTTGCATCAAAACTTGGAAAATAACTTTCTACACATGCATGCAAGCTCATCTATACAGCACCAAGAACTTCTAAATACTCACAAATGAAGCCACCAATCAGAAATCTAATTGGAGGGGTGGATGAGTCACATACCAGGGAGTATTTGTTCAAAATCTCAGCTCAAATGATAGGCTGTAGAGAGAGATCGAAGAATCGCCTCCAAGAACAGCAAGAACGCAAGAACAAGTGCAGAACTCGCGTTTTTGGAGATAAAGAGAGAGAGAGGAAGAAGACTTACCTGGAGGGGGGGCTCGTGGGCCCCAGGAGCCCTGTGGGCGCGGCCAGGGGGCAGGCTGCGCCAGCTGGCCGCCTGGGCCACTGGTGGGTCCCCCTGGCTGGCCCCAGGCACCTCTGGGTCACTCCCGGTGTGGAAATTTTTATTTTTATTTTTCTGGAATTTTTCTGAAAACTTCACTGTTGAAATTTTTTCGAAATTCAAAAAGCTGCAAGACTTTCTGAAAACTTAAAGCAGTGATTAGTATTGTGAAGCTTCAAAACATAAGCACTTGGTACTGCAAAGAGAACAAAAACTAAAATAGATGAAAACATAACAAGCTCAACTTTTTATCTATATAAAACATGTTGACTAGTAAGGTTGATCAAGTCTTACCAACAAACATGCGATATATAGAGCAAAAAGTCTCACCTCTTACGAAGTAATCACTGAACCTTTACTTTGATGGACATTGTCCCCACCATAATAGTTTTGTATTTGTGGTGCACATGTAGTGGACAGTCCCATTCTCCAATCTTCACGGTCTCGATATTTTCTATAGAGTTGAGGCCATGCCTCCTGTCGGTCTTCTTTGGAAAATACATCGTGTGTTCTTTATCATTCACATTGATGGTAACCTTCCCTTTATTGCAATCAATAATAGCACCTGCGGTGTTAAGAAAAGGTCTACCAAGAATAATGGACATGCTCCCATCCTCAGGCATGTCAAGCACAACAAAATCAGTAAGAATCAAACAATTAGCAACTTCTACGGGAACATCCTCACAAATACCTATCGGAACGGCGGTTGACTTGTCAGCCATCTGAAGGGAGATATCTGTAGGAATTAGTTTCTCTAAACAAAGCCTCTTGTAAAGAGAGAGAGGCATAACACTCACTCCTGCTCCAAGATCACACAAAGCAGTTTTGACATAATTATTCTTTATGGAGCAAGGAATGGTGGGTATACCTGGATCACCGAGCTTCTCAGGAATCTTGCCACTGAAAGAGTAGTTAGCAAGCATAGTAGATATTGCTTCATTAGGAACTTTTCTTTTATTAGTGACAATATCTTTCATATATTTTGAATAAGGAGGTAACTTAATAGCATCAGTCAAAGGGATTTGAAGAAAAAGAGGCTTAATCCACTCACAGAACTTATTGTAATGCTCTTCTTCTTTAGATTTGATGGACTTACCTGGAAAGGGCATGGGTTTCTGTACCCATGGTTCTCTTTCCTTCCCATGTTTTCTTGCGATGAAGTCTTCTTTAGTGTACCTCTTACGTTTGTCAGGTGCTTCTTCTTCTCGAACTTCAGGCGGATCATTCTTCTCATTATCCTTATCTCCAGGTTCAGCACCTTCTTCAGTCTCAGCATCGGAGATAGATACACTGTTGGGATCAACAGCTGGCTCTTCATCTTTAATAGGATCATTGGAATTGTCAGCCTCCTTATGTTTCTTCTTCTTTTTTGGAGAGCCAACAAAGTCTTCTTCTTGCATTTGAGAATCTTGCTCGATTCTCCTCGGATGCCCCTCTGGATAGAGAGGATTTTGAGTGCTAGTTCCTCCTCGGGTCTTAATCCCGAAGACCTGCAAATCATCTTGTTTGGCATTGTTAGCAAGCAAATCTTTTTGCACATTAGAAATTTGTTCAAGCTGAGTTTGTACCATATGAAAATGCTTCACAAGACATTGAACATCATTAACTGTTCTACCTAGAACATCAAGCAAACTTTTAATAGCAAGGGAATTATCATGCAACTGACTTTGTATCCTCTCATTAAAATGATTTTGTTTCATAATATAATTATCAAACTCATCTAAACATTGATCAGGAGGCTTACCATGAGGGATGTCACTTGCGTTGAAATCTAAAAGAGAGTGTACCTCTACCATAGGAGGGTGAGTGGTAGGCTCACACAGCTTCTCAATAGGGGGTAGATTCTTCACGTCTTCAGCTTTAATACCTTTCTCTTTAATAGACTTCTTTGCTTCTCGCATATCTTCGAGGCTTAGAACAAACATGCCCCTCTTCTTTGGTGGTGGAGGTGGTTCAGGGACGGACCGATCTTCATGGTTTTTGGCAATCCTGCCCATCAAATCTTCTGCATCTTTCGACGTTCTTTTCCTGAAAACACAACCAACACAACTGTCCAAATAGGACCTGGATTCATCAATTAGACCAGCATAGAATTTATCGATTAATTCGTTCTTAGGGACTTCATGTCCTGGTCTAGCCCGAATCAGACCGCAGTACCTCCCCCAAGCTTTAGGGAGGGACTCTGTCGGGGAAACTGATTGCCCACGAACACCTATGGGACCGGAGCCCCTTTTCGGTACGGCAAGGGAGCGGAGGGAGCACGAAGAGCAGATCGAGGGGCACACACGAGTAGTTTACCCAGGTTCGGACCGCACGGATGCGTAAAACCCTACTCCTGCCTTGGTTGTATTGAGTTCGTGAGCTCGGGAGCTTGAAGATCTACAGGACCAGCTACACCGAACGAGGGAGTGATCAAGTTTCTGGGATCGAACCCCCTCTATGTTGTGCATGGGCCTCCTTTTATAGCTCAAAGGGGTCACCGACAGGCGCCAACGTAGAGGAGAGTAAAAATGTAAAACTGGTGGTGGTTGTAACAGTGCATGAACAGTATATGAACAGTGGTCTTCACCTAACCTCGACGGTGGGGGACAAGGGCATTGAATGCCCATCGCCGTCGCCCCAAAAGCGTCCGTCCATGCGTCTCCGTCCGCCACGGCGATAGCCTCGTCACCGCGGCTCGCCACCGTGTACCCCAGGCTGCACAGCCATCTGCCACGTGCCCCTGGAAGGGCCCCAGGGTGACGCGTGGCCAGATGAGCTGGAGCACAGGCACACAGCGTAAGCTTCCCCCGGCAAGCACCTTGCCGGGGTTGCAATCTTGCCGGGTCCGGAAGCTTGTCGCTCTCCGGGTCCTGCCGGGGCGCGTGATGCGCCACGATATACCTTCTTGGGGTGCCGTTCTTTGGCCTTCCTGGCAAGCTCCTCTCGCCAGGGTCTTGTGCTGGAACGATAACCTTGAGCCTGGTGCAGCCTTCCCGGCAAGCTCCTCTTGCCGGGGTCTTGTCTCTTAACTTGGATACTTTGTTCTTGAATGGCTTAAAGGGGTCTAGAGTGGGCTTTAGCGAGCGCGTGGTGAGCATGACCATGGGACGCTGCTACTGCCCGTGCACAAGTCGGGATACTAAGGTACCCCTACTTTAGTACACCGACAGGAGCCCCCGGGCCTGGGCCACACACGGTGCCGAGCGCTGTTGGGCCAGGCCCAGAATAGTGCACGGGCACACGCGGCCCACGGCGCGCCGTTTCCCACTCCAGATTCGCCACATCCCTCCCTAAAGGCACGCGTCGATTGCGGCGTCGTGGGAGAGATCGTGGCCTGTTTCTTTAATGGGGAAATGCGGAACGTCCCCCACTTCCCCCTTAAAAGCAGATGAAGCAGGGGCAGTTTCCCCCCATCGCTTTCATTGTGTCTTGAATCTCCAGAAACCCCCGCCGCTCTCTGCCTTCGCAAAGGTCGACAGAGAGCCGAGCTCCACCCTTCCTCAGCCGTCTTCACCACCCGCAGTGCCGTCGACCTCCCTCGCTGTCCCCGCCATGGCCCCGAAGAGCGACAAGGCGAAGAGCGACAAGGCGAAGAGCGACAAGGCGAAGAGCGACCAGGCGAAGAAGGAGAAGTCCGACAAGGCGGCGAAGCTGGCAGCCATGCGGAGAAGGATGGTGGTCTTCCCGCCGAGGCTTGGCGCGAGGGAGCTACGGGACAAGTACTACTTGTTCTGGGCGAGGGAGACAAAAGCTCACCCGCGCACCAGAGTCCTTCCCGCCGCAGCCGTCGACCTGTACCCGGGAGGTTACCACTACTTCGCTTCATTTTTCCATTGCGGCCTGTGTCCTCCGTATTCAGAGTTCTTCTGCGATGTGATGAACACATACGGATTCCACCTCTTAGATTTCACCCCGAACGTCGTCCTCACTTTAGCCGTTTTCGCACATCTGTGCGAAAACTACGTCGGGGTCCACCCAAATGTAGCTCTCTTCCACCACTTCTTCACGCCTAGAGTAGAGTGCGGATCTCCACTCTCTCGTGGTATTTCCTGGATCTTCAGGCTCGGCAAGAAGGAGGCGTACTTGATTGGGGAGCTTCGCGGCAAGTGGGAGGAGTGGCGGGCCGATTGGTGCTGGGTTATGGAAGATGAGCCTGAGCAATTCACCTCGCCGCGCCAGACTGCAATAGTGCGCGGCAGGGATTGGAGTGACTTGGCCCCGGAGGACGACAAGCTGCAGATTGCCCTTACTAGGATCCTTCGTCTCCGGGCCGCCAACCTTACTATAGGTGAAGTTGGGGCCGATTTCCTCCGCCGCCGCATTGCCCCTCTGTAAGAAAGGAAGAGGCCTGCCTAGGAGTTCGGCAACACAGCAGACCGCATGAGGCTGCGCCCCGGGCTGAATTACAACTTCACTGTCTTGGAACTCAAGGGGATGGTCCGGGAGCTGTTCAAACATGACCCCAAGCACAAGGAGTGGCTCACTCCGTCCCGGGGAGTAGTTCCGTTATGCAACAACACTGCTCTTAGTGCCATCCGCGCGACAATGCCGGAGTGTGATTCCCACGGGGTCGTCCCCACTTGGCTGATGCCTTCAACGGAGACCGTGTAGGCCTTCTTCGACAGCCTGGTCGAACGGCCACGCAACCCCGAGGAGAGAAAGGGTCTCACCCAGGAGACCACCGAACGGGATGTGGCATATATAGCCAACAGGATGGAGGAGGCCGCCGCAGCGGCGGCCGCAGGGGAGTTTGGGTACACCATGGAAGAAGCGGAAGCGGCGGACGCGGTGAGCTAGGCCGAGGAGGAGGAAATCCTCAGGCTATTGAAGATTGCGCCCGAGGAGTTTGCCGGGGAGCCTGCCCGGGAGCCTGCCGGGATGAGCGAGACTGCCGGGCAAGGCACTGAATCCAGTGAGCCCGCCGAGGAGGACGCCGAATCGGGTGATTCTGACGAAGACTCTGGCAGATCTCTGAATCTCGACGACGACGCCTCCTCATCCTCACAGAACTCTCCGCCACCACCAAGCCTTCCACCGCCGCAGAAGAAGCACCTCCGCAAGACCGCCGAGACGGCGAGGCTGCAGGCGCCCCGACAGTAGCCGAAGCGTCGTGCGACGCACGCCACCACGACGAGCAAGGTCGTCGATGAGGCGCCCCGTGTCCCAGCGGCAAGCAGAGGGGGGTCTTCCCGGAGCGGCTCTGGTGTTCCTTCCGCCCCTCGGTCCTCGGGGACGACCGGAGCGGGGTCTTCACAACCCGCGGCTCCGGAGCCCGCCAAGCGCCCGAGGGAGCCTTCTCCTCCAGCTCCTCGCGCTTGAGCGCGCGAGGCGGAGTTTGACTTCTCTGCCCTCAGCTCCGATGAAGAGGAGGAAGAGTAAGCACTTGCAATTACTATTTCCTTTTATTTTTGTTGCTTTTGTCTTGATTTCTTTTCGCCCAACTCTGATCTTGTTTGGCTTCCTAGACATTGACCCAGAGGATGGCGAAGAGGGCCAAGATCCCTGTGGTTGACCTTGAGGACGACGAGCTGGCCGCAGCGACGGGGGATGCACCAGCGACGAACTTGCCGGACCAGCCTGTTGCTCCGGAGAGCAGCCCCCAGCGTAGCCCCCAGCGTAAGTTCTTGTGTTATTTTTTCTGCTTGACGGGCGCGCTTGAGGTTGTTATCCTTACTAACGTCTTGTTTGTTTGTTGCCTTGTCCAGAAGTGGAGCCGCAGCTGCAGGAGCACCGAGAGGCCGCCCCCGACTAGCCGCTTGTTCCACCCTCCCCGCCAAGGATGAGCTCCCCGGCGAGGGACAGCGCTCCACCAAGGGTGGGTACTCCGCCAAGGGCGAGTACCCCGCTGAGGGCGACCAGCCCGACAAGGGGGAGAACCCCGCCAAGGGAAGGCGCCAGCGGCCCTCCGCCGGCGGGGGCTTCTACTACGCCGCCGAGGGAGAACTCCCCGGTGAGGGACCCCGTTATTTAAGAGGCCCGCGAAGGTAAACCCTTGTAATCTTCTTTTCTTGAATTCTTCTTTTTTGGATATTTGCTTGACGATCTTTCTTTTCTTTTTCTTCTGTCAGATCAGCCCGCCCCGGAGCCGATGGAGACGGAGACCATTGCCGAGGAGGAGGTGCGCGGCGACGCCGGCGACGCCACCACCGCTGAAGGAATGACCGGCGCCGACGAGCCAACCGCTGAGGAGACTGCCCCGACCGCTGAAGCGGCAGCTGGGCTAGGGACCGGCGACCGCACTGCTGGCCCTGAGGCCGCAGGAGCGCCGGACGCTGCGCCGGCCGCCGACCCCTCCGCCCCCGCGGCTGGGTCAGGCGTCTATCTGGAGGCCGCCAACGGGGTCTTTATCGAAGTCCCGTGGGCGTCCTCATCAAGGGCACTCGCGGAGGGGGAGACCTTCGACGGAGAAGTTCTCGCCTCCGCCGGGCTGAAGATTGTCGACGCGCCCGGCAGCAGCGACGAGCCCGAAGAGGAGCAACTCCTTCGCCGGCTTCTGGCCTTGTACCGGGCAAGGCAGGCTAAGTTGGAGTCCCGGGAGGCTCTGGCTGCCAAGGCTGGTGCTGATCTGGAGAAGCGTGCCGTGGAGCTCCGTGCCGCCAACCAGGTGGCCCTCCGAAACTTGGCGGAGGAGCGTGAAGAGCTTGCCAGAGCACACCAGGCGTTCCTCCTCGGGAAGGCCGAGGTGGAAGAGCAGCAGCGACTGGCCGCCGAGGATCTGTCTCGGCGGGAGGGAGAGCTCAACCAGCGGAAGGTCGACCTCGATAGCCACGAGGACGACCTCACCACTTGTGAGCAGGCCATTGGCGGGGCTCTGCAGGAGGCGAGGGACGCCGCTGCTGCCGCAGAGACCGCCAAGAGGGATCTGGAGGCCCGGGTGGCGCAGATGGAGACGAACTTGAAGGCGAGCGAGGACAGGGTCGCCACGCTCAACGTGGCGCGGGAGAAGGACGCCCACACCAACTCGGAGCTGCAAGTCCGCCTCTCCGAGAAAGGAAAAGAACTCAACGACGCCAAGGACTCCATCGCAGATTTGGAGCTGAAGGTCTCCACCCTCAATGACTCACTTGACGCCGCCCGGGACCGTGAAACGAAACTGAAAGAGGATCTCCGGTCTGAAAGGGCGCTGTTGGACAGCGCCGCCCTGTCGCACAACAACTTCCAGCGTACGGTGGAGCAGTGGACCGAGGAGCTCATCACCTTCGCCGCCAACATCGACAAGGAGATGGTGGCGCTGAGGGCGGAGCACCTCGTGTACTCCCCGGACGAGAGCCTCCCCCACAGCGCCAAGCTGAGCCTGTTCTTCAGGGGAGTGGCACCTGCTCTTGCGCGGCTACGGGAGAGGATCCCCGCGTAGCTGGCTGACGAGGCGCGCCGGCTTTGCACGGGTACTATGGAGCGGGTGTTGTCGAAGATCGTCTACCGCAACCCCGGGATCAACCTCGTCAACGTCCTCCGGACCCTGCCGCCCGAAGCTGACCAGGAGGCGTTGAAGGCCCATGTTGCCCACATAGTAGCCAAGGCGGGCAAGATCAAGAGGGTCGACGGAGACCGAAGAGACTAGGCTCCCTCCTTTCTGCTTCCTTTGTCGCTGTCGATTAAGTCATAGGTAGTAGTTGGTTAGAACAGCGGCAAGCTATCTTGTAATATAACTTTATTTTGGATAATCAATGCAGTGTTATCTCGCTTGTTTAGTCCCTTCACTTTGTATGTTTTCCACCCTACGCTTTTAGGGAACTTGCCGGCAAAGGGACCCTTGCCGCGAGTGCTGAGTGCGGGACTCTTAGCAGCCTGCTAGCAATGCCCTTGCCGGCAAGAAACCTTGCCGCAGCTAGTCGTAGCACACTTAGATTGCTGAGCGAACTCGAAAACGAAGTAAGGGCGCGACACTTGTCGCGGCTCACTTAAGTCGTTGAGCGTGCTCGAAGCAAAGTAAGGGTGCGGCTAGCTACGGGTAGGTTCCTCCGCGCACAGGTTTTCCATACAAAGTGTGGTTGTTCAAGGAAGACAACTAAAAATTTAAAAATTTGAAATGCTCAAACTCTGGCAACTTAGCTTTCATGGATTGTTTGCTTCCCGACAAGGCTTCCCTTTCTTGAACAGCACTTGGTTCATACCTCTATCTCCTTCCTCCCCCGGCAAACTTGTGCGCGAGGAACACTTCTTCTGTTTCAGAGAGAAAGGCAAAGAGGAGGAAACACAAGTATGGAGCCTTGCGGCTTGCTATTGCTTACCGGGGATGTGTGCTGCATAAAGTGTCAGATGATACATGCAAGTAAAAGGAAAAGGCATGAAATGAGAAATGGTGCAAGGCACAAAAGTTTTACTGATGCACGGGGTCTGCGCCCGGCTTTGTACAAAGGTTTACATGCAACAGCGGCAAGACTTGTACAAAAGGTGGTTGCCGGAGTGGATCACGGCAACCGCGCCTCATGGGTGAAACTTGCGAAGATGCTCTATGTTCCAGGAGTTGCTCACCGGTAAGCCTTCTTCGGTCTCAAGGCGGACAGCGCCGGGCCTTGTGACTTGTCTCACCCGATAAGGGCCTTCCCACTTCGGTGTCAACTTGTTGGAGTTCTTGGCGGACTGAACGCGCCGAAGAACAAGGTCGCCTTCCTCGAGACTCCTGGCCCTGACCTTGCGGCTGTGATAGCGGCGCAAAGCTTGCTGGTATCGAGCAGCTCGTACAGCAGCCTGGAGACGGTCCTCCTCGAGGAGCAATGCATCATCTTGCCGCAGTTGCTCTTGCTCGAGCTCGTCGTAAGCGAGTACTCGAGGAGACCCGTATACGAGTTCCGTGGGGAGAACTGCCTCTGCTCCGTAGACAAGAGCAAAGGGTGTCTGTCCGATGGCTCGATTTGGTGTCGTCCTGATTGACCAAAGAGCCGCCGGCAACTCCTCTATCCAGTTTCTTCCGCACTTGTGCAGCCTGTCGAAGGTTCTTGTCTTGAGTCTGCGCAGCACTTCAACGTTTGCCCTCTCCGCTTGACCATTGCTCCTTGGGTGAGAAACGGAAGCGAAGCAGACCTTGGCGCCAAGGTCTTGGACGTATTGCATGAAGGTGCGACTTGTGAACTGTGTGCCGTTGTCGGTGATGATCCTATTAGGGATTCCGAAACGGCAAACAATTGATCTGAAGAACCTCACCGCTGACTGTGCTGTCACCTTCCTCACTGGTTCCACTTCCGGCCACTTTGTGAACTTGTCGATTGCAACGTACAAGTACTCAAAGCCCCCGACAGCGCGGGAAAAGGGGCCGAGGATGTCGAGCCCCCAGACCGAGAAGGGCCGGGACAAAGGGATCGTCTGGAGAGCTTGAGCTGGCTGGTGTATTTGCTTGGCATGGAACTGGCACGCTTCACACTTGGTTACTTGTGCAGTTTCATCTTGGAGGGCTTCTGGCCAAAATAAACCTTGCCGGAACGCCTTCCCGGCAAGTGCTCTTGCGCCAATGTGGTGACCACATATGCCTCCGTGTATTTCCGCCAACAGCTTCTGTCCATCTTCCCGAGAAATGCACTTCAATCTGACACCATTGAGTCTTCTTCTGTATAGCTCGTTGCCGACGAACTGATGCATACTTGACTGCTTGGTAATCCTCTCTATCTCTTCTGGTTCTTCGGGAAGTTCTCCAGTTTGAAGAAAGCGGACGATTTGCTGTGCCCATGCTGGAGCCTGAGGCTCAACAGCAAGGACAAAAGGCATGAGTGCTGCTGCGGGGACGTCAGCTTCTACGGCAAGAACCTGCGGCTCTGCCGGAGCTGAACGTCCCCCGGCAAGGCTGCCGGGGCAAGACTTGTCGGGAATGCCTGCTTCAACTGTACAGACCCTTGGGTGTGCAGGAGCAGACTGTTCCTCAGCAACTTGATCGTTGATCTTGGGGACCTTGGCGGCAGTTTCGGGAAGGTCCGCCGACAAGTAGTCGCCGGAGACCAACTTCCTCTTCTTGCTTTGCCCGACTGATGGTGTAATGGATGGTTGAGTTAGCTTGAGCATGAAGGTCCCTGGTTCCACATGTAACTTCATCGCAGCACACTTTGAGAGGCCATCTGCGATATCATTTTGAGCACTTGGGACGTGCTCCATTTGTAGGCCTTCAAAGTGTTCTTCAAGCTTCCTCACTTCATCGACATAAGCTTCCATCAAAGGACTCTGGTAACTCTTGTTTACTTGTCGGACTACTAATTGCGAGTCCCCCCGCACAATCAGCTTCTTGATCCCAAGTTCGGCCGCAATTCTGAGACCGGCAAGCAAACCTTCATACTCAGCAGTATTGTTTGTTGCTTGCTCCTTGGGAAAGTGCATTTGAACAACATACTTGAGTGCTCTCCGGTGGGCGCTATGAGTAACACGTCGGCGCCGGCGCCTTGCAGCGAGAAGGCACCATCGAAGTACATTATCCACTCTTTGCTTGCTTCTTGGACGGGGATGCTTGTCTCTGGAACTTCTTCATCTGGTGTTGGGGTCCATTCTGCTATGAATTCTGCCAAAGCTCTGCTCTGGATAGTTGAGGTACTCTCAAACTTGAGACCAAAGCTTGATAGCTCTAGTGCCCACTCGACGATCCTGCCTGTTGCTTCTGGATTCTGCAATATCCTCTTCAATGGAAAGCGAGTGACCACCGTTATCTCGTGTGCTTGGAAGTAATGGCGCAGCTTCCTTGAGGCCATGAGGAGGCCGAACAGCAACTTCTGCACCCCAGAGTATCTTGACCTAGCCCCCTGCAAGAGGGAACTTACAAAATAAACTGGGCGCTGCACCATCTTCTTTCGCACTTCCCCTTGTTCCTACGCAGACTTGTCCTTGTCGAGGCCGGAGCTTGTCGGGGAAGCCCCCTGTTTGTCGCTGGATGTGCTTGCCGGGGCTGTGGACTCCTCCTCTGCCTCCCTCTCCGCTACCAACGCAGCACTAACCACTTGATTAGTTGCTGCTAAGTATAGCAGCAACTTCTCTTGCGGCTTAGGTGCGACAAGTATAGGAGTGGAGGACAGGTATCCTTTCAAGTCATGCAGCGCTGCCTCCGCTTCCGGAGTCCATTTCATTGGACCTGCCTTTTTCAAGATTTTGAAGAAATGCATGGCGCGTTCTGCAGACTTTGAAATGAACCTGCTGAGGGCAGCCACGCAACCCGCGAGCCTCCGTACATCCTTGACGCGCTTCGGGGCTTCGATCTGCTCGATGGCCTTGATCTTGTCGGGATTGGCTTCAATGCCCCTCTGGGACACAAAGAACCCGAGAAGCTTGCCGGAGGGGACTCCGAAAACGCACTTCTCGGGGTTCAACTTGAGCTGTATCTTGCGCAGATTCTCAAAGGTTTCTTCTAGGTCTTGAACTAAGGTATTCTTGCTCTTGCTTTTGACCACTGTATCATCCATGTAGGCTTCTATGTTCCTGTGTATCTGTGGCTCAAAAGCAGTGTGGACCACCCTTGCAAATGTTGAGCCCGCATTCTTCAATCCAAAGGGCATGCGTATGAAGCAATATGTGCCACATGGAGTAATACATGCGGTCTTCTCTTCATCTTCCTCAGCCATGAATATCTGGTGGTATCCGGAGTATGCATCAAGAAATGAAAGCAACTCACACATGGCCGTGGAGTCAACGATCTGGTCAATGCGCGGCAAGGTAAATGGGTCCTTGGGACAAGCTTTATTCACATCTGTGAAGTCTATACAAAGTCTCCATTTCCCATTAGCCTTACGCACGACAACTGGATTAGCCAACCACGTGGGATGTAGTACACCTCTAACAAGGCCTGCTGCTTCCAACTTCTTGATTTCTTCGGCTATGAATTCTTGGCTCTCCACCGCTTGCTTCCTGACCTTCTGCTTGACGGGCCGCGCGTGAGGACAAACAGCAAGCTTGTGCTCAATTACCTTTCTGGGAACGCCGAGGATGTCATATGGTTGCCATGCAAACACATCGACATTCGCCCGCAGGAAGGCAACGAGCGCGCTTTCCTATTTGGGGTCGAGCGTAGCACTGATGGTGAAAGTACCACCAGTGCCGTCCTCCTTGGCGGACACCTTCTTGGTTGCCGGTGGAGCTGCCATTCCTTTCTTGCACTTGCCGGTGGATCTCGATGGTGCGTCCTCGACGGCAGCGCAGCACTCCGAAGAGGTGCGTTTGCCGGAGTGGGCCCCAGAGCTCTTGCCGGACTTGGTCTTCCCCCCGGGAGCTTCAGCGGCTAGTGTGTTGCTGTCTGCCGCGGCTGCTGCGTCCCGGTAAATCTTGTCGGCGCAAATAAGCGTGTCCTTCTTGTCACCGGGGACAGAGATGACGCTTATTGGCCCCTGCATCTTGAGCATATTGTAAGCATTGTGGGAGGCCGCCATGAACTTGGCGAGCGCAGGACGGCAAAGTATCCCATTGTACGACAATGGGATATCGGCGACGTCGAAGGTGATCCTCTCCGTCCTGAAGTTAAGTTCTCCGCCAAAGGTTACCGGCAGCGTGATCTTTCCCTTCGGCTTGCTCCTTCCCGGGTTGATCCCTTGGAACGTCCCGGTTTCATCGAGCTCGCTGTCGGGGATTTGCAGCTTCTTGATCACAGCGGAGGAGATCAAGTTGAGGCCGGCCCCGCCGTCAACCAACATCTTGGTGACCTTGAGGTTGCGGATAGTTGGTGAAACCAACATCGGCAAGCACCCGACCGCAGTTGTGCGGTCAGGGTGGTCCTCAAGATCGAAGATGATGGGCGTGCCGGACCATTTCAGAAGCTTGCGCGACTCGACAGGTGGCTCAGCTGCATTCACTTCAAGCACCCACTGTTTGAGTTGGCGGTGGGAAGTGTGCAGAGAGGCGCCCCCATCGATGCACAGAACATCTGTGGCCTTCTGGAACTCCTGCTCGCTGTTATCTCCGTCATCCATATCCTCGTCATCGTCTTCATCTTCGTCCTTGTCGCGGCCCCGGGGAGGTCTGTCTCCTTGCCGCTGCTTGGCCTTGCCGCGGCGTCCTCCCTGGCCATTGAACGGCCGCTTCTTGCTTGGCTCTCCCCCGCCTCCTTGGGCCTTCTCCTTGTCGCGACGCTCGTATTCAGCCTTCTGCTGTTCTATGAGGTACTCTACCCTCTTGCAGTTCTGGAGATCGTGGCCCTTGGTGCGGTGGATCTTACAGTACTGCTTGTTGGAGCCGTCCTGCTTGTCGGCTGCCGCTACAGGGGTGGCCTCCTTGCCGGAGCCACCAGCATGTGTCTTCTTGGCGGCAGCCTCCTTGCCGGTCTGCTCGACAACTAGTACCTCCTTGTTCTTCTTCTTCTTGTTGTTCCGCCGCCGGTTTTTCCTTGCCGGGGCGGCATCCTCGCTGTCCGTTCCTCCTGCTCCAGTATCCTCTCCGGGGAGTCTCCTCCCCTCTTCGGCACGCGCACACTTATCAGCCAGAGTGTAAAGCTCGCTGACGTCCCAGATCTTGGTCATCGCCATCTCCTCCCTCATCCGGCGGTTACGCACGTTCTGGTGGAACGCGCTGATAACCGCGGCAGGGTGGACATCGGGGATATTGTGCTGAACGCGGCTGAACCTTTGGATGTACTTGCGCAGGGATTCTCCCTCCTTCTGGGCAAGAATGTGGAGATCGCTCTCCTGGCCGTGGGGTTTGTGGCCGCCCGTGAAGGCGCCGACAAACTGGTGGCACAGATCTGCCCAAGAGGAGATGGAGTTCTTCGGCAAGTGCATAAGCCAAGACCTGACGTTTGGCTTAAGCACGAGCGGGAAGTAGTTTGCTAAGATCTTCTCGTCGCGTCCCCCGGCAGCCTGCACCGCAATGGTGTAGATGCTGAGGAACTCCGAGGGGTGTGTCTTGCCGTCGTACTTCTCGGGTACGTCAGGCTTGAAGTTCTTCATGCTGGGCCACTGGACTTGCCGCAGCTCTCGGGTGAACGCAGGGCAACCTGCCGCGTACGGCAAGTCGCCTGGTTCACCGGGCGCGTGCATGTCAACAGCAGTCCCAGCGCGCTGGTCGGACTGTCTTCGGGCTTCTCTTCGACGCTCGATATGAGTTCGAGCGTCCTCTTGTCGCCAGTCGTCAAGGACTTGGCGCTGATCGTGGCGAGCCCGTGGATCCGACGACGCTGTGGAGTCATCGTCGACGTTGATCCGGCGGGTCGGCGATTTCTGCTTCCGCGGCGGGGAGTGCACGGTAGTTGCACCCCCGGCGGTCTTGTCTCCATCGGCCTTCGCTTGGTCGGCTTGCTACGGCCGTGATGTTGCCGGCTGCTGTGGCGTGTCATTGTTGGCGAAGGCGATGAGGCTCTGGATTGTAGCCCTCCAGTCTTCGGCCTTGTCCGCCGCTGGAGGGAAGCCGGGGAGCAGCTGAGCTCTGGCGAGAGTTTCAGCTGGAGTGGAAGGGAGCGGTGGCGAGCGGTGCGAGGAGCGAGATATGCTCGGACTTCTAACAGCGTTAGAAGGAGCAGGTTCTCGCCCCGGCGACCGCGCCTTGCTCGTGCCAGCACGCTGGCCTTGAGCGTCCCGCGACCCGCCAGTTTGGCCTTGTTCCAGCAGGCGGATGGTACTGTGGGTACCACGCCTCTGCTGGCCCGGCACCTCCTGAGAGGGACGGGGAGCATGCACGGACGTCGAGGCCTTGGAGTTCGCCTGGCCGTCCGTCTTGTCCTTGGACTTGGCGGCGCCGTGAGTGTCCTCACCGGCGTCCACCCTTCCGCCACCGTCTACCCCACCAACCGTTGGTTCTGGTGGTGGTGGGATTGACGCGGACGGGCCTCCGACCTCCGAAGCCTTCTTCTTCGGAGGCATGTTGAGGTAGCCAATGAGGTTGATGAAGCTGGAAAGGTTATTGAAGATTGCGCCCGCGTGAGCGCT
Source organism: Secale cereale (assembly GCA_902687465.1). Lineage (NCBI taxonomy): Eukaryota > Viridiplantae > Streptophyta > Magnoliopsida > Poales > Poaceae > Secale > Secale cereale. Next base: position 349,204,753 of record LR738711.1, read on the forward strand.
GGATCAGGTTCGCACAACCTCGACGCCCCCTACCTGGCGCGCCAAAGATGTCGGGGAAACTGATCGCCCACGAACACCTATGGGACCGGAGCCCCTTTTCGGTACGGCAAGGGAGCGGAGGGAGCACGAAGAGCAGATCGAGGGGCACACACGAGCAGTTTACCCAGGTTCGGGCCGCACGGATGCGTAAAACCCTACTCCTGCCTTGGTTGTATTGAGTTCGTGAGCTCGGGAGCTTGAAGATCTACAGTACCAGCTACACCGAACGAGGGAGTGATCAAGTTTCTGGGATCGAACCCCCTCTACGTTGTGCATGGGCCTCCTTTTATAGCTCAAAGGGGTCACCGACAGGCGCCAACGTAGAGGAGGGTAAAAATGTAAAACTGGTGGTGGTTGTAACAGTGCATGAACAGTATATGAACAGTGGTCTTCACCTAACCTCGACGGTGGGGGACAAGGGCATTGAATGCCCGTCGCCGTCGCCCCAAAAGCGTCCGTCCATGCGTCTCCGTCCGCCACGGCGATAGCCTCGTCACCGCGGCTCGCCACCGTGTACCCCAGGCTGCACAGCCATCTGCCACGTGCCCCTGGAAGGGCCCCAGGGTGGCGCGTGGCCAGATGAGCTGGAGCACAGGCACACAGCGTAAGCTTCCCCCGGCAAGCACCTTGCCGGGGTTGCAACCTTGCCGAGTCCGGAAGCTTGTCGCTCTTCGGGTCCTGCCGGGGCGCGTGATGCGCCACGATATACCTTCTTGGGGTGCCGTTCTTTGGCCTTCCTGGCAAGCTCCTCTCGCCAGGGTCTTGTGCTAGAACGATAACCTTGAGCCTGGTGCGGCCTTCCCGGCAAGCTCCTCTTGCCGGGGTCTTGTCTCCTAACTTGAATACTTTGTTCTTGAATGGCTTAAAGGGGTCTAGAGTGGGCTTTGGCGGGCGCGTGGTGAGCCAGACCATGGGACGCTGCTACTGCCCGTGCACAAGTCGGGATACTAAGGTACCCCTACTTTAGTACACCGACAGACTCATCCTGCAACTGTTTAAAGTTATAAATTCTTTGTAAAGCAGCATGTTGCATGTGAGCAGGAAAGTACTTATCAACAAAAGAGTGAGCTAAGACTTGAGGACTCTTAATGGAACCGCATGGGAGTGAATCATACCATGCTTTAGCACCTTCCTTCAAGGAGAAAGGAAGAAGCTTGGTCACATAAAAGTATCGTATCTTCTCATCCGTGGTAAACAGGCCACCCAACTCACCGAGTTTAGTCAGGTGTGCAATAGCATCATCATTTTCTCTGCCATAAAAGGGGTCAGCTTCAACCATAGGTATAAGTCAAAGATCAACAGAGAAATCATAATCAGGATCATCAATGCATATAGGAGATGTAGCAAATTCAGGATCAGGAACGGTTTTGTTCTTCAAAGAGTGTTTTTCAAACAGTTTCTTAATAACTTCAGGGTCAGAGCCGGCAAACTCTGTCAGTTCCCTACATAAATCTTCATCAAGCATATAGTAATCATCATCAAGGAGTCTCTCCTTGAGTTTACTCAAATCAGGATAGTCGTAAGTCTCACCAATAGGGTAGCGAGTAACAGGAATTTCAATTCTAGACTTTTTTGCAGCAGCAGCGATCTGTTTCTCAAGAGCATAACCAAGTGAACTAATATCATCAAGAGTAGTAGAAGCATCATCAAGAGTATCGGACATAGTAACAGATTCAGTAGGAGCATCATGTGGTGGCGGTGAGGCAAACTTACTCATAACAGAAGGTGAATCAAGTGTAGCACTAGTGCTCAGAACAGTACCTCTTCTTGTAGTGGATAGTAAGATCGGAACCTTGGGGTCTCCTTTCTTACCCATAGCGGATGAAGTGCAGCAGGTAGGATACTTCAAGTAGACTTGTAAATATTGCTATGCTCCCCGGCAACAGCGCCAGAAAACGGTACTTGATAACCCTCAACCGTAAGGGATCCAGATAGTCTTCGCGGGTAAGAATAACCCAATTTATTGATTCGACACACGGGGAGCCAAAGAATATTTACAAGCTTTGACAGTTGAGTTGTCAATTCAACCGCACCTGAAATATACTTACTTGCAACAAAAGATAAGTGGTAACAGCGATATGATAGTGATGATGGTGATAGTAAAAGAAAACAACAAAAGTAAATAGCAAGAGTAAATGGCAAAAGTAGCAACTAGTAACCAGCAGGATTTAAAACATTGTAGGCTAGGGAGATGGATGGTTCGGCGCTCCATGGATGAGATATATCATGATTCCAACTTGGGGCAAGGCACATGGAAAAGTAATGATCATCTAGGCAAATATCAAACATTAGGCATGTATCCCGTAGGTAGTTGTACGTGCTTGCAATAAGAACTTGCACAACATCTTTTGTCCTACCATCCCGCTACGAACGGGGCCAAAAGGAACTTATGGAGATTAAGGTGCTCCTGTCAAAGAGCACCGGAACAAAGCAATAAACTCAATGGATACATGTAATTCTCAAACTACGGACCATCCCCTTCGCCTACAGCAGGGGATTACTCACACATGGAAGGAGAAGTCATGGAGGGATGATGGAGTGGTGATGGTGATGACGATGGCGACCATCTCCCCTCTCCGGAGGCCAAATCAGCCTCAAGATTAGCCCTCCCGAAGAAGAACAGAGGGTGGCGGCGGCTCCACGACGAAAACTGGGAAAAGAACTTCTGATCTGGGATTTCTCCGTCACGAGCTAAAATACGGGTCAAAGTAGGGCACCAAGGGAGGTGGGGCCCACCCAGGCGACCCCCGGCGCAGCCAGGGGGTGGGCCGCGCCACCAGGGCGCCTGGGGCCCCCCTGGCCCCCCTCTGGCCTCTCTTCTGGCTCCGGGTTCCTTCGGGTGCGTGGATTTTCTGTGATTTTTCGTGGAATTTTCTGAGATACCTAAAAATCCGTTTTCCTGCGCACAATAAAACCATACAGGCAGTTCTGCTGAAAACAGCGTCAGTCCGGGTTAGTTTAGTTCAAATCATGCAAGAATGAGGTTAAAACAATATCAAAAGTGTTTGGAAAAGTAGATACGTTTGAGACGTATCAAGAACACATGTGGCGCATCGGTCTCGGGGTGTCACATGTTGGATTTTGTGTGGAGGCTATATATACCCCTCCACTCCCTTCTCCATTTCGGAGAGAGCCATCAGAACGTGCCTACACTTCCACCGTTCATTTTCCGAGAGAGAACCATGTAATATCCCAATTTTAATTTGGATGTTTATAAATAGATCATTCATATGGATCCATGATTTATGCATTTTGCCTCCATTAGATTTATTTGAATTTTATCCAAGGGACTTTGAGGAACTCAAGGACCAAAAGAGAGAGTTGGAAGTTTCCCTTAAATCCATTTTTTTTTGAATTTTCAAAATTTGGAATTTGGATCAATTTGGTTTCACCAGAATTCCTTTCCATCACTGCAAAAATAAATAAACAAAGAAGATAAAATGAGTTGTTCAAAAAATGAATGGAAATATTGGAAATGGAATTTGGAATTAAAATATATTTATTGGGTTTTATTTTCAAATTATTTTCATGCAAATTTTATTAGCATAGCGAAAAGTTTATTTTTAAAATTTATATTTTAGGCCGGATAAAAGTTCACAAGTTCATATATAAGACCATATATTTATGTGAAATTTTCTTGGATTTTGCTTACATTTATTTGTCTTTTTGATGTTTCTGAAAAAAAAGTTTACAAAAAAAAAGGAGGCGCCAAGCCAGGCCAACCGGCCCATCCCAGCAGCGGCCGGGCGCCCCGCAGGGCCTGCGCGGCCTTCCCAACCCTAGCGTGGCATAAGGCCAGCGACCAGAGGCCAGCAGCGCCCCTCGTGCAAAAAGGGGCAAGCGCCCAACACGCAATTCCCGTCATCTGCTCCCCCGTAACCCTCTATCTCCCTCGTTGACTTTTCCCCTACGCCTGGGGCCCACATCTTTCTTTCTTCTTTTTCTGCACAAAACTAAAAAGGATCCAGGCTAGCGCACGACACCGTCGCGCGTCCGATTTCTTTAGGAACCCTACCCGAATCCACGCCTTCCCCTAGAATCATGTCCTATAAATAGACACGACCCTTCTCGACCGATTCCCCTCGAAAACTCCCGCTAAAACCACCTCCATCACTCGCAATCGTCGTTCCAATCTAAACGCAGACGCTGTAGTTCATCGTAAGTTTTTGACGCCTGTGAGACATCCCGAGCTTCCTCCTTTTCTGTTATGACTTCTCTCGACCCCAAGACTCTTTTTGACATGGTCGTGTGATCCCTCTCCATCTATTGCAGCCGTACCAACCTTGTTGTCTTCACCGGAGCACCCAGAGAACTGATCTTCATCACCTCGCGCGACAGCCGTCTAATGTCCCCAAGCCAGACCGCCGCCAGCCCTGGGACCGCGACACTCAGCGTCATCACCTAGACTCCACCACCATTGACAAAAATCGCCGGAACCGCCGCCCCAACCAAACCATAGCTTCCCAACACATCGTTCTTCTCTTTAAGTCTACGAGCACATCTTTCGTTCACTTAAAAAATGGTTTAGTAGATCGGTTTTCTTTGCTTTAGTTCGCACCGGACTCTGAGTTTTTTATTAAGCCGTTTCTATCAGAACCTTTAGATAGCGGTCGTCCGCCCTGAAACCCGCAGAAACACTCATGTAACCAAGTAGAGAGCGCCACATATCTCTGGCCGAAATCTATTTTTTTCCAGGAATTTCCAAATTTAGATTCTATACCAATTCTTCTTTCTAGTATATATTTTAAACTATATATCCGATTTAGTTGATTCTTTTTCCTATGATTTCATAAAAATACCATCTATCCAGAGAACCAAATGAAAATTATTTTTGAGAGCTTTAAAATTCTAATTCAATCAGATCTGTATTTAAACTTTGTTAGGCACAACTTTAGTTTCGTAACCCTGCTTTAGTTGATTTTTTTGCAAATCAAAGCTTGTGATGTGTACTTTATGTTAAAATGAAAACCTTATATTTTTTCTACTGTCAAAATTACGTTCTTTATGGAAACTTTTTTTGGTTGTGTTTGGAGTTTTCCGAAATCTTTTTTTCATTTTTTTGGATTTTGCTTGTATGCTTATATACGTTATTGCTTGCTTACGTTAGATTGTCCAGAGTGCGAAGCTTGCTACTACGAATCCCTAGAGTTTAACCGATGTCAGCAAGGCAAGTTCACACTTTGATCACACTTTTATATACCCGGTTTTTACTATGCATTAGTTTCACCCTTAGAAACATGCATGAGTAGGATTGGGAATTGGGGCATTGCTATGTAGTTCATGAGGTAGGAACCTATGACTTTGCTCACCGCGGAAATAATTGTTGTGCTGATAAATTGCTTATCCATGCTCGTAAGCGGAGATTGGTATGTGATATTTCATGCTTGTAGACGGGAATAATAAATTAATGGTAATTGCAAGGTGGTAACATTAACACAACTCACAGTGGAATAATAGGGGCACCCTGGAGAAACCAGTGGCTTGCCCGGGCACCTGGAGAATCCAGTGCTTGCTCTAGGGGATCCCGGATAACCCGTGTGATCCCGGAGAGCCCGTGTGATCACCCTACTGCATGCCTAGAAACTTTCGTGTTCAGCCACAAGCCAATATGGTCTCTGGCATAGTTGAGCTAGTTTGTGTGAGCCTTTCCGTGTAGGCTAGCAAATGTAGGAGAAAGTAGGTGTACCGACCTATCCAGGGTTAAGGGGAACACATTTAGAAAGACTATGTCTCGATCTTGAGATCATGGAGGTGCTCGAGTCTTGTGCGGAAAAGTGGGAAAACATCTGCAGAGTGTACAAACTAATCATGATTAGTCGTGTCCCCGGTTATGGACTGTCGGGGGAAACTGTCCACCACGAACACCTATGGGACCGGAGCCCCTTGTCTGTGCGGTACGAGGGCGGAGGGAGCACAAAGAGCAGATCGAAGCACACACGCGGGCAGTTTTACCCAGGTTCGGGCCGCACGGATGCGTAAAACCCTACTCCTGCTTGGTTGTGTATTGAGTTGGGCGCTCGGAGCTTGAAGAAGCAGCTACACGAGCGTGAGAATGATCTAGGTTTCGAACCCCCTCCACGTTGTGCATGGGCCTCCTTTTATAGTGCAAGGGGTCACCGACAGGTGTCAACGTAGGAGAAAGGGGTAAAAATGTAAAAGATGTGGTAGTTGGAACAGTGCGGGAACAGTGGAGCTACAGTGCAGAACAGTGGTCTATACCTACTTTGACAGTGGGGGACAAGGGCATTTAATGCCCGTCGCCGTCGACCCCAAAAGCTCCCGCCGTTGCGTCTCCGTCTGCCACGGCGATGGATCCACTGCCGTGGAGTGCCACCGTGTCCCCCAGGCTGCACAGCCATCCGCCACGCGTCCCTGGAGTGGCCCCAGGGCGACGCGTGGGCTGATGAGCTGGAGCGCGGGCACACAGCGCACCTCCCCCGGCAAGCACCTTGCCGGGCACTTCCCCCGGCAAGCACCTTGCCGGGGATCTCGACCTTGCCGGGCCCGGAAGCTTGCCGCTCCCCGAGCCCTTGCTGGGTCTTCTAAGATAAAATCTTCTGTTCGTCCTGACAAGCTCCTCTTGCCAGGGCCTCGTGCTAGTTAAGCAATCTTGAGCCTGGAACGGCCTTCCCGGCAAGCTCCTCTTGCCGGGGTCTTGGTCTTCTGTCTTGTATACTTTGTCTTTGAATGGTTAGATAAGGAGCAGGAAGGTCTCCGGCGAGCCAGCAGTAAACCTTGCCGCGGGAAGCTGCAACTGCCCGTGCACAAGTTGGGGTACTGAGGTACCCCTACCTTAGTACACCGACAGGAGCCCCCGGGCCTGGGCCACACACGGTGCCGAGCGCTGTTGGGCCAGGCCCAAAACAGTGCACGGGCACCCGCGGCCCGCGGCGCGCCGAATCCACTTCCCTATCCGCCGCACCCCACGATAACGGCACGCGTCGATTGCGGCGCCGTGGGATGGGACGTGCCCACGATTTCTTTAATGGGAAGGGCGAAACGCCCCCCCACTCCCCCATAAAAGCAGAGAGAGCGGCGCGGTTCCCCTCCCTGCGCACTCATTACCATCGTCTTCTTCCTCAGATTCCTCTGCTCTTTGCCTCTACTCCTCCGCCACCACCAAGCTCTTCGCCCCCTTCCTTCCACCGCGTCCGCCATGGCCCCAAAGACCGACAAGGCGAAGGCGGAGAAGTCCAAGCGGGAGAAGTCAGATCAGGCGGCGAAGCTCGTCGCGTTCCGGAAGGAGCACATCGTCTTTGCGCCGAAGCTCGGCGTGCGGGAGCTTTGGAGCAAATATTATTGGTTCTGGGCCAAGGAGACCCCAGCGCACCCCCGCACGCGCGTCTACCCGGCCGTCGCCAAGGATCACTACCCCGGCGGGTATCACTTTTTCGCAGCCTTCTTCCACTGCGGTCTGTGCCCTCCCTTCTCAAACTTTTTCTGCGATATCATGAATACTTATGGCCTCCACCTCCTCGACTTCACTCCCAACGCCATCCTCACCATGTCCGTTTTCGCACACATGTGCGAAAACTTCGTAGGAATCCAGCCCAACGTAGCTCTCTTTAGGCACTTTTTCATCCCCAGAGTAGAGGCCGACGCCCCCCTCTCCGGAGGAATCTCTTGGGTGTTCAGGCTGAATAAGAAACCCGCCTACTTGCCGGGGGAGCTCCGCGGCAAGTGGGAAGAGTGGCGTGCGGAGTGGTGCTGGGTCGTCGAGGAGCGGCCGCAACACTTCACCGCGCCGCGCACATCGCCCATCGTGCGCGGCAGGGATTGGAGTAACTTCGATTCCGACGACTCCAAGCTGGATATTGCTCTCGTCAGGATCATGCGTCTTCGTTTGGCGCCGCTGTCTGTCGCTGAAGTCCAAGTTCAGCTTCGCACATGTGTGCGAAAACGGACATGGTGAGGATGGCGTTGGGAGTGAAGTCGAGGAGGTGGAGGCCATAAGTATTCATGATATCGCAGAAAAAGTTTGAGAAGGGAGGGCACAGACCGCAGTGGAAGAAGGCTGCGAAAAAGTAATACCCGCCGGGGTAGTGATCCTTGGCGACGGCCGGGTAGACGCGCGTGCGGGGGTGCGCTGGGGTCTCCTTGGCCCAGAACCAATAATATTTGCTCCAAAGCTCCCGCACGCCGAGCTTCGGCGCAAAGACGATGTGCTCCTTCCGGAACGCGACGAGCTTCGCCGCCTGATCTGACTTCTCCCGCTTGGACTTCTCCGCCTTCGCCTTGTCGGTCTTTGGGGCCATGGCGGACGCGGTGGAAGGAAGGGGGCGAAGAGCTTGGTGGTGGCGGAGGAGTAGAGGCAAAGAGCAGAGGAATCTGAGGAAGAAGACGATGGTAATGAGTGCGCAGGGAGGGGAACCGCGCCGCTCTCTCTGCTTTTATGGGGGAGTGGGGGGGCGTTTCGCCCTTCCCATTAAAGAAATCGTGGGCACGTCCCATCCCACGGCGCCGCAATCGACGCGTGCCGTTATCGTGGGGTGCGGCGGATAGGGAAGTGGATTCGGCGCGCCGCGGGCCGCGGGTGCCCGTGCACTGTTTTGGGCCTGGCCCAACAGCGCTCGGCACCGTGTGTGGCCCAGGCCCGGGGGCTCCTGTCGGTGTACTAAGGTAGGGGTACCTCAGTACCCCAACTTGTGCACGGGCAGTTGCAGCTTCCCGCGGCAAGGTTTACTGCTGGCTCGCCGGAGACCTTCCTGCTCCTTATCTAACCATTCAAAGACAAAGTATACAAGACAGAAGACCAAGACCCCGGCAAGAGGAGCTTGCCGGGAAGGCCGTTCCAGGCTCAAGATTGCTTAACTAGCACGAGGCCCTGGCAAGAGGAGCTTGTCAGGACGAACAGAAGATTTTATCTTAGAAGACCCAGCAAGGGCTCGGGGAGCGGCAAGCTTCCGGGCCCGGCAAGGTCGAGATCCCCGGCAAGGTGCTTGCCGGGGGAAGTGCCCGGCAAGGTGCTTGCCGGGGGAGGTGCGCTGTGTGCCCGCGCTCCAGCTCATCAGCCCACGCGTCGCCCTGGGGCCACTCCAGGGACGCGTGGCGGATGGCTGTGCAGCCTGGGGGACACGGTGGCACTCCACGGCAGTGGATCCATCGCCGTGGCAGACGGAGACGCAACGGCGGGAGCTTTTGGGGTCGACGGCGACGGGCATTAAATGCCCTTGTCCCCCACTGTCAAAGTAGGTATAGACCACTGTTCTGCACTGTAGCTCCACTGTTCCCGCACTGTTCCAACTACCACATCTTTTACATTTTTACCCCTTTCTCCTACGTTGACACCTGTCGGTGACCCCTTGCACTATAAAAGGAGGCCCATGCACAACGTGGAGGGGGTTCGAAACCTAGATCATTCTCACGCTCGTGTAGCTGCTTCTTCAAGCTCCGAGCGCCCAACTCAATACACAACCAAGCAGGAGTAGGGTTTTACGCATCCGTGCGGCCCGAACCTGGGTAAAACTGCCCGTGCGTCTGCCTCGATCTGCTCTTCGTGCTCCCTCCGCCCTCGTACCGCACAGACAAGGGGCTCCGGTCCCATAGGTGTTCGTGGTGGACAGTTTCCCCCGACATCTTTGGCGTAGACCTTCCTGCTCCTTATCTAACCATTCAAAGACAAAGTATACAAGACAGAAGACCAAGACCCCGGCAAGAGGAGCTTGCCGGGAAGGCCGTCCCAGGCTCAAGATTGCTTAACTAGCACGAGGCCCTGGCAAGAGGAGCTTGTCAGGACGAACAGAAGATTTTATCTTAGAAGACCCAGCAAGGGCTCGGGGAGCGGCAAGCTTCCGGGCCCGGCAAGGTCGAGATCCCCGGCAAGGTGCTTGCCGGGGGAGGTGCGCTGTGTGCCCGCGCTCCAGCTCATCGGCCCACGCGTCGCCCTGGGGCCACTCCAGGGACGCGTGGCGGATGGCTGTGCAGCCTGGGGGACACGGTGGCACTCCACGGCAGTAGATCCATCGCCGTGGCAGACGGAGACGCAACGGCGGGAGCTTTTGGGGTCGACGGCGACGGGCATTAAATGCCCTTGTCCCCCACTGTCAAAGTAGGTATAGACCACTGTTCTGCACTGTAGCTCCACTGTTCCCGCACTATTCCAACTACCACCTATTTTACATTTTTACCCCTTTCTCCTACGTTGACACCTGTCGGTGACCCCTTGCACTATAAAAGGAGGCCCATGCACAACGTGGGGGGGGTTCGGTTCAGTTCGGTTCGAAACCTAGATCATTCTCACGCTCGTGTAGCTGCTTCTTCAAGCTCCGAGCGCCCAACTCAATACACAACCAAGCAGGAGTAGGGTTTTACGCATCCGTGCGGCCCGAACCTGGGTAAAACTGCCCGCGTGTCTGCCTCGATCTGCTCTTCGTGCTCCCTCCGCCCTCGTACCGCACAGACAAGGGGCTCCGGTCCCATAGGTGTTCGTGGTGGACAGTTTCCCCCTACCTGGCGCGGAGCAGCTGCATCATCGCCAAGGTGGCAAAGCTTGGCAGGAAGGAGGGCGACCGCGTAGACTAGGGCCCCATCTATCTTTATCTTTTTGTTGCTGCATGTTATGTTATGAACTCATTAGTCCATTGCGACAAGTTATCTTTGTAAGATATTTGCTTTACTTTAATCAATCAGTGCAATGTTATCTTCCTTGTTCCAATCTTTGACTTTGTATGTTTTTCACCCTACGCTCCCGGGAAGCTTGCCGGCAAGGGGCCCTTGCCGCGAGCGCTGAGTGCTGGACTCTGAGCAGCCTGCTGGCCAAGGTCCTCGCCGGCAAGCAACCAAGCCGTGCCAAGGGCGGCCGGCGTGCCGGCCACGGCAGAGGCGTCCCGCAGGCCGGCACCGAGCCGGCAAGGATCTTCTCGGAGCGGAGCAGCTGCTCCGCCCCCTTCTCGGGCGCCGGCCACCACAGGGGCTGGGCCTACGCAGCCCCCAGCCCCGGTGGCTCCGAAACGCGCGAGGGAACCTTCATCCTCCGCTCCTCGCGCCGACGCGCCCACCGTGGAGTTCGACTTCTCCGCGCTGAGCGAGGACGACGAGGAGGACCAAGAGTAAGGACCCGAGACCTTACTCCTTCTTGATTTTTATATCTCGATTGTTGCTGACGCTTGATTTTGTTTGTTGCTTGTGATTGCAGGACCTTGGAGCAGCGCGCGAAGAGGGTCAAGGTGCCCACAGTTGAGGTCGTGGAAGACCCATCCGTCGCGGAAGCAGGGATCGCGGCGGAGCCGATCTTGCCGGACCCGAGTGCCGCTCCGGGGAGCAGCCCCCAGCGCAGCCCCCAGCGTAAGTTAGAGGTTTACTGTTTTTGCTCGTCGGGGCGCGCTTAGGGCTTTGATCTCTGAATGTCTTGGTTCTTCTATCTTCTCTTGTGCAGAGGTGGAGCCGCAGCGGGAAGAGCGCCCGGAGGTCGTTACCGAGGAGCCGCAGGCCCCGCCGTCCCCGGCAAGGCAAAACTCTCCGGCGAGGGAGAGCGCTCCGCCAAGGGCGGGTACTCCGCCAAGGCAGAGTACCCCGCCAAGGGCGAGCAGCCCGGCGAGGACGGCCACTCCGCCAGGGCCGAGCTCCCCGGCAAGGGAGCCCGCCGCAGAGGACGTCCGCCAAGGTACGTTCTGTACTTGGTTTTCTTGACTTTGCTTCTTTTTGGATCTTTGCTTGATTTTGAACTTCTTTTTCTTCTTCTCTTAGATCTTCCTCCTCCTCCTCCCGCACCGATGGAGACCGAGGTCATCAATATCGAGGATGAGGAGGGCGCGCAGGGCGGCGGCGATGACGCTCCCGTCGTCGTGGAGATGGCCGAGGCCACCGCGGAGACGGCCGAAACCACCGAGCCGGCCGTGCAGGAGACCGCTCCGGCTGCCGATGCAGCGGCCGGGGAGGGGGACGGCGACCGCACCGCCAACCCGGAGGTGGCGGGAGCATCGGATGCTGCACCGGCCGCCGGTCCCTCCGCCGGCGAGGAGCCAGCCGGTTACTATCTTCGTGCCCCCAATGGCATCTTTATCCAAGTGCCTTGGGGGTCTTCATCAAGAGCTCCCGCGGAGGGCGAGGCGTTTGACGGGGAAGTCCTCGCCTCCGCGGGTCTGACAGTCGTCGAAGCGCCCGGCGAAGGAGATGGGCCCGAGGAGGAGAAGCTTCTCCACCGACTCCTGGCCCTTTACCGGGCCAGGCAGGCGAAGCTTGCCTCCCGGGAAGCCCTTGCTGCCCAGGCCGCCGCCGAAATGGAGAAGCGTGCGGCGGAGCTTAGCGCCGCCCACAAGGCGGGCCTCCGCGAGGTGGCGGAGGCGCGCGAGCGCCTTGCCGGCGAATATGAAGAATGGGTGCTGGAGAAGGCCGAGGCTGAGGAACAGCAACGGCTCGCCGGAGTGGAGATGTCCCGGCGAGAGGGAGAGCTCGCGCAGCGGAAGGTGGATCTCGACTCCCACGAGGAGGACCTTGCCGCTCGCGAGGCTGCTCTTGGCGGGGAGCTGAAGGAGGCGAAAGCCGCTGCTGCTGCCGCGGAAGACGCCAAGAAGGAGCTCGCCGCCAAGGTCATCCAGTTGGAGAAGGCGATGAAGGTGAGCGCCGAGAAGGTTGCCGCGCTCATTACTGAGCGCGAGAAGGACGCCCACACCAACGCGGAGCTCCAAGTAAGCTTATCAAAGAAGGGCGACGAGTTGAAGGCCGCCAAGGATTCCATCGAAGACTTGGAGCTGAAGGTCTCAACTCTGAGGGATTCAATTGACGCCGCCAAGCTCCGAGAAGACAAGCTGAAGGAGGAGCTCCGGAAGGAGCGGACTTTGGTGGATAGCGTCAACAAGGCGTCTGAGCTATTCCGGCAGACCATCGAGGCGTGGACCGAAGAGCTAGCTTCTTCTGCGTCCAACATTGACCAGGAGTTGCTTGCTTTGAAGGCCGAGCATCTTATCTACTCGCCGGATCCAGATCTCCCGCACAGCGCCAAGCTCAGCCTCTTCTTCAGAGGCGTCGCTCCGGCCCTTGCAGGTCTCCGGAACCGCATCCCCGCGCAGCTGGCCGAGGAGTCGCGCCGTCTCTGCGCGGGAACTCTGGAGCGGGTCTTGACGAAGATCGTGTTCCGCAACCCGGGGATCAACCTCACGAACGTTCTTCGCAGCTTGCCGGAGGATGCGAACACGGAGGCCCTGAAGGAGCAGGTCAGCCACATCATCGCCAAGGTGGCAAAGCTTGGCAGGAAGGAGGGCGACCGCGTAGACTAGGGCCCCATCTATCTTTATCTTTTTGTTGCTGCACGTTATGTTATGAACTCATTAGTCCATTGCGACAAGTTATCTTTGTAAGATATTTGCTTTACTTCAATCAATCAGTGCAATGTTATCTTCCTTGTTCCAATCTTTGACTTTGTATGTTTTTCACCCTACGCTCCCGGGGAGCTTGCCGGCAAGGGGCCCTTGCCGCGAGCGCTGAGTGCTGGACTCTGAGCAGCCTGCTGGCCAAGGTCCTCGCCGGCAAGCAACCTTGCCGCAGCAGGTCGCAACGCACTTAGCTTGCTGAGTGTACTCGGAAACGAGGTAAGGGCGCGACACTTGTCGCAGCTCACTTAAATCGTTGAGTGAACTCGAAAACAAGATAAGGGTGCGGCAAGCCACGGGTAGGTTCCTCCGCGCACAGGTTTTCCATACAAAGTGTGATCGTTCAAGGAAGACAACCAAAATTTAAAATTTGAACTGGTCAAATTCTAACAACTTATCTTTCACATGTCGCTTGCTCATGTTGTTTGCTTTCCGGTAAGGCTCTTCTTACTTGAACGGCACTTAGTTCCTCCTCCATCTCCTCCCCTCCCGGCAAACTTGTGCGCGAGGAGCGTCCCTTCTGCTTGAGAGAAAAAGGAAAAGGAGAGGAAAACAAGCATGTCGCCTTTCGGCGTAATAGTGCTTACCGAATGTCTAAGTGTTGCATCAAATGCCAAATAAAACATGCGAATAGCAAAGAGAAGCATGCGAAAGGCAATCGATGCGAAAACACGAAATCTTTACTGATGCACGGGGTCTGCGCCCGGCTTTGTACAAAGGGTTACATGCAACAGCGGCAAGGCTTGTACAAAAGGTGGTTGCCGGAGCGGATCACGGCAACCGCGCCTTAGGGGTGAAACTTGCGAAGATGCTCTATGTTCCAGGAGTTGCTCACCGGTAAGCCTTCTTCGGTCTCGAGGCGGACAGCGCCGGGCCTCGTAACTTGTCTCACCCGATAAGGGCCTTCCCACTTCGGCGTCAACTTGTGGTAATTCTTGGCGGACTGAACACGCCGAAGAACAAGGTCGCCTTCCTCGAGACTCCTGGCCTTGACTTTGCGGCTATGGTAGCGGCGCAAAGCTTGCTGGTATCGAGCAGCTCGTACAGCAGCCTGGAGACGTCCCTCCTCAAGGAGCAATGCGTCATCTTGCCGCAGTTGCTCTTGCTCGAGCTCATCATAAGCGAGCACTCGAGGAGATCCGTATACGAGTTCCGTGGGGATAACTGCTTCTGCCCCGTAGACTAGGGCAAAGGGTGTCTGTCCGGTGGCTCGACTTGGTGTCGTTCTGATTGACCAAAGAGCCGCCGGGAGCTCCTCTATCCAATTCCTTCCGCACTTGCGCAGCCTGTCAAAGGTCCTTGTCTTGAGTCCGCGCAGCACTTCAGCATTTGCCCTCTCCGCTTGACCGTTGCTCCTCGGGTGAGCAACAGAAGCGAAACAGACCTTGGCTCCAAGGTCTTGGACGTACTGCATGAAGGTGCGACTAGTGAATTGTGTACCGTTGTCGGTAATGATCCTGTTAGGGATCCCGAAACGGCAAACAATCGACCTGAAGAACCTGACTGCTGACTGTGCTGTCACCTTTCTCACTGGCTCCACTTCTGGCCACTTTGTGAACTTGTCGATTGCAACGTACAAGTACTCAAAGCCCCCGACAGCGCGAGGGAAAGGGCCGAGGATATCGAGCCCCCAGACCGAGAAGGGCCATGACAAAGGGATTGTTTGGAGAGCTTGAGCTGGCTGATGTATTTGCTTTGCATGGAACTGGCACGCTTCACACTTGGTTACTAGTGCAGTTGCATCTTGGAGGGCTTCTTGCCAAAAGAACCCTTGCCGGAAAGCTTTCCCGGCAAGTGCCCTTGCGCCAATGTGGTGGCCGCATATGCCTCCGTGTATTTCCGCCAACAGCTTCTGTCCATCTTCCCTGGAGATGCACTTCAACCTGACACCATTGAGTCTTCTTCTGTACAGCTCGTTATCCACAAACTGATACATACTTGACTGCCTGGTTATCTTCTCTATCTCTTGAGGGTCGTCGGGAAGTTCTCCAGTTTGCAGAAAACGGACGATCTGCTGCGCCCATGCCGGAGCCCGGGGCTCGACGGCAAGGACTAAAGGCTCGAGGGCCGCTGCGGGAACCTCAGCTTCTACGGCAAAGACCTCTGGTCCTGTCGGAGCTGACGGTCCCCCGGCAAGCTCGCCGGGGCGAGGCTTGTCGGGAACACTTGCTTCAACTGCACAAGCCCGAGGGCTTGCAGGAGCAAACTGTTCCTCAGCGTTCTTGTCGTTGATCTTGGGAACTTTGGCGGCGGGTTCTGGAAGATCCGCCGGTAAGTAGTCACCGGAGACCAACTTTCTCTTCTTGGACTGCCCAATTGATGGTGTAACTGATGGTTGAGTCAGCTTGAGCAAAAAGGTCCCTGGTTCCACAGGTAGCTTCATCGCAGCACACTTTGAAAGGCCATCTGCAATTTCATTCTGAGCTCTCGGGACATGCTCCATCTGCAGACCTTCAAAGTGCTCTTCAAGCTTCCTCACTTCATCTACATATGCTTCCATCAAAGGGCTCTGGTAGCTCTTGTTGACTTGCCGGACCACCAACTGAGAATCTCCACGTACAATCAGCTTTCTGATCCCAAGTTCAGCCGCAATTCTGAGGCCGGCGAGCAAGCCTTCATACTCTGCAGTATTGTTTGTCGCTTGCTCTCTTGGGAAGTGCATCTGGATAATATACTTGAGGTGTTCTCCGGTGGGCGCGATGAGCACCACGCCGGCACCGGCGCCTTGCAGCGAGAAGGCACCGTCAAAATACATTACCCATTCACTTGTCGCTTCTTGCACGGGTACACTCGTTTCTTGAACTTCTTCTTCTGGCGTTGGGGTCCACTCAGCGATGAACTCTGCCAAAGCTCGGCTCTGAATGGTTGAAGTACTTTCAAATTTGAGTCCGAAGCTTGACAGTTCCAGTGCCCACTCTACGATCCTGCCTGTTGCCTCTGGATTGTGCAATATCCTCTTCAACGGAAAGCGAGTGACCACCGTTATCTCATGGGCTTGGAAGTAGTGGCGCAGCTTTCTCGAGGCCATGAGAAGGCCGAAAAGCAACTTTTGCACACCAGAGTACCTTGATCTAGCCCCCTGGAGAAGGGAACTTACAAAATACACTGGGCGCTGCACCATCTTCTTCCGCACCTCTTCCTTTTCCTGCGCAGATTCATCTTTGTCGGGGCCAGAGCTTGCCGGGGCAGCCCCCTGCTTGTCGCTGGATTCGCTTGCCGGTGGTGTGACCTCCTCGTCGGACTCTCTCTCCGCTACTAACGCAGCACTAACCACCTGGTTGGTTGCCGCCAAATACAGCAGCAACTTTTCCTGTGGTCTAGGTGCGACAAGTATTGGAGGAGAGGAAAGGTACCGTTTCAAATCTTGCAGCGCTGCCTCCGCTTCCGGAGTCCACTTCATGGGACCTGCCTTCTTCAAGATTTTGAAGAAAGGCAGGGCGCGTTCTGCAGATTTAGAAACGAACCTACTGAGGGCAGCCACACAACCTGCAAGCCTCCTGACATCCTTGACTCGCCTCGGGGCTTCCATCTGCTCGATGGCTTTGATCTTGTCGGGGTTGGCTTCAATCCCTCTCTGCGAAACAAAGAACCCGAGAAGCTTGCCGGAGGGGACTCCAAAGACGCACTTCTCGGGGTTCAGCTTGAGCTGTATCCTGCGCAGGTTCTGAAATGTCTCTTCTAGATCTTGAATCAGGGTTTCTTTGCTCTTGCTCTTCACCACGATGTCATCCATGTAGGCTTCTACATTCCTGTGGATCTGTGGCTCAAAAGCAGTGTACACTACCCTTGCAAAAGTTGAGCCTGCATTCTTCAGTCCAAATGGCATGCGGATAAAGCAGTATGTGCCACATGGAGTGATAAATGCAGTCTTCTCTTCATCTTCCTTAGCCATGAAAATCTGGTGATAGCCTGAGTATGCATCAAGAAAACAGAGTAGCTCACATCCGGCAGTGGAGTCAACGATCTGGTCAATGCGCGGCAAAGGGAAGGGATCCTTGGGACATGCTTTATTGACATCAGTGAAGTCTATACACAGTCTCCACTTCCCGTTGGCTTTGCGCACGACGACTGGGTTTGCCAACCACGTCGGATGGATCACACCTCTAACTAGGCCTGCTGCCTCTAGTTTCTTGATCTCCTCGTTGATGAACTCTTGGCGCTCCACGGCTTGCTTCCTTACTTTTTGCTTGATGGGCCGCGCATGAGGACAGACAGCAAGCTTGTGCTCAATCACCTTCCTGGGAACACCGGGGATGTCAGATGGTTGCCAAGCAAACACATCGACATTCGCCCGCAGGAAGGCGACGAGCGCGCTTTCCTATTTGCTGTCAAGGGTGGCACTGATGGTGAAGGTACCACCAGTACCATCCTCCTTTGCGGACACCTTCTTGGTTGCCGGAGGAGCAGCCATTCCTTTCTTGCTCTTGCCGGTGGAGCTCGATGGAACGTCTTCGACGGCAGCGCAGCACTCCGAAGAGGTGCGGTTGCCGGAGTGGGTCCCAGAGCACTTGCCGGACTTGGTCTTCGTCTTCTTCCCCCCGGGAGCTTCAGCGGCAAGAGTATCCTTCTCGGCCGCAGCTGCCGCATCCCGGTAGATCTTGTCGGCGCAAATAAGCGCATCTTTCTTGTCGCTGTGGACAGTGATGACGCTTATCGGCCCCGGCATCTTCAGCACGTTGTAGGCATAGTGGGAAGCTGCCATGAACTTGGCGAGGGCGGGACGGCCGAGTATTCCATTGTAGGGCAATGGAATATCAGCAACGTCAAAGGTGATGCGCTCAGTCCTGAAGTTGAGCTCCCCGCCAAAGGTCACCGGCAGAGTAATCTTTCCCTTGGGCTTGCTCCTTCCCGGGTTGATTCCTTGGAATGAACCGGTCTCTTCGAGCTCGCCGTCTTGAATCTGGAGTTTCTTGATCACAGCAGAGGAGATCAAGTTCAGCCCGGCCCCGCCGTCAACCAACATTTTGGTGACCTTGAGGTTGCGGATGGTGGGGGAAACCAGCATCGGCAAGTGCCCGACCGCCGTGGTGCGGTCAGGGTGATCCTCAAGGTCAAAAATGATGGGCGTGCCGGACCATTTGAGGAGCCTGCGCGACTCCACGGGCGGCTCCGCTGCATTCACCTCGCGCACCCACTGTTTCAGCTGGCGGTGGGAGGTGTGCAGGGAGGCGCCACCGTCGACGCACAGGACCTCCGTGGCCTTCTGGAACTCCTGCTCGCTGTTCTCGTCGTCCTCCATGTCTTCATCGTCGTCTTCGTCGTTGTCGCGGCCCCGGGGAGGTCGATCTCCTTGCCGCTGCTTGGCCTTGCCGCGGCGTCCTCCCCGGCCATTGAATGGCCGCTTCTTGCTGGGCTCTTCCCCGCCACCTTGGGCCTTCTCCTTGTCGCGCCTCTCGTACTCAGCCTTTTGCTGCTCGACGAGGTACTCGACGCGCTTACAGTTGGAGAGGTCGTGACCCTTGGTGCGGTGAATCTTACAGTATTGCTTGTCGGAGCTACCCGGCTTGTCGGCCGCCGCCGCAGGGGCAGGCTCCTTGCCGGAGCCGCCAGCCTGCGCTTGCTTGGCGGGGGCTTCCTTGCCGGACTTCTCGACGGCAAGCACTTCCTTCTTGCCCTTCTTCCTGTTGTTCCGCCGCCGGCTCTTCTTTGCCGGGGCGGCGTCGTCGCTGTCGCTTCCCCCTGCGCCAGCATCCTCCCCGGGGAGTTTCCTCCCCTCTTCTGCACGGGCGCACTTGTCGGCAAGAGCGTAGAGCTCGCTGACGTCCCTGATCTTAGTCATCGCCATCTCCTCACGCATGCGGCGGTTACGCACGTTCTGATGGAACGCGCTGATAACCGCAGCAGGGTGAACGTCGGGGATGTTGTGCTGTACCCGGCTGAAACGTTGGATATACTTGCGCAGGGGTTCGCCTTCCTTCTGGGCCAAAATGTGGAGATCGCTCTCCTGGCCATGGGGTTTGTGGCCGCCGGTGAAGGCGCCAACAAACTGATGGCAGAGGTCGGCCCAAGAAGAGATAGAGCCTTCCGGCAAGTGCATGAGCCACGAACGGACGTTCGGCTTCAGCACGAGCGGGAAGTAGTTGGCTAGGATCTTCTCGTCGCGCCCCCCGGCAGCTTGCACTGCTATGGTGTAGACGCTGAGAAACTCCGAGGGGTGCGTCTTGCCGTCGTACTTCTCCGGTACGTCGGGCTTAAAGTTCTTCATGCTGGGCCACTGGACGCGCCGCAGCTCGCGGGTGAACGCAGGGCAGCCTGCCGCATACGGCAAGTCGCCTGGTTCACCGGGCGCGGGTGCGTCGACGGCGTTCCCAGCTCTCTTGTCGGATTGTCGCCGAGCTTCTCGGCGGCGCTCGATCGTGGTCCGAGCGTCTTCATCTCGCCGGTCGTCGAGGACCTGGCGCTGGTCCCGACGGGCCCGCGGGTCCGACGAGGCTGTGGAGCCGTCGTCGGGGTTGTTCCGGCGGGGCGGCGTCTTCTGCTTCTGCGGCGGGGAGTGCACGCTTGTCGCACCCCCGGCAGTCTTGTCGCCGATAGGCTTCGTCTTCTCGGCCTGCCGCGGCCGTGAGGCCGACGGCTGTTGCGGAGAGTCGTTGTTGGCGAAGTCTATCAGGCTCCGGATAGTGGCCCTCCATTCCTCGGCCTTGTCGGCCGCTGGAGGAAAATCGAGGAGCAGCTGCGCCCTTGCGAGCGCTTCTGCCGGAGTAGTGGGGAACGCGGGCGAGCGGTGCGAGGAGCGGGATACGCTCGGACTTCTAACGACGTTAGAAGGAGCGGGGTCCCGCGCCGGCGCCTTCGCTTTGCTTGTGCCCGGACGGGGGTCCGGGGCGTCCCGCGAACCTCCGGTATGGCCTTGTCCCAGCAAGCGGATACCACCTCCCGTGGTATGGCGCTGCGGGGTCGTCGTATGTTGCGATGGACGTGGCGCGTCCACGGAGACCGAGGTTCGGTCGTCCGTCCTGTTCTTGGATCTGGTGGCACCGTGAGTGTCCTCGCCGGCAACCACCCTTCCGACGGCGTCTCCCCCGCCCACCGTTGGCTCTGGTGGCGGCGGGTGAGACGCGGACGGGCCTCCGACCTCCGAAGGCTTCTTCTTCGGGGCCATGGAGTTGTCGCTGATGAAGTTGCTGATGAAGCTGGAGAGGTTGATGAAGATTGCGCCCGCGCGAACGCCGGATCAGGTTCGCACAACCTCGACGCCCCCTACCTGGCGCGCCAAAGATGTCGGGGGAAACTGTCCACCACGAACACCTATGGGACCGGAGCCCCTTGTCTATGCGGTACGAGGGCGGAGGGAGCACAAAGAGCAGATCGAAGCACACACGCGGGCAGTTTTACCCAGGTTCGGGCCGCACGGATGCGTAAAACCCTACTCCTGCTTGGTTGTGTATTGAGTTTGGGCGCTCGGAGCTTGAAGAAGCAGCTACACGAGCGTGAGAATGATCTAGGTTTCGAACCCCCTCCACGTTGTGCATGGGCCTCCTTTTATAGTGCAAGGGGTCACCGACAGGTGTCAACGTAGGAGAAAGGGGTAAAAATGTAAAAGATGTGGTAGTTGGAACAGTGCGGGAACAGTGGAGCTACAGTGCAGAACAGTGGTCTATACCTACTTTGACAGTGGGGGACAAGGGCATTTAATGCCCGTCGCCGTCGACCCCAAAAGCTCCCGCCGTTGCGTCTCCGTCTGCCACGGCGATGGATCCACTGCCGTGGAGTGCCACCGTGTCCCCCAGGCTGCACAGCCATCCGCCACGCGTCCCTGGAGTGGCCCCAGGGCGACGCGTGGGCTGATGAGCTGGAGCGCGGGCACACAGCGCACCTCCCCCGGCAAGCACCTTGCCGGGCACTTCCCCCGGCAAGCACCTTGCCGGGGATCTCGACCTTGCCGGGCCCGGAAGCTTGCCGCTCCCCGAGCCCTTGCTGGGTCTTCTAAGATAAAATCTTCTGTTCGTCCTGACAAGCTCCTCTTGCCAGGGCCTCGTGCTAGTTAAGCAATCTTGAGCCTGGAACGGCCTTCCCGGCAAGCTCCTCTTGCCGGGGTCTTGGTCTTCTGTCTTGTATACTTTGTCTTTGAATGGTTAGATAAGGAGCAGGAAGGTCTCCGGCGAGCCAGCAGTAAACCTTGCCGCGGGAAGCTGCAACTGCCCGTGCACAAGTTGGGGTACTGAGGTACCCCTACCTTAGTACACCGACATGGACCGATTTGAGTATCTATAAGTGAATTATTGGTTGAACTCATCACTTTCTTAAATTAATGAATTTTGTTATTAATAACTTGGGTATTTTGGGATTGAGTTGGAGGAACCTTCTTGATAATGGCATGAACTTGGTAGTACAATAAAAATGTATTCCTTTGTTGTAGGGAAAATTAGTTTTATGCAAAAAAATAAACTTAGAGCCTCCACCTGTCAAATTTCCATACAGAGATAGTATTTTCCATCATTATTGCATAGTGTGACATTGCCAACCTATTCCATGTGCTGATCTACACGGCTGCAATGTCTTTTGTTGTGGAGTTTTCTGACGAGGATTAAGGTGCGATGGGTCATTGTTCTGCACTCAGTTTTTCCATGGAGTTGGATGGACTCATTTACCTACAAAGCTTACGCAGTTATTTTATTTAGATGGCCTTCAGCCATAATATTGTAATAAATACTCTTTTGAGGACCTTGAGAAAATAAAGTGTGTGAATGAACTCTGTTGTAATCCCTCGAGTATTGTGAGTGTCAGCATTCCGATCCAGGCATGACACTTAAGCACAGAGATTCCAGTCCATTGGGATCGGGTCGCCACAGGATGGTATCAGAGCACATGCTGGCTATAGGACGCGGCCACTATGAATGGATAAGTTGTAGGATGGAAAAATCTTATTTTATAATTTACATATATATCCGTTGATCTTCTGCCCTTCGCTATTCATTTATAATCCTTATCTATTTCAACAATATAGATGTCGACCTCCAGGACGAAGTTTGCTCAGCCCGACGAAACATGCCCTTCGGACGAGATGCTGGGAGATCAACATTTGTATGAAGACGGTGAGGATGATGACTTGGTGAAGTATTTTACCAATCAAAAGTTTTAGCCGGCCACCATTTTAGATTTTAGAAATTCGACTTATTTTCGATTAGAGTTTTTCGAGTAGTTCGAGGCCGTTTGGGAGATTTTGTAATAGTTAGCTTAGATCGGATTGTGTGAACCTTGGGTGATATTGAATGGTGTGATTTGGAATTTATTTGCCTCATATGCATATGGGTAGTGTAATTTCTCATTAGGGCCTTATTCTATTCTAATTTCTCATCCACTCCAAACCAATCAGATGCCTCCGAGATGTGACCCGGATTTACTTTCCCGCCGGAGCTCACCAAGTTGATCCAATAGCAAAATTCCTTGATGCAGATGCTCATCCAGGACCAAGGCAACAACAACAATAACCCACCGCCACCACCTCCAGTTCACAACCTCACTCTTTTCCTAAGGTTGAATCCGCCGATGTTCTCTAGCACACCAAGCCAATTGTTGCTGATGATTGGCTCCGCAAGATCGGAAGGGGGCTGGTAACTGCTGGATGCACGGATGCAGAGAAGGTGCTCTTTGCCGCACATCAGCTTGATGGACAGGCATCCTCTTGGTGGGAGAATTACACCGCCACCTATCTCATTGCCAGTGTTACATGGGATCAGTTTCAGCAGGCCTTCCCCACCTCTCATGTCTCAACTGGAGCCATGAGTCTGAAGAAGTGTGAGTTCCACAACTTACGCCAGGGGAATCTTACTGTGGGGTAGTACATGGATGAGTTCAACCAGTTAGCTCCCTATGCCCCAGATGATGTGGCCACGGATGCTGCTAAGCAGGAGAAATTTCTGGAGGGACTAAACGATGATCTAGGAATGCAGCTGATGGTGGCAACCTTCTACAACTACTAGGAGCTAGTAGACAAGGCCATCATCCTTGAAGGAAAGCAGCAGCGGATTGATAGACGCAAGCGGATGTACGGCTAGGGGAAGTACAACTCCGGATCTCAGCAGAAGCCCCGCTATGCCCCATACTCGGGAGAACACAATCACCATAACCATGGAGGCCATCCTCATCATGGAGGAAACATACATAACCACAATGGCCATAGGAATGGCAATGGGAATGGAGGAAACAACAATCAGAATCATTCCAACCCCGCAACACCAGCAAAGAAGGATCTGAGCCACATCACGTGTTTCAAGTGCCAGAAGCCAGGGCATTATGCCACAGAGTGTCCTGAGGCCAAGAACGGGAATGGAAATGGAAGCTTCAGAAAGAAGCCCAACCCATTCACCAGAGGTCAAGTGAATCACGTCAATATGGAGGAAAATGATGAGCAGCCTGACGTATTAGTTTGTAAGTTTTTGATTAATGTATTTACAACCATTATTCTTTTTGACACTGGTGCATCGCATTCATTCATATCAAGGGGATTTGTGGATAATTTTAAGTTGCCAACCCTAGCCCTTAAGACACATATGTTAGTGAGTTCCCTAGGAGCAGAGTATAGGGCTAGTCGGGGATGTTTTCACTTGCCGTTGACCATAGTTAGACATGTTTTTCCCACATACCTCAATATCCTAGAATCACAAGGATTGGACGTGATCCTAGGCATGGATTGGTTATCCGAGTTTCAGGGAAACATCTTTATGGTAGTAAGTCGATTCTTCTCACCACCCAGAGGGAAAACACATCAAGCATGTGTCGAGGCATTTGGCACGGAGGACTGAGGTGAATTCTCTTTCGGGAGTTGTTCAGGAGGAAGTAGAAGTTGTGAAGGATTACCCTAATGTGTTTCTTGAGGAATTACTAGGCATGCCACCGGACTGAGACATAGATTTCTTGATTGAGTAGTTTCCAAGAATTGGACTAATATCCAAGAGACTATACCGGATGCCTGCAAATGATCTAGAGGAAATTAAGAAACAAATTAAGGAATTGTTGGAGAAAGGTTATATTCGACCGAATTCATCACCTTGGGGAGCCCAGTGCTTTTAGTGATAAGAAGGATGGATCCTTGAGAATGGTTGTATATTATCGTGCTTTGAATGAGGTGATGATAAGGAACAAATATCCTCTGCCGATGATTAATGATTTGTTTGACTAGCTACAAGGAGCGAGAGTTTTCTCCAAGATCGATCTTCGATCAGGATATCACCAGCTGAAGATCTGAGAGTAGGATACACCCAAGACAACTTTTACCAGGAGGTATGGGCTTTATGAGTATAGGGTCATGTCTTTTGGTTTAACTAATGCCCCTGCCTATTTTATGAGTATGATGAATAAGGTATTCATGGAGTTTCTGGATAAATTTGTTGTGGTGTTCATTGATGACATATTGATTTACTCGAAGAATGAACAAGAACACAATGAACATTTGCGCTTGGTTCTCGAGAAGCTAAGGGAACATCAACTATATGCCAAGTTCATCAAACGTGACTGAAGCAAGTCGTATTTCTTGGACATGTCATATCAGCAAAAGGAATAGCAATAGACCCTTCCAAGGTTGAAGCCCTCACCGAATGGAAGGCACGCGACATAGTAGGAAAGATAGCGGTTTCCTTGGACTCGCAGCATATTAACGAAGGTTTATTGAGAATTTCTCCAAGATCGCGAAGCCCATGACGGAGTTATTGAAGAAAGACACCAAGTTTAAATGGGCAAGGAAAGAGAGGCTAGTTTCGGGAGGTGAAGAAACATTGGGTTACAGCCCAATGCTCATTCTTCAAAATATATGCAATGATTTCCAAGTCTATTGCGACACTTCTTGTGAGGGACTTGGAGGCGTTCTTATGTAAGAAGGAATAGTTGTCTCATAGACCACACGTCGGCTTCGACCTCATGAGTTGAGTCATGCCACCCATGATTTGGAGTTAGCAGCCGTAGTGCATGCGCTCAAGACCTGGAGACATTTTCTTATTACAAATCATTGTGATGTTTACACGGATCACAAGAGTTTGAAGTACATCTTCACGCAGAAGGAGTTGAACCTTAGGCAGAGGAGATGGTTGGAGCAAACAAAGGATTTTGACATGAGACTACATTATCTGCCAGGAAAGGCCAATGTCATGACAGATGCTTTGAGCCGCAAGAGTTATGTTAATACTCTCACAGTAGGAGGATTACCACAGGACTTGGCCGATGATCTCGGAGATCTTCAATTGGAGATAGTTCCGAGAGATTTTGTTCTAACACTAGAAATTTTGTCCACATTGTTGCGAAGGATCCGAGAAGCCCAGAAGTTGGACAAAGGAATTGTGGAGATAAGTAAAAGAATAAACCAAGGAAATGCAGAAGGATTTTGTGAGGTGAAGACGGGACCTTATGGTTT
The DNA here is from genome assembly GCA_902687465.1 of Secale cereale. Lineage (NCBI taxonomy): Eukaryota > Viridiplantae > Streptophyta > Magnoliopsida > Poales > Poaceae > Secale > Secale cereale. The sequence continues at coordinate 349,230,445 of LR738711.1, forward strand.
GAGAAACGTATTATGTGCCCAATTACCCAGAGGTCGGGAAGTTAATTCTCTAGGAGAATCATGATTCGCCTTACTCGATACATCCAGGCAACACCTTGACGTATTTAGATTCGAAGGAAAGCTTCTAGTGGACAACTATGAAGAAGGATATTGCCGAGTATATAGCAGTATGTGATGTATGTCAGAGAGTTAAAGCATAGCATCAAAAACCAGTAGACTCGTTCAGGATATGATTCCATTTGGGTTGTAGTTGATCGCTTGACAAAGGTAGCTCACTTCATCCCCTTGAAAACCATGTATACAAGTGCTAAGCTAGACAAGATAAATATGACCAGGATCGTAGGTCTCCATGGAGTTCCGAGGACCATCTTATCAGATAGAGGAACACAATTTACCTCTATGTTTTGGAATCAATTACAGGAAACTTTGGGTACCAGGCTAGAGTTCAGTACATCCTTTCATTCGCAGACAGATGGGAGGACCGAGAGAGTCAATCAGATTTTGGAGGGCATGTTGAGAGCTTGTGCGCTAGATTATGGATCTAGTTGCGATGATAATTTACCTTACGTAGAATTCTCATATATGAACAGGTATCAAGCTAGTTTGAAGATGCCCCTTTCGAAGCTTTGTATGGAAGAAGGTGCAGGACACCATTAATGTGGGATGGAGTTGGAGAATGTAAAATTTTTGGACCAGATTTAATCAGAGATTCAGAGAAGAAAGTCAAGATGATCCGTGATAGACTCAAGATAGCCCATTCCATCCAGAAGTGTTATGCTGATGGTAAACATATGGAAGTAACTTACGAAATCGGAGACAAAGCATATCTTCGCATGTCTCCACTTCAAGGAGTTAAACAGTTTGGAGTTAAAGGAAAGCTAGCACCACGATTCGTAGGTCCATAGAGAGTTTGGGAATGCAGAGGTGAAGTTGCATATGAGCTAGAATTAGCCGAAGCTTTGTCAGGAGTTCATGACGTGTTTCACGTTACTCAATTGAAGAAATGTCATTCAGAGATGGGCTGATATTCTTATGTGAGATATAGTGCCCTAGGAAGCAATTCAGTAAGAGAGTGACCTGACTTATGAGGAGAAGCCTGTCAACAATCTGGAGTTTTCCAACAGAGTCACCATACCTCGGAGGAAGCAACCTGGGAACGAGAAGAAGACCTTTGACATGACCACCCACACCTTTTGCTAGCTAACCCGAATCTCGAGGGCAAGATTCATCTTAAGGGGGTAGGTTTGTAACATCCCAATTTTCAATTTGGATGTTTTTAAATAGATCATTCATATGCATCCATGATTTATGAATTTTGCATCCATTTGTTTTATTTGAATTTTATCCAAGGGACTTTGACTAACTCAAGGACGAAAATAGAGTGTTGGAAGTTTCCCTTAAATCCATTTTTTGAATTTTCAAAATTTGTAATTTGGATAAATTTGGTTTCACCAAAATTCATTTCCATTATTTAAAAAATAAATAAAGATAGGAGATAAAATGACTTCTTCAAAAACATAAGGGAAATATTGCAAATTGAATTTTGAATCAAAATATATTTAATCGGTTTTATTTGCAAATTATTTTGATGCAAATTTATTAGCATAACAAAGGTTTATTTTTAAAAGTTACATTTTAGGGCGAATAAAAGTTCACAAGGTTATACATAATGCCATATAATTATGTGAATTTTTCTTGGATTTTTTGGCTTACCTTATTTGTCTTTTTGATGTTTTAATGTGTTTGAAAAAATACGTTTACCAAAAGAATAAGCCGCCAGGCCAGGCCAATTGGTCAAGTCCGGCAGCTGCCAGGGGCCCAAGTAGGCTAGCGCGGCCTGGCCAACCCCAGCGTGACCAGAGACCAGCAACCACAGGCCAGGAGCGCCCCTCGTGCAAAAAGGGGCGAGCGCCCAACGTCCAATTCCTGTCGTTTGTTGTCCCTCCTCACGTAACCCTATCTCTCCCTCGTTGATTTTTTTTCCCGTACACCTGGGCCCCACCTCTTTCCTTCTTATTTTTCTGCATGAAACGAAACAGGATCCCAGCTCGCGTGCAACGCCGCCACCGCGTTCGATTTCTCTGGGAACCCTACCCCGAGTCCACCCGTTCCCCAAGTACCATGTCCTATAAATAAAAATGACCCTTCTCAACCAACTCCACTTGAAAGCCCTCACCACAACTAGCTCTGTCGCTCGCAATCGTCGTTCCAATCTGGATACACACTGCAGTTCATCACAAGTTTCCGACGCAGGTGAGACATCCCGGGCCTCCTCATTTTGTGTTACGACTTCTCTCGACCCCTAGACTCTGTTTGACATGGTCTTGTGATACCTATGCATCTATAGAAGCTATGCCAACCTTATTTTATTCGTCAGAGCACCCAGAGCACCGATCTTCATCACCTCTTCCCACAGCCATCCAACGTCCCCAAGCCACTCCGCCGCTAGCCCTGGGACCACGACACTCTACCTCATCCCTTAGACTCCACCACCACCTCTGAAGCTCGTCGGAGCCGCCGCCCCCACTGGACCAGAGCCATCCAAACACCTAGTTCTTCTCTGTAAGTCCACGAGCAAATCTTCATTCAGTTAAAGAGAACGGTTTAGTAGAGCATTTTTTTAGATCGGTTTTCTTCGGTATAGTTGAAACCGGACTCTCATTTTTTATTAACCCGTTGCTACAGAAACCTTTAGATAGCGGTCGTCCGCCCTGAAACCCGCAGCAAACACTCATGGAACCAATCAGAGAGCTTGACTTGTCTCTGGCCGAAATCTATTTTTTTCTTCAGGAATTTCCTAATTCAGATTCTATACCAATTCTTCTTTCTAGTAAATAATCTATAGATCAGATTTAGTTGATTATTTTTCGTACGATTTCATAAAAATATCATCTATCCAGCAAACTAAACAAAAAATATTTTTGAAAGTTATAAATTCAAATTCAATCAAATCTGAATTCAAACTTTGTTAGGCTACAACATGAGTTTCGTAACACTGTTTTAGCTGATCCTATTTGCAAATGAAGCTTGTGATGTGTACTTTTTGTTAAACCCAAAACCATATTTTTTTTCTAGATTTAAAATTATGTTAGGTACAAAAACTTTATTTAGTTGTTTTTGGAGTTTTCTGAAATCTTTTCTTAAATGTTTTTGGAATTTTCTTGTATGCTTAAGTATGTTACTGCTTGTTTGCGTTAGATTGTCTAGAGTGCGAAGCTTGCTACTTCGAATCCCTAGATTTCAACGAACGTTAGCAAGGCAAGTTCATACTTTGATCGTACTTTTCTGTACCCGGTTTTTACGATGCATTAGTTTCACCCTTACAAACTTGCATGAGTAGGATTGGGAATTGGAGCATTGCTATCTAGTTCATGATGTAGGAACCTATGACTTTGATCACCCCAGTAATATTTGTTATACTTATAAATTTCTAAGCCATGCTCATAGACGAGGACTGGTATGTGAGATTTCATGCAGGTTACGAGAGTAATAATAAATTAATGCTAACTTTAAGGTGGCAACAGTAACACAACTCTAGGTGGAATGGTGGGAACCATAGAGAAATCAGTGGCTTGCCTGGGAACCTGGAGAATCCAGTGCTTTCCCTAGGGGATCCCAGAGAACCCGTGTGATCACCCTATGGATTGCCACCCAGGCTCAAAGGGATCATATAATTCTTCATGCCTAGAAACTTCCGTGTGGAGCCACAAGCCAATGTGGGCTCGGGCATAGTTGAGTAAGTTTGTGTGAAGTTTTCCCAGTAGGCTAGCAGCTGTAGGGGAAAGTAGTTGTACCATCCTATCCAGGGTTAAGGGGAACACGTTCAGAAAGACTTTGTCTTGATCGTCCGATCATGGAGGTGGTCGAGTCTTGTGGGGAAAGGTGCGCAAACCTACGTAGAGTGTACAAACAAATCAGGATTAGTCGTGTCCCCAGTTATGGACAGATTTGAGTATCTATAAGTGAATTATTGGTTCAGCTGATCACTTTCTTAAATTAATGAATTGGGTTATTAATAACTTGGGAATTATGGGATTAAGTTGGAGGAACCTCCTCAATAATGGCATATACTTGGTAGTAAAATAAAAAAGTATTTGTTTGTTGTAGGGAAAAATAGCTTTATGCTAAAATATAAACTTAGAGCCTCCACCGTCCAATTTTGCATATAGAGATAGTCTGTTTCATCATTATTCCATAGTGGGACATTGCCATCATATTCCATGTGATGACCTACACGGCTGCAACGTCTCATGTTGCAGAGTTTTCCAACAAGGATTAAGGTGCGATAGGTCATTGTTCTGCACTCGGTTTTGAAGTGCAATTGGATGGACTCATTTACCTATGAAGCTTTCGTAGTTATTTTATTTACATGGCCTTCAACCATATTATTGTAATAAATAATCTTTTGCGAACCTTGATGTAATAAAGTGTGTGATTGAACTCTGTTATAATTCCTCGAGTATTGTGCGTGTCAGCATACCGATACAGGGATTACACTTAAGCATAGATACTCCGGTCCATTGGGATCGAGTCGCTACAAACCACCTTCTCATGTGTTGAGATCAAGAGATTCCATTCCTACCATTTTTCTTCCACCATATCCAAATCTGTGAGAAAGAGTTGAGTGTTGGGGATACTATCATTTGAAGTCGAATAGCAAGGAGTTCATCATCAACACACCGTATATTACCTTTTGGAGAGTGGTGTCTCCTAGGTTGGTTAGGTGTCTCTTGGGAGCCTTCGTCGTAATGTGGAGTTGAATCAATAAGTTTGTAAGGGCAAGGAGATCGCCTACTTCGTGAAGATCTACCCGAGTGCGGCAAGTCCTTCGTGGACGATGGCGATGGTGGGCTACACAAGGTTGCTTCTTCATGGACCCTTCGTGGGTGTAGCCCTCCAAGGATTCGCGCTGTTGTTACCCTCTGTTGGTTGATTTCTCCGTCAACGTGGACGTACGATAGCATAGCCTATCGGAACCATGCCAATAGCTCTGCGTCTCCATTGCGTGTGCACACTCCAAACCCCTCCCTTTTAGTTTATTGCAAATTGCATGATTTACTCTTTTCGTTGTTTATACTCGTGTCATGCTTGCTTGAAATGTATCATGAGTGCTTTAGCATGTAGTAAACTCAACCTTAACGAGTAGATATTAAAATTTGCCAACTTTTCTTGTTAAGGTTCTAATCACCCCACCTCTAGACCCCTCATCTCGATCCTTTCAATTAGCATCAGAGCTTTGGTCTCCATTGCTTTGGTTTAATCACCATTGGAGGAAGATGGATGAGTCTACATTCGGGAGTGTTAGACATAAAGTTCCTATTCTTGATGGGGAGTTATATGGTTCATGAAAAATGAGATGCTTGAGATATTCAATAAATAAATTTACAAGTATATTCGTAGACCATTTGTACCTCCTATTGACCCTTTGCATCTCATTCTACATGAGCATCTTTACATGGTTCACAATCATAGAACAATTGATTTTATCATTAGAGGATTTCCTAGAAATTTGCTTATATGCTTACCTACCATTGAATGCGCATATACAATATGGGGATATATTGAGGAACGGTTCCCAAATTGTTCTTTAAAAATCTTGCTGTGATTTTTCATAAACTTGCGCATTGTCATGATGGTATATCTAATGAAGCACTTGATCTAGGTGAGGATCATGCACATGATGATGATGATGATTATGTGCATGGCTATTATGATGGAGACGAACAAAGTGACATAGAATTTGAGAAAACTATGAGGAATCTTAGTATGATGGCAAATCTTCACAATTGCACATCTCGAGGATAGGAATGGGTTCTCAATAGTGGTTGTACAGATCACATGATCAGAGATAAAGGCATGTTCCTAGAGCTTGATGAAAATGAAGGTCCACGTAAATATGTAACTTTTGGAGACAACTCCAAGGGTAAGGTACTTGGCCTTGGTAAGTTGGCCATATCCAATAATAGCTCTATTCAAAATGTTATGCTCGTTGAATCTCTTGGTTACAATCTTCTTTCCGTATCTAGACTAGCCGATTTTGGTCTCAATGTTCCATTTACTGAAGTATATTGCCAAGTGTTTCATCGAGATAATCAGAATATGGTCTTTACGGGTATTGATACGTCTATGTTGTATCTACTTTCATAAAGCTTCTGCTCTTGTTTTGGAGTTTAACTTGTATGATTTGAATTAAACTAACCCAGACTAACGCTGTTTTCAATAGAGTGTTGTTTTTTGTGTAGAAAAGCAAGTTCTCGGAATTGGGCAAGACTATTTGGAGATTGTTTATGGAATAAAAGAGAATTAATGGAGTCAGATACAGCTGGGGGAGGTGCCATGGCTGCCCACGGTCCACGTGGGCAAGCCAGCCCCCCAGGCGCACCCTAATGGGTGGTGGGGCCCTCAGGGCTCCACTGACCCTAACTCCGCCACTTTAAATTCCCATTTTTCTGATATAAAAAAGAGGTGAGGAAGTTTCTTCGCATTTGACGATACTGATCTGCCGCCACCTCCTGTTATTCATCGAGAGGATAAATCTAGAGTCCATTCGAGGCTTTGGTGAGGGGGGTCTTCCATCTTCATCATCACCAACCATCATCCATCACCAATTCCTTGATGCTCACCGCCAGGAGAGAATAATTCTTTCATAGGCCTGTTGGTCGGTGAGAGGTTGGATGGGATTCGTCTTGTAATCAAGTTAGTTTCGTTAGGGCTTGATCCCTACTATCTAATATGTTTGGAGATTTATATTGCAATGAATTTGTTATGCTTAATGCTTGTCACTAGGGCCCAGTGCCATGATTTCAGATCCGGACCATTTATGTTATCGCCATTATATATATGTTCTTTATTTGACCTTGCTAGTCATATGAACCTACTACATGTTAGGATCTGCATACCCCAAGGTGACAATAATTGGGATTCTTTCCAGTGATTAGTGTAGTATGAGGATCTCATGTACTCACTATGTGGTAATGCATTGATCCGGTTCTCTATTCAAAGGAGGCATTAATATCGCTTAGTTTCCTTATGGACCTCGCTGCCATGGGAGGGTAGGACAAAAGATTTTATGCAAATTCTTTTCCATAAGCACATATGACTATTTATGGATGAATATTATCTAACGATATCACCATATAACTGTTACTTGATGAATATTATCTAACGATATCACCATATAAAGGTTTTCCTTTATATGGATCTTGCTAAGTTACTATTGTTTCTGCTACTGTTACAATTGCCACAAAACTACTGCTACCTCTATTACCGTCACTACTGCTCTCAAAACTATCATACTACTGTGCTACTGATCACTTTGCTGCATATATTTAATCTCTAGGTGTGGTTCAATTGACAACTCAACTGTAATACTTACAAATATTCTTTGGCTCCCCTTGTGTCAAACTATAAATTTGGGTTGAATATCTACACTCGAAAAATGTTGCGATCCCCTATACTTGTGGGTTATGAAGACCTTTTTCTGGCGCCATTTTCCGGGAGCATAGCTATATTTGTTTAGTCATTTGGGATTTATATCTGATGATCACTATGAAGAATCTGAAGGACATTGGCACTAAGATCTTTCCCTCTAAGGCGAGGGAGGTAAGGAAATTCCATCTAGCTCTGCACTTGATTCTCCTTCAGTTATATGTAAGCTTGCAACACCACCACCTCTTATTAATCCTAATATGTCGCAAGTTATTGATGATGCTACTTCTACTATGAATGATGTTATGAATGATGCTTATGATGATGCTAGTACCTTGCTTGATAAGACTGTGCTAGTAGGTGAATTTCTCGATGAACAACTTGCTAGAATTAAAAATAATGAGAAGCTAGAAATTGATGAAACTGCTAAAAATGATGAAGTCCTAGAAACACCATCAGATCTAGATCTCCTAGATAAGAATTTCCTGATATACCTGAGGATTATGATATGGAGGGAGAGGTAGCTGAGGACTTTCTTGCATGTAAAGATAGGGACGATCTTAAGAAATTATTATGAAAGTTGAAAGAAAAATCTTTGAATACTAGAATGAAATATCATCGTAAGTTTGCTACTTCACCTGTCTTTGTTACTAATAAGGACTATGAATTTTCCGTTGATCCAGAGTTAATTAATTTGGTTGAATCTGATCCGATCGATATGGATCTCATTCTCACCGAGTATGTGATTAGTTGCATCCACTTCGATCTCACTGAGTTTATGCAATCGGTCCCACGGAGTTGTCTTGACAGATTCTCTGTTACTTATTGCTTCACTTTGATCCCACCGAGTTGATACAATCGGCGCCACCGAGATGATGTTTGCCCTAATTCCTAGCACATCTGTCCCACCGAGTTGTTCAAGTCGTTCCCACCGATATTTCTAACGTTCACATTTTTTAACTGATTAGTGCCACCAAGTTTCACTATTAGGTCCCACTGAGATGAGTCAAATATGTGTAATGGTTGGATTTTGTGTAGAGGCTATATATACCCCTCCACCACGTTCTCCATTTGAGAGAGAGCCATCAGAATATGCCTACACTTCCACCATTGATTTTCTGATAGAGAACCACCTACTCATTTGTTGAGATCAAGAAATTCCATTCCTACCATTTGAAACTTGATTTCTAGACTTCCTCGAGTTGCTTTTCACTCCAAGTCTTCTTCCACCATATACAAATTTATGAGAAAGAATTGAGTATTGGGGAGACTATCATTTGAAGAACAATAGAAAGGAGTTCATCATCAACATCGTCTATTACCTTTTGAAGAGTGGGGTCTCCTAGATTGGTTAGGTGTCGCTTGGGAACCTCCTTCGAGATGTGGAGTTGAACCAAGAATTTCGTTAGGGCAAGGAGATCGCCTCCTTCATGAAGATCTACCCGAGTGAGCCAAGTCTTTCATGGATGATGACCATGGTGGGATAGACAAGGTTGCTTCTTCGTGGACCCTTCGTGGGTCGAGCCCTCTATGGACTCACGCAATAGTTACCCTTCATTGGTTGATGTCTCCATCAACATGGACGCACAGTAGCACCACCTATCGGAACCACCCTAAAAACTACGTGTCTCCTTTGCATTTGCACACTCCAATCCCCTCCCTTTACTTTCTTGAAAATTGCATGCTTTACTCTTTCCGTTTTGTATACTCGTGCCATGCTTGGTTGAAATGTATCATGAGTGCTTTAGCAAGTGGTAAACTCAACCTTAACTTCTAGTGATTTAAATCTGCCAACTTTTCTTATTAAGTGTCTAATCACCCCCCCACTAGACCCCTCTTCTAGATCCTTTCAATTTGTATCAGGGCTTTGGTCTCCATTGCTTTGGTTTAATCACCATTGGAGGAAGATGGATGAGTCTACATTCGGAAGTGTTAGACATGAAGTTCCTATTCTTGATGGGGAGTTTTATGGTTCATGGATAATAAGATGCCTGAGATATTCAATGAATATATCTGAATAAGTATATTCTTAGCCATTATGTGCCTCCTATTGATCATTTGCAACTGTCCCCCAATGAGTATCTTGACATGGTTCACGATATTGGAACACTTGATCTTATCATGAGAGGATTGCCTAGAAATTTGTTTATATGCTAACACAACTTTTAATGCACATATACAATATGGGGATATCTTGAGGAATGGTTCCCAAATTATTCTTTAAAAATCTTGATGTTATTTTTCATTAGTCCATTGCTTTCCAAAAGATGCATCCTAGTGATCTCAAGTTTGATGAACGCTTTTTCGAGCTTCATGATCTTATGCGTGCTAAAGGTGATGTTGGAGTCATTTGTAGCATTGTCACAAAGACAATTAGATATCACAAACTTGCGCATTGTCATGATGGTATATCTAATGAAGCACTTGATATAGGTGATGACCACGCACATGATGATGATGATGATAATGAGCATGGCTATTATGATGAAGACGAAGAAAGTGACATAGAATTTGAGAAAACTATGAGGAATCTTAGTCTCATGGAATATATTTGCAATTACACATCCAAATGAAAGGAATGGGTTCTCGATAGTGGTTGTACCGATCAGATGACTGGAGATAAAGACCTGTTCTGAGAGCTTGACAAAAACAATGGTCCACATAAGTATGTAACTTTTGGAGACAACTCCAAGGGTAAGGTACTTGACCTAGGTAAGGTGGCCATATCCAATGGTAACTCTATTCGAAATGTTATGCTCATTGAATCTCTTGGTTCCAATCTTCTTTTTGTGTCTAGACTAGCCGATTTTGGTTTCAATGTACTATTTACTGATGTAGATTGTCAAGTGTTTCATCAAGATAATCATAATATGGTATTTGCTGGTATTGATACATCTCTGTCATATTTACTTTTCCTAACACGTTTTCTCTTGTTTTGGACTCTAATTTGCATGATTTGAATTAAACTAACCGGGACAAATGATGTTTTCAGCGGAACTACCTTGGCGTAGTTTTTTGTGCAGAAATAGAAGTTCTCGGAACTGGACGAAACTCTTTGGAGATTTTTTATGGAGTAAAAGAGAATTATTGGAGTCAGAACCACTTGGAGGAGGTGCCACAACTGCCCACGGTCCACGAGGGCACGCTAGCCCCCCAGGCGCACCCTGGTGGGTGGTGGGGCACTCGGGGCTCCGTTAACCCTAACTCGCTACTATAAATTCCTATTTATGGATAAAAATAGGAGAGAAAGTGCCATCGCTAATTATGATACAGAGCCGCCGGCAACTCCTAATCTTCATCGGGAGGCTGGATCTGGAGTCCGTTCAGGGATCTGGAGAGGGGAATCTTCCGTCTTCGTCATCATCAACCATCCTCCATCACCAAATCCATGATGCTCACCGCCAGGAGTGAGTAATTCCTTCGTAGGCTTGCGGGTCGGTGAGAGGTTTGATGAGATTCATCACGTAATCAAGTTAGTTATGTTAGGGCTTGATCCCTACTAACCACTATGTACGGAGATCGATGTTGCTATGACTTTGCTATGCTTAATGCTTGTCATTAGAGCCCGAGTGCCATGATTTCAGATCTGAGCCATTTATGTTATCACCATTATATCTACGTTATTTGTTTAATCTTGCAAGTCATATGCACCTACTACATGTTAAGATCCACATACCCCAAGGTGGCAATAATTGGGATTCTTTCTAGCGATTGCCCTAGTATGAGGAGTTCATGTATTCACTATGTGTTAGTCTTTGATCTGATTCTCTATTAAAAGGAGGCCTTAATATCCCTTAGTTTCCTTATGGACCCCGCTGCCATGGGAGGTAGGACAAAATATGTCATGCAATTTCTTTTCCATAAGAACGTGTGACTATTTACAGAATACGTGCCTACATTATATCGATGAACGGGAGCTAGTTTTGTATTGCCTAGGTTATAACTGTTACATGATGAATATTATCCAACGATATCACCGATCTAGTGCCTATGAGTTTTTCCTATATATTGATCTTGCTAAGTTACTGCTGTTGCTTCTACTATTACAATTGCTGCAAAACTAATGCTACCATTATTACCGTCACTACTGCTATCAAAACTACCATACTACTGTGCTACAGATCACTTTGCTGCAGATATTTAATATCCATGTGTGGATGAATTGAAAACTCAACTACTAAAACTTACAAATATTGTTTGCCCCCCTTGTGTCGAATCTATAAATTTGGGTTGAATACTGTACCCTCAAAAACAATTGTGATCCCCTATACTTGTGGGTTATCAAGTTTCCGTAGAGGTGATCTATGCATTGTTTATTTCACTAAGAAATCCCAACCTCGTACTTGATTGATTGCTAAATCTTCAATAGGATGGTTATGGCATAGAAGATTAGGTCATGTTGGCATGAGAATTCTTGGTAAACTTATTAAAGGTGATAATATCCTTGGTGTTAAAGATGTTATATTTGACAAGGATAGACTTTGTAGTGCTTGCCAAGTAGGAAAACTAGTTGGAGGAAGTCATCCCGTGAAGAACATCACGACCACAAGAAGACCACTTGAGCTACTTCATGTGGATCTCTTCGGTCCCAATGCTTATAAGAGTTTGGTGGTTACTCTTTCGGATTTGTCATTGCTGATGATTTTTCTAGAGTTACGTGGGTTATCTTCCTTGATGACAAATTGTAGGTCCACAAGATCTTCATGAATTTCTCTAGGAAGGCCCAAAATCATTTTGAAGTGAAGACCAAGAAGGTTTGAAGCAATAACAGAACAATGTTCAATAATGCAAACATGGACACCTTTCATGATGAAGAAGGGATTTCACATGAGTTCTCGACTAAGTACACATCTCAACAAAATGGAGATGTTGAGAGGAAGAACCATACACCTATTGAGATGGGAAGAACGATGCTTGATGAATACAAGATGCCAAGAAATTTTTGTGCTTAAGTGGTTGAGACATCTTGTCATGCTATGAATCGACTATATCTTCACAAGCTTCTCGGCAAAATGACATATGAGCTACTCACCGGTAACAAACCCCAAGTTGGATACATTCAAGTATTTTCCTCAAAGTGTTACATTCTTGATAAGAATCCTCGTTTGAAATTTCCTCCTAAATCCCATGTAGGTTTTCTACTCGGTTATGGCTCAAACTCTCACACTTACCGTCTCTAGAACAATTCCACCCGAAAGATTGAAGAGACGGTAGATGTGATGTTTGATGAATCTAACGGCTCGCAAGTAGAGCAACTGCCAATTGATGTATGAGACGAAGACACCTCAGAATCAATTCAAGATCTATCTATCGGACATGAGGGCATCATGATCATTCTTATAACAATCATGATCATTCTTATAACAACAACAACATATGTATATATATTGTCATATGATTTATTATGCTAAGGTAACAATCTATTGACAATGTCAAGTACGAATCAGAAACTCCATTGAAAACTGACAAACCATGATCCCGGTCATTGAAGCAATTGCAATTTATCATAACATCGGAAAGAGTCAATATAAGAGCTTTTCAGCAAGTCCACATACTCAACTATCATTTAGTCTTTCACAATTGCTAACACTCACGCAATACTTATGGGTATGGAGTTTTAATCAGATAGAGAGAAAGATAGGGGCTTATAGTTTTGCCTCCCAACCTTTTAACTCAAGGGTAATGTCAACAATAATGCTTTATGCAAACTCACATCTAATTGGATATATATATCAGGATCTTTCCAACTCATACTGCTTGCCAAAGGATAAAGTGTAAAAAGGAAGGGTGAAGATCACCATGACTCTTGCATAAGGTATAAGACAAAAATAAAAGATAGGCCCTTTGCAGAGGCAAGCAGAGGTTGTCATGTGCTTTTATGGTTGGACGCACAAACTGGGTTTAAGGATATTTGGAAGCATAAGTAGTATATCTACTTGGTGCAAGGAGTTTGGCTAGCATGAGGGGGAAAGGCAAGCTCAACATGTTGGATGATCCATGACAATATACTTCATTTCAGATATAAGAAAACATAACCCATCACGTTGTCTTCCTTGTCCAACATCAACATTTTAGCATGTCATATTTTAATGAGTGCTCACAATTATAGAAGATTTTAAAGATAGTATATTTATATGTGAGAACCTATCTTCCTTTATTACTTCTTATTAATTGCAACGATGACCCAAACTATGTTTGTCAACTCCCAACAACTTTTATTCATCATACTCTTTATATGTGAAGTCATTACTCTCCATAAGATCAATATGATCTCTTTAATCCTTTTTATTATTTCTTTTATTCCCTCATGATCATAGTGAGCTAATCAAGCCCTTGACTCAAAACAAATCTTTATTATATATAGCACACGGACTCGATTACATAGAAGGATTTTAAAGCAAAGCTCAAAACTAGATCATACTAAACTTTATTCTACTAGATCAAGATAAAATCAAAAGGATAGAACTAAGAAAAACGGTAAAGATAGAAGTGTGATGGTGATATGATACCGGGGCACCTCCCCAAGCTTGGCAGTTGCCAAGGGGAGTGGCCATACCCATGTGATTATGTCTCTTTCTTTGGAGGTGGGGACGATGGAGTTGTTGATGATGTAGGCTTGTCGTCCATCTTCCAGGGCATAGGCTCACCATCGTAGAAGGATGATCGTGTCTCTGGGATCATCAAATCTGTAGCCAAACTCATCTTCTTGAATCTATATTCATACTCACAGTTTTGGTTTTGCAGGTCATAGATCTGGGGTTGGAGGTGCTGGATTTTCTCGTGAAGCTTGAAGATGGCCTCCCCAATGTTCTCGGCATCCAGCTTATGGTTGTTGGTGAACTCCGCGATCATCATGTGGTTGGCATTGAGTCCGCCTTCCACCATTCCCTGGCACTTGAAAACTTGTTGCTCCATTGCTACGAGTCTCGTCTGAACGCTTCCGGTCCTCCTTGGTCCCTCAACATCGCAGATGTGCAGCACCCCCTCACGCATCTCAATAGTTTGAGGGTGTTGCAGCACCTCCACGGGGTAGGGGTTGATGACCTTCTCGAAAAACATGTCCTTGGGGGCGCTTGAAGACGTCATGGTGATCTAGATCTGTCATAAAAACAGCTCGAAACAAAAGCAGAGGATTTTGTCGTGGTACCGTGGTCAAAACCTTCGGGAGATTATATAATGATTTTTTACCGACTAGAAGAAGTATCGTGCAAGAAAACGTAGTCCGGAGGGCACACGAGGTGTCCACAAGGCAGGGGGCACGCCCTCCACCCTCGTGGGTGCCTTGTGTCTCTTTCGGACTACTTCTTATTTTCCTATTTTCTTAAATATTCCAAAACGGAGAAAAATTGCTATTAGAACTGTTTTGGAGTCGGTTTACTTATCGTACCACATACCAATTCCTTTTTGAAGTCTAAAACGCTCTGGAAAGTGTCCCTTATGTATTCCTCAAGGGTTACGTTTTCGATGACATTAGTTTCAACATTTATGGGATTACTTCAGATATAATGTTTCATTCTTTGACCGTTTACCACCTTCGGATTTGTGCCTTTGAAATTGTTGATTTTTATGGCATTGAAGCGATAGACCTCCTCGATAACGTAAGGACCTTACCATTTAGAGAGAAGTTTTCCTGCAAAAAAACATAAACGAGAGTTGTATAGAAAAACATAATCACCTACATTAAACTCACGCTTTTGTATCCTTTTGTCATGCCATCTTTTAAATTTTTCTTTAAACAGTTTGGCATTCTTCTAAGGCTGGGTTCTCCATTCATCAAGTGAGTGAATGTCGAATAACCTCTTCTCACCAGCAAGTTTGAAATCATAATTGAGCTCTTTAATTGCCCAATATGCCTTATGTTCTAGTTCGAGAGGTAAGTGACATGCTTTTCCATAAACCATTTTATACGGAGACATACCCATAGGATTTTTATATGCAGTTCTATAGGCCCATAATGCATCATCAAGTTTCTTGGACCAATTCTTTCTAGATCTATTAATAGTCTTTTGCAAAATTAATTTTAGTTCTCTATTACTCAGTTCTACTTGACCACTAGACTGTGGGTGGTATGGAGATGCAATTATATGATTAACATCGTACTTAGCAAGCATTTAACGAAAAGCAACATGAATAAAATGTGAACCACCATCAGTCATTACGTATCTAGGGACCCCAAACCTCAGAAAAATAACTTCTTTAAGCATCTTAATAGAGGTGTTATGATCAACACTACAAGTTGGAATAGCTTCTACCCACTTAGTAACGTAATCAACAGCAACTAAAATATGTGTATAACCATTAGAGGAAGGAAACGGTTCCATATAATCAAAGCCCCAAACATCAAATGGTTCAATAACAAGTGAATAATTAATATGCATTTCTTGACGTCTACTAATATTACTAATCCTTTGACATTCATCACAAGACAAGACAAACTTACGGGCATCATTGAAGAGAGTAGGGCAATAAAATCTGGACTGCGATACCATATGTGCAGTTCTATCGCCACCATGGTGTCCTCCATATGCCTCGGAGTGACACTTGCGTAGGATCTGTTCCTGTTCATGCTTAGGTACACAATGTCTAATAACACCGTCTACTCCTTATTTATAAAGGTGTGGGTCATCCCAGAAGTAATGTCTTAAATCATAGAAAAACTTTTTCTTTTGCTGGTATGTGAAACTTGGTGGTACAAATTTAGCAACAATTTATCAGCATAATCAGTATACCATGGTATGTGAAACTTGGTGGTACTAATTGTTATTCAGGAAAGCTATCATCAATAGGTAGTGGGTCATCAAGAATATTCTCTAACCTAGATAAGTTGTCTGCAACGGGGTTCTCAGCTCCCTTTCTATCAATAATATGCAAATCAAATTCTAGTACCAAGAGAACCCATCTAATGAGTCCAGGTTTAGCATCTTTCTTTTCCATAAGGTATTTAATAGCAGCATGATCAGTGTGAACAGTTACTTTAGAATCAACAATATATGGCCTGAACTTATCACAAGCAAATACAACTGCTAAAAATTCTTTTTCGGTAGTAGCATAATTTCTCTGGGCACTGTCTAGAGTTATACTAGCATATTGGATAACATTTAATTTCTTATCAACTCTTTGTCCTAGAACATCACCTACAACATAATCACTAGCATCACACATAATTTCAAAGGGTAAATTCCAATCAGGTGGCTGGACCATATGTGCAAAAATCAAGGCTTTCTTAAGTATTTCAAATGCTTCTAAAAAATCATCATCAAAGACAAAAGGAACATCTTTTCGTAAGAGATTAGTAAGAGGCCTAGGGATTTTTGTGAAGTCTTTAATGAACCTCCTATAAAAACCGGCATGACCAAGGAAACTTCTTGTACATTTGATGTCCTTGGGACACGACATCTTTTCAATAGCATCAACTTTAGCTTTATCAACTTCAATACCTCTTTCAGAAATTTTATGCCCCAAGACAATACCTTCATTAACCATAAAGTGGCACTTCTCCCAATTCAATACAAGATTAGTTTCTTCACATCTCTGCAAAACTCGATCAAGGTTGCTCAAGCAGTCATCAAAAGAAGTTCCATAAACGGAAAAATCATCCATGAAAACCTCAACAATCTTTTCACAAAAATCAGAGAATATAGCCATCATGCATCTTTGAAAGGTAGCAGGTGCATTACATAAACCAAAAGGCATACGTCTATAAGCAAAGGTACTGAAAGGGCAAGTAAAAGTGGTCTTTTCTTGATCCTCTTTTGACACGGGTATTTGAGAGAAATCAGAATAACCATCTAGAAAGCAAAAATGTGTGTGTTTGGATAATCTTTCTAGCATTTGATCAATAAAAGGTAAAGGGTAATGATCCTTTTTAGTAGCTTTATTTAATTTACGGAAATGAATTACCATTCTATAACCGGTAACAATTCTTTGTGGGATCAATTCATCTTTATCATTAGGAACAACAGTAATACCTCCCTTCTTAGGGACACAATGGACAAGACTTACCCACTAACTATCAGCAACAGGATAAATTGTACCTGCCTCTAGAAGCTTTAGTATTTCTTTCCTTACCACTTCTTTCATCCTAAGATTTAACCGCCGTTGGTGATCAACAACCGGTTTAGCGTCTTTCTCTAATTTTATATTGTGCTGGCACATAGTGGGCCTAATGCCCTTAAGATCATCAAGAGTATATCCAATGGCAGCACGGTGCTTCTTCAGGGTTTTCAATAAATTTTCTTCTTCTTGCTCTGAAAGGTTAGCACTAATAATAACAGGATATATCTTCTTTTCATCAAGATAAGCATACTTAAGAGTATCATGTAATGGTTCGAGCTCAAACACAGGATCACCCTTGGTTGGAGGATGAACTACTAGAATTTCAATAGGCAAGTTGTGTTTCAATAAAGGTCCCTGTTTAAAGAATACTTCATCTATTTCCCTTCTCTCATTCATAGACATATCATTTTCATGGTCTAACAAATATTGTTCTAAAGGATCATTAGGAGGCACGGCAATAGAAACAGGACAAATAATTTCATCCTTACTAGGCAATTCATTATCATGGGGTTGTCTACGAAATTTAGCAAAAGTAAAGTCATGAGACATATCCCCTAAACCAATACTAACTTTTTGCAATCTATCCTAGCATTAACAGTATTCAAGAAGGGTCTACCAAATTTAATGGGAAAAAGTCATCTTGTGGGGAACCGAGAACAAGAAAATCAGTAGGATATTTGACTTTCCCACACAAGACATCAACATCTCTAACAATCCCGACTGGTGAAATAGTGTCTCTATTAGCAAGCTTAATTGTAACATCAATACCTTCTAACTCCGCAGGTGCAATATCATGCATAATTTCTGTGTATGGAGAATGAGGTATTGCACTCGCACTAGCACCCATATCATATAAACCATGATAGCAATGATCTCCTATTTTAACAGAAATTACAGGCATGCCTACAATAGGTCTATGTTTATTTTTAGTATGGGGTCTAGCAATTCTAGCAGCTTCATCACAAAGGTAAATAAAATGCCTATCAATATTATCGGCCAAGTGATCCTTAACCATAGCAATACAAGGTTCAACTTTAATTTGCTCAGAGAGTGTAGGTGTTCTAGCATTAATCTTACGAACCACAGTTGAAGCTTTAACACAATCCTTTATTCTAGCAGGGAAGGGTGGTTTCTCAATATAAGAGGTAGGAACAATAGGATCAACATTATAAGTGATCGTATTTTCTTCAACTTTAACAGGTTCAACTACTTTTACTTCAATGGGAGGATGATATTTAAACCACTTCTCCTTAGGGAGAACAACATGAGTAGCAAATGGTTCACAGAAAAAAGCTACTATCTCACAGTCAAGTCTATATTTAGTGCTAAATTCATGGAAAACATCGGTATACATAAAAGATTTAACACAATCAAACTTAGGTGTTATACCCGACTCCTTACCTTCGTCGAGATCCCAATCTTCAGAGTTGCGTTTAATCCTTTCCAATAAATCCCATTTGAATTCAATAGTCTTCATCATAAAAGAACTAGTTCAAGAGGTATCAAGCATGGAGTGATTATTGAGAGAAAGTTGAGGATAAATTTTTTGAATAATAATTTCTCTTAAGAGATCATGATTGGGGCATGAATATAACATTGACTTAAGCCTCCCCCAAGATTGAACGATACTTTCTCCTTCGTGAGGCCAAAAATTATATATATAATTACGATCAAGATGAACTTGATGCATAGGATAAAACTTCTGATGAAATTCCAATTTCAACCGGTTGTAGTTCTATGATTGAATATCATTGCATAGCCTAAACCATGTCAATGCCTTTCCCTTCAAAGATAAAGGGAATACATTTTTCTTTATAACGTCCTCGGGCATACCTGCAAGCATAAATAATCCACAAACTTCATCCACATAGATTAGGTGCAAATCGGGATGCAATGTTCCATCTCATGTAAAGGGATTAGCTAGCAGTTTCTCTATCATAACCGAATGAATTTCAAAGTAAACATTTTCGGTAGGTTCAGTAGGTTGAGGAGAAACTCTTTTCTATACTAGTCGGGGTGAAGATACCCTAAAGAAGCCCCTCAAAGGATTATGTTCTATAGTAGCAAGTGACAGTAAATTTCAGCACACTATATAAATTTTTCCTTCCCAAATTCCACTTACCAAAGGCGCTTCACTCCTCGGCAACGGCGCCAGAAAAGAGTGTTGATGACCCACAAGTAAAGGGGTTCTATTTTAGTCCTTTCTATAAGTAAGAGTGTCAAACCCAACTAGGAGCAGAAGGAAATGATAGGTAGTTTTCAGTAAGGTATTCTCTGCAAGAACTGAAATTATCGGTAACAGATAGTTTTGTGATAACATAATTTGTACCGATTAAAAAGTAATAAAAGTAAATAAGATGCAGAAAGATGGCCCCATCCTTTTTGTAGCAAAGGACAAGCCTGGACAAACTCTTATATAAGGAAAAGCGCTCCCGAGGACACATGAGAATTTTCGTCAAGCTACTTTTCATCACGCTCATATGATTCGCGTTCGTTACTTTGTAATTTGGTATGTGGGTGGACCGGTGCTTGGGTACGGCCCTTCCTTGGACAAGCATCCCACTTATGATTAACCTCTATTGCAAGCATCCGCAACTACAAAAGAAGTATTAAGGTAAACCTAACCATAGCATGAAACATATGGATCCAAATCAGCCCCTTATGAAGCAACGCATAAACTAGGGTTTAAGCTTCTGTCACTCTAGCAACCCATCATCTAATTATTACTTCCCAATGCCTTCCTCTAGGCCCAAACAATGCTGAAGTGTCATATAGTCGATGTTCACATAAAACCACTAGAGGAAAGACAATATACATCTCATCAAAATATCGAAGGAATACCAAATTCACATTACTAGTTATAGCATGACTTCTTCGATGTCCTCAGGAACACAAGTAGCTACTCACAAATCATATTCATGTTCATAATCAGCAGGGTATTAATATGCATAAAGGATCTGCGTATATAATCTTCCACCGAATAAACCAACTAGCATCAACTACAAGGAGTAATCAACACTACTAGCAACCCACATGTACCAATCAGAGGTTTTGGGAAAAAGATTGGATACAAGATATGAACTAGGGTTTGAGAGGAGATGGTGCTGATGAAGATGTTGATGGAGACTGACCCCCTCCCGATGAGAGGATCGATGGTGATGATGATGGTGACGATTTCCCCCTCCCGGAGGGATGTTTCCCCGGCAGAACATCTCCGCCGAACCCCTAGATTGGTTCCGCCAAGGTTCCGCCTCGAGAAGGCAGCGCTTCATCCCAAAAGCTTCCTCCTGATTTTTTCCAGGCAAAAGACACCTTATACCAGAAGATGGGCATCGGGGGGCTGCCAGGTGGCCCACGAGGCGGGGGACGCGCCCCCCACTCTCGTGGATGGTGGGTGGCCCCCCTCTGGTGCTTTCTTCGCCATATATTTTTAATATATTCCAAAACTGACTTTCGTTGTGTTTCAGGACTTGTTGAGTTGTGCAGAATAGGTCTCTAATATTTGCTCCTTTTCCAGCCCAGAATTCCAGCTGCTGGCATTCTACCTTTTTATGTAAACCATGTAAAATAAGAGAGAAACGGCATAAGTATTTTTATATAATGGGTAATAGGAGCCCATAATGCAAGAAATATCGATATAAAAGCATGATGCACAATGGACGTATCACGCGACATAGCAATAGCATCGAGACAACTAGCAAAGCAAAGATTGTAGTGATATCCAAGGTGATGGTCATCTTGCTTGAAATCCCTCTTGGAACAAGATCAAGTCGATGAATTAGTCGAACCAACGTAGTGGAACAAATCCTCACGATTGCAGCGAAACATGAACTATCGAGAAGAAGCACAAACAGAAAGAAGCAAACAACACTGTAAATAGTAAGAGCATCTAGTGCCCCTTAGTGATTTTAGTGTATTAAACACTTATAGGTTAAGGGACTAATGTGTTTTTAAGTGTACATAGGTTCTATAAGTCTCTGAGGAGTTTGATATTTCCGAAGTAAGTCAACCCCTAAAAATGAATGTCTTCATTTGAAGACCTTGGTTTTCTTGAACACTTTGAAAATGAGGAAATTGGTATGACCTTCAAGATATTGATATTGATGAGAGGATTATGAAGCATGAAGACTTTTGTTTTTGTAGTTTCATTTTCCTTTCTTGTGTCATAGGTAACATTGTACTGTTAAAGAAGGTCGAGGTAATACTAGGGAAAATTTTCCATGTGATGCTCATCTCAAAGCCTACACATACCCAATCCTTAGAGTGAAGCCTTTGGAAATCTCATACAGTTCAGTCAATTTCTTCCGTGACAGAGACAAAGATCTTCCGGTCTTTAAGGAATTTGTTCTGATTGAGGAGTTAGGAATTCGCTCGTGTGGAACATGATAGCCCTGACGAATTTGAGAGCTCAAATTTCCGACCGTTGCTGTGCTACGCGCCAACTGTCCTAAATATCTTATTCACCTAGCTGTCAAATCATTAGGGGCATTTATGTCTTATCATGTCGGGCTGCTCCCTGGCTATAAATAGCCGGCCCCTTCATGCACTAGTTGGTTGGCTCCTCCTAGAGAAACTGTTACTTGTCATTTACAGCAACCCATCCTCCGATGACTTTGAGAGAAAATCATCAGTGATGAAAAACCCAGAACCCAAACACCTAAAACCAAAAGTGATTGAGCATCACTGAAGAGATTGTTACTGTGTGGAACTAACACTTGTTACCTTTGAAGACCGTGCATCTTCGAGACAGTTAGGCGTCTATTGCAGAGAGCATCCAAGAGGAATTGTGGATCGTCGGCTGACGAAGTATGTGATGGTTTGGAAGTCACCTTGAAGTCTTACAACGAGTGATTGGGCGACATATGTGTGACCTTAGCTCAAGGGGACTATGGTAAGGATTGTGTGACCCTTGGTTTAAATACCAAGCTGCCCTAACTAGACGTACAAATGTCACAGCAGTTGGAACTGGTCTACCAAATCATTGTCTTCCCCGAGCTACTAGTTTTATTTCCTCAACTCTTTCATTTCATCGCTTATGTGTTGATGCATTTGATTGTTATTGTTTGTAGACTTTGACTTTGACTTCCCCAATTTCCTCAATCCTATTTCTTAAGTCATTCTATCTTCCGCCTGCCTATCCTGTTTACACGCTACATGTGCTCTATGCTTGTTTGATTTCATCATGATGTCTATGCTAATGTCTTGTTGCATGCACCTGAGTACTTACTCGGCTGCTTGTAATTCGTCACTTAGCTATTTCCTCAAGAAGTATTTCCTCGATGAAGAATTTGTAAAAAATTGCCTATTCACCCGCCTATGTTGATATAATGCACTTTCAATTGGTATCAGAGCAAGGTACTCCCTTGTTCTGTGTGATTTTGGTTTAACCACCTGGAGTTTTAATTATGTCGACCGCAGGTATGATGAAAGTGTCATGCCCCATCTTTGATGGTCATGATTATCCTAAGTGGAAGGCCATGATGTGGAAGCGCCTCTTGGCAATAAACAGTGAGATGTGGACTGTTACTGAGATTGGTCTTACACATCTATGCAAGATGGTGCATGCTAATGACATTCGCAAGTACACTCGGCTGGATACCATCGCATGGGATATCATCTGCTCCTACCTATCCAGAGATGAGTTCAGACGCATTATGCATCTTTGAAATGTGAAGCTTATTTGGGAGCGATTCTCTGACGTTTGTGAAGGTCATTGAACTCGTCAGGATCCCTGGTTCCTCGAGTTCAAGGAAGCACTCAAAATGATGACTTTCTAACCTAAATCATCTTCTTCTACACCATGTCTCATGGCAAAAGGTGCCAAGGTACTCAAATATCACTCCTATGATGCTATTGAAGGAGAATCTGATGAAAACCTCAAACCTGGCTATTCTAAAATTGCTAATATTGCCATGAAACCACAAAAAGCTTTGGGAAGAGTTCAAAATTTGCTAGACAAAGCGATGACCTGTTGGCTGAGGAGCTGAATCGAACTCAAACCTTGACATAACATATTCAATGACTATACTCTAAGTTTGATAACGTTCAAGGTCGTCACGGAACACTCTTAACTTATCATGAGAAGCTTTCTTATGAATTTCTTCAGAGAAAGAAAGATATTGAGAAACTAAGGGTGGCTCATGATGATCTTCAAATGGAAAATGATTGTTTGCTTGCCCAATAGATTAGTTCTGCTCAGGAATAATATGATGCACCGTGCCTAAAATTTATTGAATGAGAAAATGCAAAATTTTCTGCTGAATGTTCAAATGCTTCTATCGCCATAATTTCTTCAAATGATCCTATGGTGAAAATTTCCTCAACTGAGGAAATCACCAATTCTACAGACAAAAATGCAGGGTTAAAGGATTTGTTTTGTGACATGCATGTACAAAAGCCTCAAAGGGCATCAAATCCTTTTCGATTTTCCTAAAAAGCCAATTATGAACATGAACCCTAGGAAACCTTTCCTCTCAAAGGTATTGCCTTTGAGAGGAAACTCAATGCTGATGGGACCTACTGGAAACCTGAGCGATATCCCAAAACTTCATGGGTTGCTATGAAAAGACGTCATGTAGGTCCATCTAGTTTATCTGGATTTACTTGTGAATATTCAACTTCATCTAATGAGTTAATTGAATGCAACTATACACTATTCAAAAATCAGAATGGTAAAGTATTTGCCAGATACGTTGGAACTAACTACAGGAACAATCCATCGTGAGAAACCACGGCCACCTATGGGACTAAGAGCCCCTTTTAGTTCGGCTGGGGGATGGTCACATTGCACAAAGAGTGGAGGAACATAGCACACCACGACAGGTATCACATGTGTATTTTTAACCCAGGTTTGGGCCCTCGTGAAGCGTAGAACCATACTCCTGCTTTGGTGGTTGATGGTGGAAGGTGGGAAAAAGCGCGTCGATCTTGCACGGCAAGGTTGCCTCAGGTCGAGAGTTGCTATGCGCGTATGAGTGTGTAAGGGTTCAGATCGACCGAATCCTTTCTACGGTTTCCATGGGCGCCTCTTATAGACTAAGAGGTCACCACAGTGGCAAATTGGTCTTTTCGTGCTGATTAGATAGCAAACAGTGCTATCATGCCGAACTCTGCAGGTTGACAGAGCGCATTAAATGCGCCGCTTAGTGTCATATCATGGCTCACCCGGTAGGCCCCACCGGGCTGTTTTGCCAGGTTCGCGCTTGCTTGCTTGACATGTCTCTGGACGGGTTTCACTCGAAGGTTTTTGCTGTAGGAAGTGGCTTCCATTTAGCAGGGAGCTGCCACTGAGCCACTTAGGAGCTTGAAACCGCATTGACCGACGACGAGCACGGCTGTGAAGTGGTGGTTTGCCTCTGCGAGCCCCGGCATGCCTACCGGGGCGATCTTGGAGGCTTGCTTCCTGACGATCCAACCTCTCCAGGCTTGCATGCCCAGCAACGAAATCTCTTCTTCTAGTGGTATCTTACCTCTTCGACAAGCCGTGGTTGACTTGACCTTCTCGACCAGCTCTCTGATTCCTCAAGGAGCTGATCGCTTCGAGCCTTGCTCTAATCCTGGTGCTATAAACTTGCCCTTGTGTCTATGCATAGTTTGGGGCAACGGATCTAGGGTTTTTTGCAGCGACAGGAGCCCTGATCCAGGCCCAGATGCACTGCTGGGTGTCGTCGTGGTAGGCTCTAACCAGTGCACATGCAAAGGTGTAGGAGTGGCTCGCCCTCTTTGAGCCCGGGCCAGTTTCTATTTCTTCTGCGCGTCATGTAATACCAATCATGGTGGGGCCACCCTTGGGTGCTTGTTTAGTTACTTCCTCTTCTTCCCACCGTAATACCTGGCGGAGTGAAAGCTAAAAGAGGGGATTATGTGGCACTTATCTTTTTTCAATATTAAATATGTAGGCACTTGCCAAACTTTAGTTCAAGTAACGTGATCTCTTTTATACATGTTTGTTTTCTGTAAGATTTGTACTTGTTGATCAGCATAGAAATGAAAATGATAAACCTTGCTAGGGTCTTTTGCATGTAATGTGTTCATGCAGAGGTGGGATGCCTCTATATATTTAAGTAAACAAGTTTCCCCCGGAAGGCTACCTTGCCGGTAACGTTATTCTTGTTGCCACGGAGTTAGGCTTGCCGGTAACAATGTATGGAGAGGGCTACCCCCCGCCCAATCCTTTTTCGTCGAAGGCCATTGCGACAGTCCTGACCGAAGCAGCATTCAGGTCGAAGGATGGGAGAACCTAATTTTTGAAAGGTAGCGTGGTTTTCTAATGCACAAGTCCTCACAAAACACGTATGGATAATGGAAAGAACTTATATGTTTGGCTTCTCTTTTCATCTCTTCTTGGGGAACCAAGTCCACGATGCAGATGAAAACGATGCCAGATGCAATCTTATCTACATGAACATGCGATGCTCATGACATGCTTATGCATGCATGCAACTTGTCTGGGGACCCCCAGCGCTTCGTTTATTTCTCTGTTACTTAGGGTCTGTGCCTGGCTTTGTACAAGGGGTTACATGCAATTGAGGCAAGGCCTGTACAAAATGGTCGCTGTCGGGCAGGGCCCACCAGCCGCGCCTTACGGGTAGTACTTGCGAAGGTGCTCAATGTTACATGAGTTTTGGAATTGAATGCCATCTCCAGTCTGCAGACGGACTGCGCTAGGTGTGGTGACTCGTACCACCCGTTAAGGGCCTTCCCACTTCAGCGTTAACTTGTTTGCACCCTTGGTGGACTGAACTCGCCTAAGGACAATATCGCCTTCCTAAAAACACCGGGCATGAACCCTGCGGCTATGATAGAGACGCATGGCTTGCTGGTAGCATGCAGCACACATAGCAGCCCGGAGACGGTTCTGCTCAAGAAGCACATCATCGTCATGCTGGTGCAGATCCTGTGCTATTTCATCGTAGGCAAGCACCCGAGGTGACCCATAAATGAGTTATGTGGGGATAACAGCTTCTGCCCCATAGACTAGGGAGAAGGGAGTCTGCCCAAGATCTCGATTTGGAGTCGTTCTGACGGACCAGAGAACCACCGGGATCTCGTCGATCCATCGCCTGCCGCACTTCAGCAGCTTATCAAATGTTCTTGTCTTGAGGACCCGCAACACTTTAGCATTCGCCTTCTCAGCTTGTCCATCACTTCCGGGATGTGCAATAGAGGCAAATGAGATCTTGATTTCGAGGGCATGAACATATTGCATGAAGGTGTCGCTCGTGAACTGGGTGCCGCCGTCAGAGATGATCAGGGCAGGGACCCCGAAGCGGCAAACCAATCCTTTCAAGAACATGATAGCTGACTGAGTAGTCACCTTCCTCAAAGAATCTACTTCCGGCCACTTTGTAAACTTGTCAATTGCAACGAACAAGATTTCATAGCCCCTGGCAGCTCGGGGAAAGTGTCGACGACATTGAGCCCCCAGTCCAAAAATGGCCATGACAAAGGGATTGTCTGAAGAGATTGAGCAGGCAAATGGATGTTCCTGGAATGGAACTGGCATGCTTCACATTTGTTGACTGGCTGAACCGCATCTTGGAGGGCTGTGGGCCAATAGAATCCTTACGGGAATGCTTTCCCTACTAATGCCTTTGATCCAATGTGGGAGCCGCACTTGCCTTTGTGTATTTTTGCCAGCAATTCCTTTCCTCCTTCCCGGCAAATGCACTTCAAATTCGCACCGTTGGGCCTTCTTCTGTATAGAGTGTCATCAAAAAATTGATACATATTGGCCCTCCGGGCAACTCTTTCACCTTCCTCTTGCTCTTTGGAAAGTTCTCTGGCTTGGATGAAGTGGACTATGAGCCTTGCCCAAGTTGGAGCCTGGGGCTCAGTAACGAGGACTAATGGCACCTCCGCATTTGTGGGGGCGTGTTCCTTGACCGCGGGAACCGGAGGCCCGACAAGGAAACGGGAGTTGCTTCCGGTAGGGTCTTGCCAGGTACCCAGAGGGTTCTACCAGGAGGGGCTTACCGGAGTCCAGTTTCCTCCTCCTTCGGGACATTGTTGCCGGGGATACGGAGGGCTGAGTAAGGTGGAGAAGAAAAGTTCATTGTCCCATAGGAAGCTTCTGTGTAGCACACTTTGACAGATGATCAACAATGTTGTTTTCCGCACGGGGTACATGCTCCATATGCTTCTATCAAAGTGTTCCTCTAGTCTTCTCACTTCCTTGACGTATGCCTCCGTCAATGGGCCTAGGTAATCCTTGTTGACTTGCCTCACCACAATTAGTGAATCTCCTCGAATGATCAGCTTCTTTATTACCAATTCTGTGGCAATCCTGAGCCCGGCAAGGAGCCCTTCATAATTTGTTCTATTGCTGGTCCCCTCTTCCCAGGGAAAATGCATCTGATCGGCGTACTTCAAGTTCTCCCAAGTGGGAGCGACGAGAAGCACGCCAGCTCTTGCACCTTGTAGGGAAAAGGCGCCATCAAAATACATGTTCCATTCTTGGGGGGATTCCTTGCCGGAAATAAACATTGCCAATACTTCCTCATCCGGGGTTGGCGTCGATTCAGTAATGAACTCTAACAATGCCCTGCTCTGAATCATTGATGTTCTTTGAAACTTAAGGCCAAAGATGGATAACTCCAATGCCCACTCCACTATCCTGCCAGTACCCTCTGGGTTTCGGAGCATCCTTTGCAACGGGAAGCGTGTGACAACCATGATCTCATGGGCTTGGAAGTAGTGGCGCAATTTCCTTGAGGCCATCACTATGCCAAAAATCAATTTTTGTAGGCCAGAGTACTTGGATCTAGTCCCCTGCAATAGGGAGATGACGAAGTACACCATGCGTTGCACCACTTTCTTCCTTGCCATGTCCTTGTGGTTATTTTTTCTGCCATGCTCTTCTGTGTCCTAATCAATATCTGACCTTGCTGAGATGTTCTCATTCTGCTCCATGGATGGGAGACTAGCTGAGGCTGTTGCTTCCTCCACTTCCCGTTGTGGCACCAACGCTGCACTAACCACTTGATTAGTTGCCACTAGGTATATCAGTAATGACTCTTGTGGTTTCGGAGCAACCAACGTGGGCACAGATGACAAGTAGGTCTTCAAATCCGGTAGTGCTATATGTGCTTCCGGGGTCCACTTCATGGGTCCTGCCTTCTTCAAGATCTTCAAGAACGGCAAGGCATGCTCGGCGGAGTTGGAAATTAATCTGCTAAGTTCGACAATGCACCCTGTCAAATACCTGACATCCTTAACTATCTTTGGTGCCTGAATCTGCTCGATAGCCTAGATCTAATCGGGGTTGGCCTCTATTCCATGATGGGACACGAAGAAATCAAGTAGCTTGCCAGAGGGGATACCAAACACGCACTTCTCTAGATTCAGCTTCTAGTTGATCTTGCACAGATTGGGAAATGTCTCTTCTAAATCCTGGATTAGGGTTGATCTGTCCTTGGGCTTGACCACAATATTATCCATATAGGCTTCGATGTTCCTATGTAGCTGTGACTGGAAACTGATCTGGACTACTCGTACAAAAGTAGTCCCGGCACTCTTCAACCCGAATGGCATGCGCATGAAGCAGTATGTGCCACATGGGGTGACGAATGAGGCCTTCACTTCATCTTCCTTGGACATAAAGATCTGATGGTACCCAGAGTATGCATCCAAGAAAGAGAGAAGATCACAACCTGAAGTAGAGTCCATGATCTGGTCGATGTGCGACAAGAGAAATGGTTCCTTCGGACAGACCTTGTTCAGATCAGCGAAATCTATGCACAACCTACACTTTCCATTAGCCTTGTGTATGACCACTGGGTTTGCTAACCATGTTCGATGCGGTCCTCCTCTGACCAGACCAGCTGCCTCAAGCTTCTTGATTTCCTCAGCAATGAGCTGCTACCACTCCAAAGCTTGCTTTCGGACCTTCTGCTTGACGGGTCGGGCAAGTGGGCAAACAGCAAGGTGGTGCTCAATTACCTCCCTGCGAACACCGTGGATGTCAGATGGTTGCCAAGAAAACACATCAACATTCTCTCGCAGGAAGGCAACAAGCGCGCTTTCCTATTTGTCATGAAGGGTGGCACTGATAGTAAAGGTACCACCAGTACCATCCAGCCCTGCCGGGACCTTCTTCACAGCAGGCGCATCAACTTTGGATCTCTTGCTGTTGGAACTCTCCGGCAAGGCATCAACAGGCATAGCGCACCCCGGAGAGGCGCGCTTCCTGGGTTCCTCGCCGGGGCTCTTAATAGCTTTCTCCTTTTCTTGTTTTCCTTGGTGGGAGCGACGGTTTCAGCGTCCTCTATCGCAACTGCATTTGGGTACATCTTATCCACACTAATGATTGTGTCCTTCATGTCTAATGGAATGGAAATGACCCCCACTGGCCCTAACATCTTCAGTGTGTTGTAGGCATAGGTGATCATGATGTGGACCGCAGCGTCACCAGGCTCCCGATGGTGCCGGTGGCGATCGTGTCGTGCTCTCGTAGCTGTGAGTCAGTCACTTGGACGGTGTAGTGACGAGGTGGAGGCGCTTCAGGACTAGAGGATCCATTGGGCACAGTGGTTAGGTTAGCTCGTCCTGGAGGTGACGCATGCCATGCAGTCGCGCTCGCAATGGGAGCGGCTGGAGTGTTGCGATCACCCAAAACGAGCGATACCACCAAGGTTGTGCTTTTCGACTGGGCTAGGAGGTGGAGAAGGAACAATCTCTCTACTCGTACCTCGCAGAGCATCACCGCCGGGGTGCTACTGATGCTGTCCTTCGCTGGTCCCCTCTAATCCTACTTCGGCCGTGGCGAATGTGGTAACAACACAGCATGCGCCGATCATGTCCCCTGCAATGTCCGCATTACCGCGTGCCCCTGCACTCTCCGCGATGTCAGCGGCCATGGGCAGCCAGGCCTTCGAGGTGAAGAGGTGAGATGTGGCACCGGACTTCTTCTTGGGCGCCGTGTGTCGTGGTTCTAAGTCTAACAGTACGAGTAGGGGGTACGTAAGAGGAGGCAATGTCCTAGCTATGGTGAGATTGTATGCAGGATGTTTACGAGTTCAGGCCCTTCTCGGAGGAAGTAAAAGCCCTACGTCTCGGTGCCCTGAGGCAGTCGACTGGAATGTATATAGGTGTTTGAGTTACAGGGGGTGCGAACCCTTGTACTGGAGGAGGTGGTGGCTTATATAGAGTGCGCCAAGTTCCCATCCATCCCAATGTTACGAAGGGTTCAATGTACATAAAAGCAGGGCATTACTGATAACGCCTGCAGTAAAGAGTGAGAAAGGCATTCATTGTCGTTGAATGAATGTCAGACCGTTGCTGTCCTAAGGGACCTTTGACCTTCAGGGGTCGAGTGTCTTTGAAGGGTCGAGTGAAGTCGAGTCGTCTGGACGGGGGTGTGTCATCGAGTGGAATGCCCTCTCGGGCCGTGTCAGTCGACTGTTCCTGTTGCCTTCGATTTGTCTTTTGAGCTTATGGGGTTGTGACCATGGGTGGGGTACCCGGGCTAGGCCCGTGACCCTATCCTAGGTCCGTAACATCGTCAGTAGCCCCCGAATGGATTCAAGTTCGAGTGGAGAAGAGCATTGAAGTTGGCCTTGGCTCAGGTTCGATGCCCTTGGGGGGATCTTCTTTGAGCTTGCGGACCTGGCTGACTATTCAACCTCGACTTGGTCGCCTTAATCGATTCAGGAACAACATAGTGTACATGTTTGTGTTGACCATCGAGTGAACCTTGAGCGCCGCCCCGAGCGCCGTTGGGGTGCGCAGTTTCCGGCGGGATCGGCTGTTCTCTGGTTTCTGGATTTTGCAGGATTTTGAAATTTGGGGAAGCGCGCGGGACGGGTCATGCCGCGGCAATCGGATCGGATATGCTCGGGATGCCTCGATCTCCATGCCGCCTTTTTCACCACGTATCACGTGCGCGCCTGTTGCGGGATTTGATGGGATAGCTCGAGGCCACCAGTCAGCCACTCGACCGCCACGCTATAAGTGCGCGCCGCGGCCGAGGCGAGGGCACTATGCGCCCATTCTCTGTTTCTTCTTCCTTTGCCCCTCCGACGTGTCCCTGCCACCTGCTTTCCTCCCCTCGGCCGGCACCGGATAGCCCTCCATGGGCAAGGACAACACCACGGCCCTGGAGCACTCGAAGAAGGCGGCGGTGACGGGGAAAGGGAAGAGGTCTAACCGAGGAGGGTCGTCGTCGAGGTCCGGGCTCCCGCCTGGCTGGATCCAGGGGGACTAGATTAGGTCCACGATGACGCCAAAGGACATGGAGGAGTTGGAGGAGGAGGGCCTGGTCGCCCGTGACTCCTGGCGGCTGCCGGAGGGTGAGCTTGAGCCCCAGCCGCAGGAGGGTGAGTGTGTTCTCCTCGCGACTTACGTCGACCGAGATTTCGCCTTGCCCCCGCATCCTTTCTTCCGCGCTTTTCTGGCGTTTTATGGCGCCCAGCTGCACCATGTCTCTCCCAACACCATCACCTATTTGGCCACGTTCATTTCGATGTGCGAGAACTTCCTTAGTTGCCGACCGCACTGGGGCTTGTTCAAGAACATCTTCACTTGCCGTTCCCAAACCGTCAAGAAAGCGAATCTGAGTGACGAGAAGACGCATGTCATCCAGATGTGTGGCGGACTGGGCATCCAGCTTAGAGGTAGGAGCGCTTTCCCTGCCATGACCCTCCCTGAGTCGGTCCGGGGTTGGCAGTCGACTTGGTTCTACTGTAGGGACATTCTGACTCCTGGTCGGCCGACTGGGCTTCCTCCATTCTCTTTTGGTCGAGTCAACCAGCCACCGACGCTGCTTGTGAGTCGGGCTGAGAGGGTAGAGGTAGACATGCTGATGGAGCGGGTGGTCCGGTTGGTTCGTGACAGGGTCACGGGGATGGATCTGCTCGAGGTGTTCCTCATGAGGAGGATCCAGCCCTTCCAAGCCCGGGATCATCCGATGTGGATGTGCTCCGGCACCGACGACTCATCTCGGGTCCATCTAGAGGAAGCTGCTGCGCTGACGGTGGCGCAGTGTCTGAAGTGCATCACGGGGAATAAGGACAACCCTCGGGGGGCCGGAAGAGTTCGCCCATTCAACGCAGATCACCAACCAGACAAGGTTCGGTCTCGACTCCCGAGTGAGTTTCGTGTTTCCTGTTTGCAGACCTCTGATGAATCCGACTGATGTATGATTAATCTTCTTTTCCGCAGATCTATACCAAAATGTTTTTGGTGCCCAATGGTGATCATGTCAAGGAGGGCGAAGAAGGCGCGGGCGAGGCTTCCGACTGGAAGTCCGGCGAGGAGACCGGGGAGGACAGCGAGGATTCCAGCAGCGGCGAGGAGGTCGAGTCGCCTCCCCGCAGCGAGAAGCGCTCCAAGGAGAAGCACCACCCAGAGGCCGCGCGTTCCAGGGTGTGTCCCTCCATCTCCCAAGTGCAGAAGCGGGCTCGCACGACCACGCCGGATCTGACTGAAAAGGCGCCAAAGCAGCCTAAGGTCGCTGATGTCAAGCCTCTGAAGGCCCTGCCCAAGATCAAGGTGGATGTCCCAATCGCCTCCACGTAAGAGTAGCTCTCCATTTTCTCTTCCCCTTTGTAGACTAACTTTGCTTTCATCGACTCACTTTTTGTGAAATCTTTAGTGATGCTGCTTCCGCGACCTCAATGGATATTGACAAGAGTCGTGATGATGAGGAGACCGCCGACGCTGCCACGTCCCGCCAAGGTGCGGGCTGTAGATTGCGCATTGTCTTTCACTTATTTGAATTATCGGTCGACTGAACTTCGTAGTTGTCTTCTAAAGGACCACACCATGTCATAGAGCTTCCTGACGATGACAACGACGATGACGAGTAGCGCGCGGAAGTGACTTGACGAGGCGCAGGAAGGAGGGGTCAGAAGACACCCTCTAGCTCGGAGGCCCGGCGATAGAGGGACATGGCCCGGACCACTGTCTCCTTCGCTCTTCCTGTGTCGACTGTCCGTCCCTCCTCGTCGACTGAACCGGCTGCCGACCCAGTGACTGCTCCGTCATCTGTTCTCTTCTCCACCCATCACATCTCGGAGGACCCCGTGAATGTGGCCCAAGAAGCCGTTCGTCAGGCGGGATTGATGATGGAGAGAACGAAGGCGAGATATGAGGCTAGCATAGCTGCCTATAACGCTAGCTCGACTCTTCGAACCAATGTCCAGGTCTATCTCTTCCGACTGGTTTGCTGTGTTGTTGTAGTCTTTGATTCAAAAATTTCTGCTTTGTTCGTAAGATGATGTCACACCCACTGGGTATCTTCTGTTGTAGCTTTAGCTCTTGTAACCCAACCGATTAGACTAGTGGGCGCATGCTGAGTGGACCCACTGGGTGTAGTCCCCGAGGCCATGGTCGACTGAAGTCAATCGGCTGTGGTCTTTAGAATTTGTCTTGTTCATTTGTTGTTAACTCTTCTTACTCGCGCAAGACTGATCCGGCCGAGTGAGAACCGATGGGGGCACGCTCAGTGCACCCACTGGGTGTAGTCCCCGAGACTGTGGTCGACTGCTGGTAGTCGGCCATAGTCTGAGAACAAATCTCTCTCTTTCTTTTGGGCTCGGGCGGGACTGATCCGGCCGAGTGAGAATCGGTGGGGGCACGCTCAGTGCACCCACTGGGTGTAGTCCCCGAGACTACTGTTGAGTGTTTGACTAGGCTGTAGTCTTAGAATTTGGTCTTGTTGTGTCGATGCAAAGATCTTGCGAGTTCGGAGCAAAGTTCACGGATCTTGAAAAGAAGCAGGTCCAGCTCAACCTTGACTTGCAGCTGGCCCGGGATCATTTGAAGATAACCCAGGACGAGGCGACTGGTAATTAAAGCAAACAGCTTGTCGACTGATCTTCAGTGAATATGTTATGTGTATTCTTATGTTCATCTGTCGAGTAATCAAATGAAGGCAGCCCTGGAGCAGAAGGACCTTGATCTGGAGGCAGCGCAATAGACGGCGCAGGAGAAAACAGAACTGGCGGAGCAGAAGCTGGCTTCGGTCGGCACGCTTGAGGCAGAGATCGCCAAGCTGAAGGGCTCTCTCGACGCATCCAACAAGGAAGTGACTTGAATGAAGGGGGCTAAGGATGCCCTGGACAAGAAGTACGGGGGCCTCTTGCAGAAAAAGAACGAGTTGGAGGCTTATCTGAGTGATCTCACCAAGAAGTGGTATCTTGAGCTTGAAGGTATGCCTCTTTTGCTTCGACTGAACCAAGGCGGTCGAGTCATAATTCGCTTGCTTACTTGTTGTGTTCTCTCTTGTGCAGAATTCTGCCGTGACTTCGAGGAGCAAACTGGGAGGATCGAGGCTGGTCCTGATCCCGCAACTCTATTGTCAAGGACGAAGCTGCTATGAATATCTTGAGGTTGGAGTCTCACCTTACCTGTGCCACAGGCTATCTCGGTCGACTGAAGGCAGTGATGTCTCGGATCGACGCCGCACTCTGGAGGGGAGTCGTGCAAGAGAACGACCTTGAGTCCCTGATGACTCGACTTAATGAAATCCCCGGTCGAGTGTAGGAGTGGAAGAAATCTTCTGCCCATTGTGGAGCCGACGTAGCGCTGTCTCTAGTCCGGGTGCATTGCAAGGAGGTGAAGGAGAAGAGGCTGGCCGCACTCAAGGTCGCCAACTAGAAGGAACTCCAGTTCCAGTCGTTCATGGAGACTTCCTTGGAGGCTGCTACCTGTATTGCCAACAGGAACGACCTGGACGAGTTCGTTGCGCCTGCGAGCCCGCCTCCCCCGGGGAGTGAACAAACTTTGATACTTCAATTTGATTTGCCTCGGAATGCCGAGTGATCCTGTAACCGTTAAACTCTCACGGGCTTGGTGCCCAACTACTTCTGCCCAAATCTTGCGGGGCTTTATCTGCATTTGATTCCTATTGCATTTGCTTTTTTTCTTTCGACTCTTTTTGATCTTTCGGATTTCAAGTCGACATCGAATCTGAGGCATGCCTCTGAACTTATGGCGGGGCCCGGAGGACCGCAGCTAAGCTTTCGAGTGAGAGGGTTGTTCTTCAATCAGAGTGGTTTTTGTAACTTAGGCGATTACGAGCTATGTTGTACTTGTGGCGGAGCTAGGAGGACAGAGCCACGTTGTACTTATGGCGTAGCTCGGAGGACCACAACTAAGCCCCCGAGTGAGAGGATTGCTCTTCACTCGGAGTGGTTTTTGTAACTTAGGCGATTACGAGCTGCGTTGTACTTGTGGCGGAGCTCGGAGGACAGAGCCACGTTGTACTTATGGCGCAGCTCGGAGGACCGCAGCTAAGCCCTCGAGTGAGAGGGTTGCTCTTCACTAGGAGTGGTTTTTGTAACTCAGGCGATTACGGGGTCGCAGCTAAGTCCACGAGTGAGAGGGTTGCTCTTCACTCGGGGTGGTTAATCTAACTTAGGCGACTATGAGCAACGTTGTACTTGTGGCGGAGCTCGGAGGACTTGTACTTATGTGTCACATCCCTAGTTTAGCACTTGCATTAGGGCTAGCTAGAGTGTGCATCATGTTTACTTATCAAAGAAACTTGAAATGGGAATGACAGAAACCCCAGCACCCCTCTTCTAACAACTAGGGTTTGATAAAATATTTTTCCAATGTACCCAAAATGCCCTTCAGAAATGTTCATCGTTTCTGCCTTGGTCTTAAACCTCTGCCAAAAATGGTGCACAATTTTCTAGGACATCAAAGGCCTTTGGATTAAATCATATGTTAATTGAATTTGGGCATTTAAATACTTTAAAATATTTTAAATGCTCAAATAATCATGAACTATAATGTTCCCTACTGTTCATATTATATACAGTGGGCATGACAAGTTTCATGAGTTATAAAAATGCTCTAGCATTTTTATTAATTAAACAAAGATGCAAAACAAATGAAACAGAAAAGAAAATAGGAAAAAGAAAAAGGGAGAAAGCACTTACCTCGGGCCCAGCCCTGTAGCAGGCCGGCCCAGCCAACAGCCTCTTCTGTCGCCTTCCTCCTCGCGCCAGAAGGACGCGCGCGTGGCCGCCGCGCGCCGGCACGCGTCCGGCCACCTCCACCCTGCCTGCCTGCATCCCGACGGCCTGGACGACTCCCCGCGACGCCACGCAGCTGCCCCGACCCCTCTCGCACTTTCCCCCTCGTCCCCGTCGCCTCCCCTGGCTCTCTCCTCCTCCATCACCGAGCCGCCCGTCGCCGCCGCTCGCCGTTGCCGCACCTAGAGCTACCCCCTCGCCCCGTGAGTGTGTCCAGAAGGAGCGCCGCGTCGTCCTCTTCCTCCTCGCTGAGCCACGGATCGCCGGAAGCCCTGCAACGTCGTCACGCCGCCGTCCCCTTCCTCGGATCGTCGGAGCACCTCGCCGCTGTTTACGAAGCTGCAGCGCGTCCCCGACCCCTTCGTCGAGCTCGTTAGCACTGCAGTGAGCTCCTACGCCGTTCCCCTCCTTCCTTTGCTTCGTTTGCGCCTTGTAGCCGCCGCTCCGTTGATCACCGAAACGCACCGCCGCCGTGCTCGCCGCCGGCGATGCTTCGGAGACCATTTGGTCACTGGCACACGTCCATCACACTCGCCGCAGCACGTAGATGCACTAGGTACTACGCACGCATCGCCTAGGCTACTGCAGCCGCGTCTCCACACACGCCCGACGCCAGTCGCCGCCGTCGAGCTTGTTGCCGTCGTCTCCGGCCACCCCAGGTCCGGCGACCACCACCATTCGACGCGCAACGACAAGAGCTTCCCAACGCACCCAACCGCAGCTCGAGCCGTGCCCCCTAGACGATTTCCGAAGCACGCCGCCGTACATGGCCTCGCCGGCGTCACGTGGCCGGCGGGTTTGACCTGTTTGATCGGGGGGTTGACTACCCCTGGGTCACTGACGTGTGGGCCACCCTTTTGCTAATTAGTTAGTTTAATTAAGTTTATGTTAATTTAATTAGTTATTAATTTAGTCACTGACCCGTGGGCCCAGGCCCCACTGACAGCTAATTAGTTTTAGTTTAACTCTAATTAACTTTCTTAGTTAGCTGTGACACTGACATGCTGGGCCCACATGTCATGTTTGACTGGACAAGCTCCTGTTGACTGGCTGACGTCAGCATGATGTCATGCTGACGCAGTAAAGGTTTTTCTGGGATTTTTAGATTTAAAAATAATTCAGGAAATTCCAGAAAATACCCAAAATTTCTAAAATTCATATAAAATCAACCGTAGCTTAGATGGAAATAATTTATATATGAAAAATGATCAGAAAAATCCAATCTTTCCAATGGCACTGGTTTCATGCATGTTTGAGCAAGTTAACCTTGCTGTATACCTTAAAACATGATAATGCACTTATTTAAATAATAGTTAAAGTGCCGATTTGAATCTTCGGTTCAAATAGGCTCAAACCCTTCTGGTTTTAGTTGCATTAGCCAACACACATGCATCTTGCCATGTCATGAGCATGCATCATATTGTTGCATTTGTTTGTTAATGATTGTATCGTCGGTATTCTCTGTATTAGGTCCTGCTCCCGAGGATACTGCTGCGTATCCAGTTGATGAGCAGTACCCGACAACTACTTTGTCAGGCAAGCAATCATTGATCATTCCGATACAAACCCAATCTTCTCGCTCCTGCTCTCTTTTACTGCATTAAGGCAACAGCGTGTGAACTGCTACTTGCTGCGGTAGTTGAACCCTATTCCCTTGCATGACCTGTCATTGCCACAGTAAATAGTTGAAACCCACTAGCATGTATAGGAGTTGATTGAGCCATGTGATGTGTGATCCACCATGCTATTTGTTTATGTTGCCTGCTATGCTTAGAGTTGTGTCGGGTCTGGTTCATCTGGGTGAATGATCAGAGTGAAATGATCATACCGATAAAGAGAAGGAAGTGTGGAATACGCTTGGTAAAGGTATCGATGAAATGCCATGTAGGAGTACATGGTGGGTTGTTTCATTGGAATCGTCCATAGGACCTGAGATCTGTATGTGTGGTTCAAGTTGCAGTTACTACCATGCATTGGGCCCGAAACCAATGGACCCTCTCGGCTTATTAATTACCCTCGATCTCTGTCCAGGAGTTGCAACTAGTTTCTGGTTTTTATAGATTACTGGAGGTCGTGCACAACGCTGACCCTCGGGGTGGGTTGTGATGCGACAGGTACGTGGCACGGTGTACCGGTTGCCCGTTTGGTGACTCGGGAACCCTGTACACATCGTTTGGGGCCGTGAGCGACACCCCGGCCGGATCTCCCCACGGATGGAACCCAAATAGGCGACAAACCTGGACGACAGACTTGAGTAGTTAGTCAGGTCGTGGCCGACACCCTCGCTGGGCTTCCGCTTGAAGGTTGCCGAGTACACGTCGAGTAAACGGCGATAAGTGGTGGAAGCGTGTGTGAAGAGGTACACCCCTGCAGGGTTATCAATCTATTCGAATAGCCGTTGTTCGCGGTACGGACTACTTGGTTACTCTTACAGTTCATAGACAAGTTGATGGACACTACTACAAGCCTCAAGATAAGTGTGAGTGCCGTGGATGGCCCATCCATAGGATGGCGGAAGAGGATCCTCGGTAGTGTATTGTTGTGGTGAGTAGAGGACTCGTGTTCGTAATAACATATTACAATCCGTTGAGAGTTGTAGTATAGGTTAGCCAAGAGTCAAAGCTGGCTTTCTGCTATAAACTCAACTGCCCCCTGTTGATAATGTTGCATGTATGATAGGTTCTGTGGCAAAACTTGCTGAGTACCTTTGTACTCATGTTTGCTTAATAACTGTTGCAGAGGAGAACCCTGCCCCTGCTGTTGGGTTCTACATAGACGTTGACGTCGACGAGTAGCTTGACACCCAGACGGAGATCTGGAGCATGTGAAGGGCCTTGTAGATAGTCGGGCTACACCAAGCCTGTTTTATTTTCTAAGTTGTCTGTACTCAGACATGTAGCTTCCGCTTGTGCTTGTATGACTGTATGACTTGAGTGTTGGGTCATGTGACCCCTACCTGTATGGATATGTTATGTATGGCTCTTGGAGCCTTTTAAATAAAGTACTTTGAGTCATAGAGTTCTGTTGTGATGCAATGTTGTATTTGCACATATTGAGCATATTGCGTGTATGATTGAAATGCTTGGTATGTGTGGGATCCGACACCTAGTTGTTTTCCTTTGGTAGCCTACCTTACAGGGAAATGCCTCCTAGTGATTCCAATGAGCCTTGGTAGCTTGCTACTGCTCGGAACACGTAGGCTGGCCGGCATGTGTCCTTCTTCGTTCCTGTGTGTGTCCCTTAGGGGAAATGTCACGCGTTGTTCCTTTAAGTCCATGTAGCTTGCTACGACTTGGGTTCATACGTTGATGACCGACACGTTCGTTGCTGGGTCATGGATGCCTGTCTTTGTAATCTAGTGCCACTTTTGGTTTATAACTAGCCATGTCGGCCCGGGTTCTCTGTCATATGGATGCTAGCGACATTGTCATATACGTGTGCCAAAATGCGCAAACGGTCCCGGGCCAGATAAGGTAGCACCCGTAGGGTTACCGTGCGTGAGGCCGCAAAGTGATATGACGTGTTACAGCTAGATCGGTGTGACTTAGGATCGGGGTCCCGACATTATGGCGTAGCTCGGAGGACCACAACTAAGACCCCGAGTGAGAGGGTTGTTCTTCACTCGGATTGGTTTTTGTAACTTAGGCGATTATGAGCTACGTTGTACTTGTGGCGGAGCTCGGAGGATAGAGCCATGTTGTACTTATGGCGTAGCTCTGAGGACCATAGCTAAGCCCCCGAGTGAGAGGATTGCTCTTCACTCGGAGTGGTTTTTGTAACTTAGGCGATTACGAGCTACGTTGTACTTGTGGCGGAGCTCGGAGGACAGAGCCATGTTGTACTTATGGCGTAGCTCGGAGGACCACAGCTAAGCCCCCGAGTTTGAGGATTGCTCTTCACTCGGAGTGGTTTTTGTAACTTAGGCGATTACGACCTACGTTGTACTTGTGGCGGAGCTCGTTGGATAGAGCCACGTTGTACTTATGGCGTAGCTCGGAGGACCGCAACTAAGCCCCCTAGTGAGAGGATTGCACTTCACTCGGAGTGGTTTTTGTAACTTAGGCGATTACGAGCTATGATGTACTTGTGGCGGAGCTCGGAGGACACAGCCATGTTGTACTTATGGCATAGCTCGGAGGACCGCAACTAAGCCTCCGAGCGAGAGGGTTTCTCTTCACCGAACTGGTTTTTGTAACTTTGGCGATTATGGGGTCGCAGCTAAGCCCTTGAGTGTGAGGATTGCTCTCCACTCAGAGTGGTTTTTGTAACTTAGGCGATTGCGGGGTCGCAGCTAATCCCCCGAGCGAGAGGGTTGCTCTCCACTCGGAGTGGTTTTTGTAACTTAGGTGAATCGGGTTCGTGGCTAAGCACCCACTGGGGTATTTGAGGACCAGCATCTTAGAACCCAACAATCATTGAGGAATTGCTGTGAACTTGTCTTTGAAAACAAACTGGAAGATCTTTATTACAACTCAACTGATCGAGTTCTTTTAAGTATAGAAGCAGCGGAGCAGGTCCGTGTTCCACGAACGGGGTTCATCTTTCTTCTTGGCGACGTTGTAGATGTGGTATGCCCCATTGTGCAGCACCTTGGTGACGATGAAGGGGCCTTCTCAAGCTTGGGCGAGTTTGTGCAGTCGCTTCT
Organism: Secale cereale; assembly: GCA_902687465.1. Taxonomy (NCBI): domain Eukaryota; kingdom Viridiplantae; phylum Streptophyta; class Magnoliopsida; order Poales; family Poaceae; genus Secale; species Secale cereale. The sequence continues at coordinate 349,271,557 of LR738711.1, forward strand.
GACGTACTCGAAGAACCAGGTCTCCCTCCTGGAATGCTTGGCTCTGGACATTGCGTGCATGGAATTGGCGCAAGTCATGTTGGTAGATGGTCGAGCAGATCAAAGCCATCTCACGTTCTTCCTCCAAGAGGTCGACTGCATCTTGATGGGCTTGCTCTGCTTCGGCCTCGGAGAAGAGTTCCACTAGGGGGGCATTGTGCAATAAATCACTCGGTAGTACGACCTCAGCTCCATAGACCATGAAGAAGGGGGTACAGTCAGTCGACCGGTTCGGAGTTGTCCTCAGCCCCCATAAGACAGATGGAAGTTCGGTCACCCAAGCTCCGGCGGCATGCTTGAGGTCACACATAAGCCACGGCTTCAGGCCTTGGATGATCAAACCATTCGCTCTTTATGCTTGTCCATTCAACTACAGATGCGCTACGAAGGCGTAGTCGACCTGCGTATCTTGGGAGGAACAGAAAGTTCTGAATTCATCCGAGTCAAAGTTCGAACCATTATCCGTGATGATGCTGTGAGGGACTCCATATCTGAATATCAGTTCTCTGATAAAGCTAATGGCGGTGCTCGAGCCGAGGTTCTTGATGGGCTTGGCTTCGATCCATTTGGTAAACTTGTTGACTGCCACGAGCAGGTGAGTGAATCTGCTTTTCCCAGTTTTGAAGGGGCCGACCATGTCCAACCCCCAAATGGCAAACATCCAAACCAAAGGCATGGTCTTTAAGGCAGACATCGGCTTATGAGACATGTTGGAGTAGAACTGGTAGCCTTCGCACTTGTCTACGATATGTTTTGCCATCTCGTTAGCTCGGGGCCAAGAAAATCGAGATCAGTATGCCTTGGCTACAATAGTTTGAGAGGAAGCGTGGTGGCCACAAGTCCCCGGGTGAATTCTGCTCAGAATCAGTCGACCTTCTTCTAGGGTGATGCAGCGCTGAGCGACTCCTGTGACACTCTCCCAGTAGAGCTGACCTTGAATGACGGTGAAGGCTTTGGATCGACGGATGATCTGGGGTGCTTCCTCTTCATCCTCCGGGAATTCTTGCCTGAGCAGGTACGCTATGTACGGCACAGTATAGTCGGGCATGATCACCAAAATCTCCATGATTAGGTCGACCACCGCAGGCACTTCGACTACAGTCGGATTAGATGCGCTGACTGGCTGTGGGGGTTCCTGTGTGAAGGGATCTTCTTTGACTGAGGGGGTGTGCAAGTGCTCCAAAAACACATTCTTGGGTATAGGCTTCCGAGTGGACCCTATCTTCGCGAGATCGTCAGCAAGCTAATTCTTGATTTTGGGCACGTGATGTAGCTCTAAACTTTCAAACTTCTTTTCTAGCTTTCGCACTGCACTGCAATAACTGGTCATTGCCGGGCTTCTGACGTCCCACTCCTTCATCACCTGATTGACCACTAAGTCTGAGTCGTCGTAGACCATCAGGCGATGGACGCCGAGTGAGATCGCCATATGCATCCCGTACAAAAGCGCCTCATATTTAGCTTCGTTATTTGATGATTCGAAGTGGATTTGAAGGACGTAACTGAGCTTGTCGCCCCTGGGAGATACCAAAAGTACGCTTGCACCGGATCCATTCAACAACTTGGATCCATCAAAGGACATATTGAAGTGGCCAAGCAACCAGTTAGATTCTGGACGTCGTGTATACGCTCGGGGCGCTTCATTCAGAGAATTGCACCGACTTTTTCAGGGTTGGTGTCGATTCCTCGTTCACAAATAAGGAAACCGAGTAGCTTACCACCCGGAAATCCGAATTTACACTTCGACGGGTTGAGCTTGATATCATAGCTTCTCAAATTTGTGAATGTCTCCGCGAGGTCAGTCAGCAGGTCAGAACCTTTGCGTGACCTGACCACGATGTCATCCATGTATGCTTCCACGTTCCGACTGATTTGTTTCAGCAGGCACTTTTGAATCATGCGCACGAAGGAAGCGCCGACATTCTTGAGACCGAAAGGCATGGTGACATAACAGAAATACCCGAATGGGGTGATGAAGGCTGTCTTGATTTCATCGGGTCCAAATAGACGGATCTGATGATACCCTGAATATCCATCCAGAAAGGACAAACGCTCGCATCCCGCAGTCGAGTCAACTATCTGATCGATGCGGGGGAGAGGAAAGTGATCTTTCGGGCAGGCCCGATAGATATGCTTGAAATCGATGCACATGCGGAGGGACTTGTCCTTCTTGGGGACCATGACCACATTGGCGAGCCACTCGGAGTGGTAGATCTCGCTAATGAACTCAGCTCCCAGAAGCCGAGCCACCTCTTCGCCAATTGCTTTTCTCTTCTCCGCAGCGGACCGACGGAGATGTTCCTTTACGGGACTTCACTTTTGGGTTGACTCGCAAATGATGCTCAGGCAGTCCCCTTGGTACACCTGGCATGTCAGATGGTTTCCATGCGAAGATGTCCCAGTTCTAACGGAGGAACTGGATGAGCGCTTCTTCCTATTTGATGTCGAGTGTAGTTGAGATGTGGGTCGGTGCTGCATTAGGATCGGTGGGGTGAATGTGCATGGGCTTCGTCTCCCCTGCCGACTGAAAAGCTGACTCGGAAGCCGGCTTCTTAGCCCGCAACAAATCACCCGAATCCACATTCTTCTGGTACTCCTCCATCTCTACTGCAACCATATGCTCGTCAGCAATCTTCGAGCCTTTCTAGAAGCATTCTTCCCCTTTTTGTCAGTTCCCCGTGATGGTTAATGACACTGTTGGGACCCGGCATCTTCAGCTTGAGGTACACATAATACGGTCGAGCCATGAATCTAGCGTAGGCGGGCCCACCCAGAATGGCACGATAGGCGCTATTGAAGTCCATCACTTCAAACGTCAGCTTCTCTTTGCAGTAATTCTTTGAATCGCCGAAAACTACATTGAGTGAGATTTGGCCAAGTGAGTCGACCTTCTTCCTGGGGATGACCCCGTGGAACCTCATGTTACTCTCTTTCAGCTTGGATATCGGGATGCCCATCCCACGGAGGGTTTCAGCATACAGAATGTTTAGGCCACTTCCTCCATCCATCAGGACCCTGGTCAAACAAGTGCCCTCGACAACTAGGTCGACCACAGCGCCTGCCGTACGAGGGTAGCAATGTGCGAGGGGTGATCAGACTGGTCTAATGCGATGGGGGTCTTGGACCACTTCAGATACGTCGTCGTTGCTGGGGCAACCATGTTGACTTCTCTGTTGATAACTTCCAGTCGACTCTTGCTTTCGACATCCGCAAAAATCATCACGGTGGAGTTAATCTGGGGGTAACCTCCATCCCCTTATTTGTCATCGGTCTCCTCTGATTCCTTTTCCTTTTTCAGTCGACTGCTCTTTCTGGAAGCTCTGGATCAGGAGCCGGCACTTTCGAGTGGTGTGCTTAGGATAAACCAAGTTCCCCTCTTCATCTTTCTTCGTGTGGATAGGACACGGTTGGTCAAGTACGTTAGTTCCCGCTTGATCTTTAACTTTATTGGGGCCCAAGGCCCCTAAGGCTTTCCTTTGCCCTTCCCTTGGTTAACAACTGCAGCTTCGCCTTGAGTTGTCGGCTCGGCTTTGCACTTGGGTTTCCGATTGGAGTTCTGGTCATCTTGACCGACTGGTTTCTTACCACTGTGAAGCCGATCGGCCTCTTCGCCGTTGGCGTACCGACTGGCTATCTCCATCATCCGGGACAGGGACATATCTCTCGTTCGACCGAACTTCAGGTTCAGCTCTCTGTATCGCATGCCCTCTTTGAAGGCGCAGACTGCTTGGTGCTCGGACACATTCTCCACCATGTGTTGCAAGGTGGTCCATCTTTGTATATAATCTCTCAGGGTTTCATTCGGCTTCTACACACAATGCTGCAACTCCGCAAGCCCTACGGGCCGTTTGCAGGTACCTTCGAATGTCCTGATAAACACTTGGGTCAGGTCTTCCCAACTGTAAATGCTCCCAGGGGCCAAATGATTCAGCCATGCCCGGGTCGGGCAGCCCAACATCAGAGGGAGGTGTTTCATGGCCACATCACCGTTGCCGCCCCCGATCTGCATAGCCACTCGGTAATCTTTGAGCCAGGTGTCTGGCTTGGACTCAGCGGTGAACTTATTCACACCCGCCGCCAACCTGAAGTTTGGGGGGATCTCAGCGGCCCTGATGGCACTGCTAAAGCATTTAGGTCTAGAGACAGACGCTCGGCTTCCACTCGGACGATCTCTGCCTTGCTCTTCCCGGTACGCTCTATTCCTGTCGACCAGCCCCTGCACAAGAATAGATCTTGCGTCAAAGCCGGGCCTCCGGGGATCTGGGGGAATCCTCCGTTCATCGCCGCGCAAGCGTTTGCCTTCGTGTCGCCTGGGCGAGTACGATCCCCTTCCCGGAGGAGGCGTAGGCACTCGACGATGGTCATGGTGACCGGGTCGACGATCATACTCCTCATCATTCCGACCCACATGCCGGTCTTGACAGCGCCCATGGTCTTCACGCCTCGGGGGCGATCTTGCACTGTGAGCTGACCAAATGGTGTCTGCCGCCACCGATCTGCTGTGAATCCTGTTGCGCGACTGAGAGACAGCCGCGTTCTTCTCTCCGGCCGTCCAGAGCAGTGCATGGATCTGCTGCAGGCCTCTCCCAGCCTCCGATTGAGATGGCTGGATAGAATCCGTGATGCGAGCTGTGGCCTCGAGGTTTTGGACAGGCATCCGGAACGCCTGAGTCTCGTGCGGGAACGAGTGCCGCGGCCGTCGACTGGATTTGGGAACCAGTCGGCCGGCCCGTTCGTCCAGTGCGCGCTGGATATTCTCCAGACGCGTGCGCTCAGCCACAGTGGCTAGGCGCGTGGCTTCCATGGCCCGAGCCTCTGGAGTGTCTCCCACGATACGGGTGAAAAGTGCGTCCTCATTGCAACGGCAGAGCTCGTATCTTTGCTCGGTAGTGAGGGGTTGGGGAATGTACCCGTCGTGGTCGAATGACCGACCGTTGCCGCTGCCGCCGTCTCCGCCGTGAGGGTATCCTGGCGGAATGCGACGTGAGTCGACCATGAGGACTTCGGCTACGGGATCTCTGCTCTCGCACTCGGAAATCAAGTCTGTGGGTTCAATCGACAGATCGACCGGCCCATAGAGGTATTCGTCGGGCTCGATGGCCGCAACTTGAGGGGTGGCCGACTGGCAGGCCACCGTGTGTTTCACCTAACACTGGAGCCGCGAGCAACCAAATCGCTTGCGGTAGCGTCTAGCGGGGACGGCGGATGATGAAGGAGCCAGGTGGTACCGAGTCGACGGTTGCCGGAGAAGGACTCCGCAAGCGCTGGCATGGAAGTGTGCGGCCTCACGGACGGGAAACGCCTCGACGTCGAGGGGGGCCTCCTGGAGCTAAGAGGAGTCGTCGGTGATGAAAACGAGCGCGCCAAGTCGGATCTCGCGTCCCAATGCCAGACCACCACCAGAAACCATGATGAAGGAGGTCGGAGAAAAGTTTGCAACCTCACCAGAAGTCGCTAAGACACCCTACCCCATAGTGGGCGCCAACTGTCGTGGTTCTAAGTCTGACAGTACGAGTAGGGGGTACATAAGAGGAGGCAAGGTCCTAGTTATGGTGAGATTGTACGCAGGATGTTTACGAGTTCAGACCCTTCTCGAAGGAAGTAAAATCCCTACGTCTCGGTGCCCTGAGGCGGTCGACTAGAATGTATATAGGTGTTTGAGTTACAGGGGGTGTGAAGCGTTGTACTGGAGGAGGGGGTGGCTTATATAGAGGGCGCCAAGTACCCAGCCATCCCCACGTTACGAAGGGTTCAATGTACATAAAAGCAGGGCGTTACTGACAACGCCTGCAGTAAATAGTGATAAAGGCATTCATTGTCGTGGAATGAATGCCAGACCGTTACTGTCCTATGGCACCTTTGACCTTCAGGGGTCGAGTGCCTTTGAAGGGTCGAGTGAAGTCGAGTCGTCTGGATGGGGGTGTGTAGTCGAGTGGAATGCCCTCTCGGGCCGTGTCAGTCGACTGTTCCTGTTGTCTTCGATTTGTCTTTTGAGCTTCTGGGGTAGTGACCTTCCGTGGGGTACCTGGGCCAGGCCCGTGACCCTACCCTAGGTCTGTAACATCGTCACCGTGGTCAATGGAGCCGCTGATGATGAAGTTGGTGATGAAGACGATGCGCCGCTCATGCTCTCGTGTTCGCGCAAGTGACCCCCCTACATGGCGCGCCAAAGATGTCATGGGAAATCACGACCACCTATGGGACCTAGAGCACCTTTTGGTTCGGCGGGGGTATGGGCACATTGCACAAAGATCGGATGAACGTAGCGCAGCACGACACATATCACATGGGCAGTTTTTGCCTAGGTTCGGGCCGCCATGAGCCGTAAAACCCTACTCATGCTTCAATGGATTCATGGTGGAAGGTGGGAAAAAAGCACGTCAGTCTTGTCCGGCAAGGTTGCCTTGTGGCGAGAGTGGCTACGCGCGTATCAATGTGTAAGGGTTTGGATCAACCGAATCCTTTCTACCGTTGTCATGGGCCTCCTTTTATAGATTAAGTGGTCACCATAGTGGAAAATCAGTCTTTCCGTACTGATTAGATAGCGAACAATACTATCATACCTAACTCTGCATGCTAACAAAAGCGCATTAAATGCGCTGCTTAGTGTCATATCATGGCTCACCTAGCAGGCCCTCCTTGCTTGACACGTCTCGGGACAGGTTTTTGCTGTAGGAAGTGGCTGCCATGTGGCAGGGAGCTGCCACTGAGCCACTTAGGAGCTTGACACTGCACTGATCGACGACTGGTGTCAGTGTGAGGTGGTGGTTTGCCTCCGCGAGCCCCGGCAGGCCTACATGGGCGATCTTGGAGGCTTGCTTCTGGGCGATCCAACCTCGTGAGGCTCCCGTTCCCGGCAAGGAAGGCTCTTCTTCCAGTGGTATCGTGCCTCTTTGGCAAGCCTTGGTTGACTTGACCTTCTCGACTAGCTCTCTGATTCCTCCAGGAGGTGATCCCTTCGAGCCTTGCTCTGATCCTAGTGCTGTAAACTGTCCCTTGGGCCTGTACACAATATGGGCCAATGGACCCAGGGTTTGTTGCACCGACACGGTCCCCCTATGAAGAAAATCTGGTTTCCCAAAAGGTGCCTTGAAAGTCTTTAGGTGAATGTCCTCACGACACCACCTGTGAAGAATAGGAACCCCAGATAAATATCTTCATATGGATCAAAATCTTCATATGAATCAAAATCTTCATATGAACCAAAGTCCTCACATGGATCAAATTCCTCCTATGGATCCAAGTCCTCATACGGACATCATTGTGCTAATGCTTCTGTTTCGTAGGAAAAACCTAAGATTTATGAATATGTGCATTATTCTTCAAATCATTATGTTCCTAAGTCCTCGAAGAATTTATGTGCTTCATCATATACATATACTAACCCCTCTTCTGTATGACAAAGTGCACTGGCTTCAATGGCATCTTTATCCTATGGAGCTCGCAGAATGATAAACACTTTGCCACCCTCCATATGTGTGTGGTGGAGAAAATCAACTAATCTCTTATGCAGGGTCAGGTATCCATACAAACTTAAATGTCTGAAGAATTTGCTGGATACCCGAGTGTGCTTGAAAGGACGCAAGCTAATCATGAAGAAATGAATTAGTCATTTCTCACGTCCTTATACAGCTGTATCTATTGTACAACTTGATGAAACTCAACCTGGTGAATTTGTTGTCATATTCTTCACTATGAAGTATATGAGTTCGTAAGATGAACTATTTCATCTGCAGGATGAATCTCCCAAAGCTACTAAGTGGGTCCTCGAAAGTGGATGTGCAAATCACATGACCAATGACCAGAGCTTATTGATGGACTCAACTCTAACTCCATCACATCTGAAGCATATAACCTACGCTGACATTTGAAAAAGCAAGGTATTGGGTCTAGGTAAGGTTGCAATCTCAAAAGATCTACACATCGACAAAGTCATGCTTGTCGAGTCTCTTGGATTCTACCTCATGCATGTCTCAATGATTACTGTTCTCATGTGTGCCCGTTTCCAAGCTTCACCGACGGAATCACACCATAAGGCTGCGAAGCATATTCTTCGATACCTAACTCACACACCAACACTTGGATTATGGTATCCCAAGGGATGTGATTTTGATCTCATTGGATATTCTGACTCTGACTATGCTGGTGATGGTGTGGATCGCAAGTCAACCGCAGGCACACGCCATTTCCTCAGATGATTCTTAGTATGTTGGTCCTTAAAGAAGAAGAACTATGTATTACTCTCCACTTCTAGAGCTGAGTACATTGCTGCTGGTTCTTGCCGTGCTCAATTACTTTGGATGAAGCAAACCCTCAAGAACTATGGCATCCATATGAAGAATGTGCCTCTCTACTGTGAAAACGGGAGTGCCATCAAGATTGCTCACAATCCAGTTCAGCACTCGAAGACTAAGCACATCATGATTCGTCATCATCTTCTTCGTGACCATGTGTTCAAGGGCGACATCTCCATGAACCACCTGAAGACTAAACAATAGCTGGTAGATAGCTCCACAAAGCCCTTGGATGAAAAGAGATTTTGTAAGTTGCGGTGTGAGCTAAATATCTTAGAATCTTCGAATGTTCTTTGAAAGTACACACATCCTAACACTTATGCAAAATTGATGACTTAGTAGTGCAACACACGAAATAACGTTTTTCTTCAATCAATGATGACTAACCCTCTAAGTGTGAAGAAATTAATGAAGAATTTGATTCTCAGAGCCCTACTACAATTGCACGCGGTGCCTGAAATCATCATTCTTATACAGTGGGTCGCGCCACCAACCAAAGTTAAAATTTGAGTTTTTCATCATTTAGCAAATTCTTCAACTATTCAAATTCCTCAAATTTCTAATTTCTTCAAATTTTCGACTGGTGTTCTTCATTGACTCCACTCGACCTCATCATTCTTCGAGTGGAGTAAATTTTCCTTGACTAAAAAATTTACTCCTCCGGAATCATTTACTCCACTCAACCTAAACACCCTCGCTTGAGCTCTCCGACCTAGCGCCACCGCTAACTCAATCTTCGCCGATGAGGAAGAGCTTCACTTCCTCGACCTCGTCGCCGTCGTACTCGCGCCGGTTGCAGAAATCTTCACTGTGTCGCCGCCGTAGCTGTTTCCCACCGCCAAATTTGGGCGTGGGTGATCTGGACCAATGAACTTCTCCATCTCCACTCCCAGTTCGTCATGTTCTTCATCAAGGGTAATTAAAATCTAATTTTACTGTCCTACTTTAATTCTTATATGTTTTTCTCGAAATCCTAAAAAGGTGTTTATTCTTAAACTTCACACTCCTTAAACACCGGAATGCTTCTTTTCCTTGATCTGTTTCCCTAAGCTATGATTTTCCACAATATTCCTCAATTGTCTGGATTTTCTAACCTGTACAATTCCGGAACCTGAGTCAAGAACACATAGTGAAATTCCTCAAGACATCTGTGGTCAAATTCCTCAAACTTGATACTTTTTGGAAAAAAATATAAGAATGCATACGACCTCTCCAAATTCTTCGCACATATACTCTGTTCACATGTACAAAATGTCTTCTAATGAATCACTAGGCTCTCATCAAATTAACTCATTTATAGTGTTTCTTGAGGAAAAATTACATACTTCCTCAGACTCATCAAAAGTTCAAAATCCCCAAGTGAGGAAAATGGCAGAAGGGAAAAGACCTCAGAAAGGAGGAAAGACACCAGAGACAAACACTGTGTTTGAAATCCCTGAGGATATATATATATAATGAATATTGCACACCCGATGAAGAAACTCATGGGAAGGAGAACAAGAATTAGTGAAAAGTGTGCATACAGACGATTTAAAGGAGATGGAAAAACGAATGGAGGGAATACCGATATGTTACTCCTTAGTTCATGAAGAAATTCGCTGTGAACCTCCATGTCCAAGTCCACCGTTGGATGCTGGCCAACGAGCTGATGCCACCAGCATCATGCATGGTGAGGAATTTCCTAAAGAATGGGCCAAGTTCCAAGCCAAGCTTCAGAAAGTTGCAAAAGAAGCACTGAGGTAATTCAATGGCGGTTCCAAAGCTGCTGCCACTCAAGCGTCTAAAATAAAACCTACGCCAAAGAAGGACATCCTGAAGAAAGTTGGTGTGAATAAATCTTCTAGTACAATGCCCACAGGGAAAATTCCTCAAGCAACTTCCTCAAGGATAGGACAAACTTCTTCTGTTGCTGTTAAATCCTCAGCTGTAGCGACAAAGTCCTCAACACATGTGCATCTTGCTACGTGTCAACGAAGTACTAGATTTTCCATTGCATCATGGGTATCTGCAACTTCCTTAGCACAACCACAATCCTTGAATGGTCCCACTATACTGAAGGTTAAGTTCACTGCTGGACGCGACAAAAGGCCATGTCCTCACAAGAAGCAAATAGCATTCCATGTTCCATATGATGACGATCAAGCTTATGATGAAGAAATGTTGAAATCATCAGAGACAGACAGCAATGGGCCACTAGAGCCAAAGGCAGTGCGGTGCCTCTTGTGCTGGATCAGAAGAAGATCCTCGATTTCATTGACATATGGCATAACGATCCCAACACTCCTCTTCCTGACATATATCTGACACCTGGTCAATGTCATGTGCTAGCTGCCTTCATAGGTGAAGAAAATTGGAAATTTGAACAAGCCAGAAAGATCAAGAAGGATCAGTACAAGAGAGAGCGCGTTCTAAGGAAAAATATTCTCACTATGACTCATGACGAACTTGTAACAGTTCAGAAGGAAATCAAAGTCCTCACTCATGAATCTGACTGATACCATGTGTCGGTACAACAAACCCTGGGTCTGTTGCCCAGACTATGCATAGGCACCAGAGCAAGACTGAAGCACCATGCCAAGTTAGAGTATACGGAACCAAGAGATCCAAAGTACCATCTCAGAGCAGAGAGATCAATGCCAAGCCAAAGAAGCAAGAAATCACCAAGAGAAGGGCCTCCCTTACCGTGCAGGCGAGCCCGGCAAGGAGCGAGGCCACCCCCAGAAGCAAATAGCGGAAACACACCGGTAGGGCCTGCCGAAGGGCTCGTGGAGGCCAAACAGCCTCACCAAGCACTCAGGCATGACCCACATCATCAATCAATGCGGAGTCAAGCCACTAGATGAATAAGTGGCAGCCATTAGCCACATGGTAGTCAGTTCCTACAAGAAGAACCCACAGATGACACTCGTCCTGCGACGGGTCATGAACGCAAGCGCGGAGCTGGTGAAGAAGCCAAGCAGGTTTTGCCAGGAAGTCGTTGATGTGACACTAAGCGGTGCATTTAATGCACCATGTCAGCCCGTAGATTTAGGTGTGATAGCACTGCTCGCTATCATGTTACTGCATAATTACTACTTTGCCATTGTGGTCGCCCCTTGATCTATAAAAGGAGGCCCATGGCAAACGTAGAAGGGGTTGGAGACTAGAGAAAACCACACCTCCATACGTGTGTAGGCACTGCTGCCTGATGTCTACTACACAACCTTCTTCTTGTAGACATTGTTGGGCCTCCAAGTGCAGAGGTTTGTAGGACAGTAGCAAATTTTCATCAAGTGGATGACCTAAGGTTTATCAATCCGTGGGAGGCGTAGGATGAAGATGGTCTCTCTCAAACAACCCTGCAACCAAATAACAAACAGTCTCTTGTGTCCCCAACACACCCAATACAATGGTAAATTGTATAGGTGCGCTAGGTCGGCGAAGAAAATATAAAAATAAAATAGTGTGATATGAATGGTAGATATAGGTTTTTGTAATAAGAAAATATAAAAATAGCAAGGTAGCAAGTGGTAAACGTGAGGATAAACGGTATTGCAAGGATAGGAAACAAGGCCTAGGGTTCATACTTTCACTAGTGCAAGTTCTCTCAACAAGGATAACATAATTGGATCATATTACTAGCCCTCAACATGCAACAAAGAGTTACTCCAAAGTAACTAATAGCGGAGAACAAACGAAGAGATTATGGTAGGGTACGAAACAACCTCAAAGTTATTCTTTCTGATCGATCTATTCAAGAGTCCGTAGTAACGTTCAATCTATCATAGAGTTCGTACTAGAATAAAACCTTCAGACACAAATCAATCAAAACCCTAATGTCACCTAGATACTCCATTGTCACCTCAAGTATCCGTGGGCATGATTATACGATATGCATCACACAATCTTAGAAACATCTATTCAACCAACACATAGAACTTCAAAGAGTGCCCCAAAGTTTCTACCGGAAAGTCAAGTCGAAAACGTGTGCCAACCCCTATGCATAGATTTCCAAGGTCATAGAACCCGCAAGTTGATCACCAAAACATACATCAAGTGAATCACGTGATATCCCATTGTCACCACAAATAAACACAGATAAGCACATGCAAGACATACATCAAGTGTTCTCAAATCCTTAAAGACTCAATCCGATAAGATAACTTCAAAGGGAAAACTCAATCCATTACAAGAGAGTAGAGGGGGAGAAGCATCATAAGATCCAACTAGAATAGCAAAGCTCACGATACATCAAGATCGTGCCATCTCAAGAACATGAGAGAGAGAGAGATCAAACACATAGCTACTAATACATACCCTCAGCCCCGAGGGTGGACTACTCCCTCCTCGTCATGGAGAGCGCCGGGATGATGAAGATGGCCACCGATGAGGGTTCCCCCCGCCGGCAGGGTGTCGGAACGGGGTCTAGATTGGTTTTCAGTGGCTACGAAGGCTTTCGGCGGTGGAACTCCCGATTTAGGTTAATTTCCGAAGGTTTCAGTATTTATAGGATTTTTTTTTGCGTAGGGCACAAGTCAGGGGGCCCTCCGGGCCGTCCACGAGATAGGAGGGCGCGCCCCCACCCTCGTGGGTAGCCCGTGGCTCTCCTGGTCCAACTCTTTTACTTCGGGGGCTTCTTTTGGTCCAGAAAAAATCATCAAAAATTGGCACGTTAATTGGACTCCATTTGATATTCTTTTTCTGTAAAACTCAAAAATAAGAAAAAAAACAGAAACTGGCACTGGTCTCTAGGTTAATAGGTTAGTCCCAAAAATAATATAAAAGTGTATAATAATCCCATAAAACATCCTAGAAGGATAATATAATAGCATGGAACAATAAAAAATTATAGATACGTTGGAGACGTAGCAGCATCCCCAAGCTTAATTCCTGCTCGTCCTCGAGTAGGTAAATGATAAAAACAAATTTTTTGATGTCGAATGCTACCTAACATAATTTTCAATGTAATTCTCTTAATTGTGGCATGAATGTTCAGATCTGAAAGATTCAAGAGAAAAGTCTATATTGACATAAGAAATAATAATACTTCAAGCATACTAACAAAGCAATCATGTCTTCTCAAAATACTATGGCTAAAGAAAGTTATCCCTACAAAATCGTATAGTCTGGCTATGCTCCCTCTTCATCACACAAAATATTCATATCATGCACAACCCCGATTTCAGCCAAGCACTTGTTTTCATACTCTATTCTTTCAAACCTTTCAACCTTCACGCAATACATGAGCGTGAGCGATGGACATAGAACTATGGGTGGAATAGAGAGGTTGTTCTAGAGAAGACAAAAAGGAGGGAGATAGTCTCAAATCGACTAGGCCTATCAACGGGCTATGGAGATGCCCATCAATAGATATCAATGTGAGTGAGTAGGGATTGCCATGCAACGGATGCACTAGAGCTAAATATGTATGAAAGCTCAACAAAAGAAACTAGTGGGTGTGCATCCAACTTGCTTGCTCACGAAGACCTAGGGCATTTGAGGAAGCCCATCGTTGGAATATACAAGCCAAGTTCTATAATGAAAATTTCCACTAGTATATGAAAGTGACTAAACATGAGACTCTCTATCATGAAGAACATGGTGCTACTTTGAAGCACAAGTGTGGAAAAAGATAGTAGCAACTGTCCCCCCCTTTTTTTGGGCCTTTCTTTATTATTTGTCCTTTCTTTTTTTGGAGGGGCATTATTGATTTAGCCTTTCCTCACATGGGACAATGCTCTAATAATGATTATCATCACACTTTCATTACAACTCTATATTACAACTCGATTCTAGAACAAAGTATGACTCTATATGAATGGCTCCGGCGGTGTACCGGGATGTGCAATGAATCAAGAGTGACATGTATAAAAAATTATGCATGGTGGCTTTGCCACAAATACGATGTCGACTACATGATCATGCATGGAAACATGACAATATGAAACGTGTCATATGAACGAAATGGTGGGAAGTTGCATGGCTATATATCTCGGAATGGCTATGGAAATGCCACGATAGGTAGGCATGGTGGCTGTTTTGAGGAAGGATATATAATGGGTGTATGGTACCGGCTAAATTTGCGCGGTACAATAGAGGCTAGCAATGGTGGAAGGGTGAGAGTGCGTATAATCCATGGACTCAACATTAGTCATAAGAACTCATATACTTATTGCAAAAATCTATGAGTCATCAAAACAAATGTGACGCCCGAGACCGACGTCCCAGAAGATTCCAGATGTTCCGGGTTGCCCGTGTGTTTCTTTTGAGCTTGTGTTATTTATTTTTGCATTGCATCATGTCATTTTATTTTGCATCCCAACCTTAATAATCCGTGTGGACCTTCGGTCCATTTAAATCGAGGGAAGGTGACTTCTCTTTATAACATATAAAAGTCTCCCATTATTTTAGGGAGCTATATTAAAATATTCCATTGCTTCGGAATCACCATAACACACTTGCATAATTTTCCCCATGTCTCTTAATTCTAGTTCTCCGTCAAAACCTTGCCAATAATTCTTTTCCTATTTTTTTTCGAGGCTCCTCCTTTTATCTAGACTCTTTTGAAACTCCTTGAGGTAAGCTATTTATTTTAGCTTGCACTCCCCTTTTGTTGGAACTATTTTTGTGAGGTTGGAATTATCCCGTAAAGCCTTATAAAAATGTTCCATATTTTATTTTCTGTTCTGGCCTCTTTTCTTAATTTCTTTTGCACTCTCTCTATTTTTATTTCTGTTAAAGAAATAAAAAGAAGAAGAGAGCCCAGCAGCCCATCCTTTGTTTTTTTTTCTTTCCTTCTAGCCTTTCCCTCTTGGGCCTCCTCCCCCTCACCTGGCCTGACTCCAGCTCACCCTGGCCCGTTCCTCTCCTACCGAACCCTAGCGGTCGCCCTTTCCCTTCGCTCCTCCTCGATCCCTCTGTCCGGCGCCACTCCCCAAGTCCCGCATCGCTCGATCTCCTCACCCCGTCGCTCTCCCTTTCATCCCCTCTCTCGCTCGCCCGCATCTCCCCCTCGTCCTCCCGTTTCACCCGCTCTGCCCGAGCCTCCAGGCCCTGCGGCCTCTTCCCCATCGTCAGGGCGCCCCGCAGCCAGAGCCTCGCTCTCCCCGTCGAAGTCGAGCGCTGCCTCCTCCTCTGCGCCCGGTTCCCTCCTCGCCGGCGCCCTTCCCTCCGTTTTTCCCAGCAGGCCCGCGCCGTAGCCCGCGTCGGCTCCGTGCAGGAGCTCCGCCTCCTCCGTCCTCCAAGCGGCCGGCCTCCCGCGCCAGGACCGAGACCCTGGCCGAGCCCCGCGCGACCCGGCCAGCACCTCGCCATGGCGCCCTGCGGCTCCCTCTGCCTGGCCGCCCCGAGCGCCCCTCCGCGCCGTCCTTCTCCTCGTCGTCCACCCCAAGTCGCCCGTACCGTGCTGCTGCTGCCCCACCTCCAGCCAAGGCCGAGTCCCGCGGCCGCGTCGCATTCTTCTGCGCCGTCCAGCTCCCGAGGCGCGACCCTCCTGCCTCCTCGGCCCCGAGCCAGCTCCAGGAGCCCGTGCCGCTGTTCTGCCTTCGTTTTCCCGGCGCGCTAAACCTGCTGCTGTGTGCTTCTTTCGTCGGCTACTTGTTTTGTTTTGGTCCAGCAGAGTTTTTGTCAAGTTCATCGCCGAGACGAGTACCTCTACGCAAGAACCGTGTACGACTACAAGGAGAAACGCAAGTTCCACGACGTGACAAGTACCACTACATGTACAAGTTCCACTACCGTCGCCCCGTGTACGACTACCGACGCCCGGAAACACCAAGTACCTCTACATGACCGACAAGTACCACGACGACCCGACCAAGTACCCCGACATCGATGACATGAACAACTACGGACGAGAACGACTACATGTACAAGTACCACTACCGTCGCTCGATGACCGCGAGTACCACTACCGTCGCCCGAGTACCGCTACGAGAACGACTACCTTCGGTGAAGAAATGAGAACGGCTTCTTCCTCTACTTCCTCTACTTCCTCTTCGGCCGTGTACCACTACTTCCTCTACGAGTTGCGGAACGGCTACTTCCTCTCCGAAGGTGAACGACTCCTTCCTCGACGCTTTCGAACCGCCCCGTGAACGTTTGTTCCGAAGGTATAACCCCGAGTCATGACCCGTGTGATGCATGCTTGTTGTGGTTGAATGAATGTTTCCCGTGTGTGCTTCGTGCCGTTGTGCCCTTTTGTCATGTTCCTCGGTTGCCTCGTCACCGACTCGTGGGAACCCGGTAACGGGATCGCCCCACCTTTCTCTCGTTTGACTCGCTCACCGCCCTTCATCTTTTGCACCGGTCTCTCAACGAGTACCGGAACCGAGATGTTGCGTTGCATCATTTTCGGATCGTTGCCGTGGCACCCTTTTCATTCCACCACGGTGACAAATGTTTCTTATCTTCTTCTTGTCAACCTTTTAATAAACTTGCATAAACTTGATCATATCATCCGCATCATGTTAACAACCTTGAATGTTTAATTGTTGTTTGTTATAATTATTAAACATGCTCATGGGAATTTTCCGGACTTGTTGTTGTTATTCTCCGGCCTCATTTAAATTGCCTTAATAGTGAAGTTTCTTTATGCTTCACCTCTTGCCATGCTAAAAACATTTAATCTTGTCTTGTAAATAACGAGAGTCAACTAAATAATTATAATGTGGTGTTTCGTCAACATGCAACTCGTTGCATATTGTTCTCCACTTAACTTGTAGTTTTGTTTGTGCACTTTGCCATGCCTTGCATATTTAAACCGGACATGCATCATGCTTGGATGTGCATCGTATGCCATGTTTATGATATGTGTGTTTACCGTGTTGTTTCTTTCTTTCCGGTTGCTTCTCTTGTTAGCTTCGGTTTTGTTCCGGAGTTGTGAGGATCCGCTCGACTGTTGCTCCGTCTCCTTCTTGGATCCGTTCTTCTCCCTTGTGGATTTCCCAGGCAAGATGACCGAACCCGGATACCATTACTATCTTTGCCTATTGCTAGAGTATCGCTCTTTAGAGTATTGCCTCGATGCCCATGTTCTTCTTGTCAGCCTCCTACTTGTAACCAATTGCCATGTTTAACCACCCTACCTACGCAAACCGTTGCTTGGCTAAGTACGCTTCGCTCAGCCCTTCTTATAGCACTGCTAGTTGCAGGTGAAGATCGAAGATGCTTGCTTCATGTTGAAGTTTGGTTGGGTTATATCACACTATATAAATGCTTAAAATGAAATCATCTATATACTGGCAGGGTGGAAGGCTAAGCCTTTTGCTTGGTGTTTTGTTCCACTCATGCCGTTAGGAACCGTATAAACCGGTGTTATGTTCCTTGATTATGCGTTCCTAACACGGTTGGGGTGTATGGGACCCCCTTGATAAACCGCTAAGTGCTAAGTCTTTTCCAGCAAATCCCAACATTGGTACTATTTGCCTAATAACAAACTAATAAAACTTGCATGTGGACTAGCTATCCCTTTTATTTTAAT
Organism: Secale cereale; assembly: GCA_902687465.1. Lineage (NCBI taxonomy): Eukaryota > Viridiplantae > Streptophyta > Magnoliopsida > Poales > Poaceae > Secale > Secale cereale. Next base: position 349,289,350 of record LR738711.1, read on the forward strand.
TCTACAACCCCGGGCCAGTGCTCCACATGAGTGTTGGTCCGAAACGGGGGTTACGCGGGGCCACCTCGAGGAAACTCAAGGTTTGGTAAAAACCTGTGGGATCACCCATCCGGTCGTGTCCTGAGACTTAGATACGCGCGGCTACTATCAGGGTGTCGACACGCCGGGAGGATTTGCTGGATTAGCCTTACCTTAGTTCGGTTTAACTCGAGCACGGGATTCCGAGAATACTCGGGTCTTCCCAACTATGGAGTTGCGACTCCGCGGATCGTGGGCTTGTAATGGGTCAAGTTGGAACACCCCTGCAGGGTTTGAACTTTCGAAAGCCGTGCCCGCGGTTATGTGGCAGATGGGAGCTTGTTAATTCCGGTTGTAGATAACTTGACACAATGATTTCAATACACTACCAGCATGTGTACCGTGACTGTCAATTTCCGAATAGGGATTCGGGAGTTGAACACGGTGGGGTTATGTTTGACCGGTTTTAGTTAGGATCACTTCGTGATCATCTTTCGACCGAGGCACTTCTCTTCTCGCTCTCTTTTACGTAAGTTAGTGCTAGTTGCTGCTGCAGACTCTTGTTTGTTTTCCTTCACCTCATATTCTTTCTTCAGCCTTGTCCTCACCCAAGGCTTAAATAGTCTTGTTACCCGGGAACGGGATTGCTGAGTCCTCTGTGGCTCACAGTTACTTCACCACACCAGATGCAGGTTCAGCCGAGTTTGAAGCAGGAGCTGGTCCAGTTCTTCACTGGGAGCTCGATGAAGCTTGTGGCCGTTTGCTTGTGACGTTTCGATGTTCAGTAGTGGTTTCTACTAGGATTCGATCTTGACCTGTGGCTTTATGTTGTTTTGGTATCTTTCTTTGGATCTTACCCGTAGTCGGGTTGTGATGTTTTTGAATGATGTTATGCTTATGTAATGTATTGTGTGAAGTGGCGAGTGTAAGCCAACTATCTCCTTTTGCAATTTAATCCCTCTTTTAGATGAGTCATGCAAAGATACCAAACTTGAGATCATTCTAGGATGGGCTTATACCTTTAAGTCGTGCCTCGACACGTAGGAGGTATAGTCCCATCCTGGGCATTACAACAAAGCAATCAACGCATGCTCCTAGGGGGGAGGTTGGTAGGAGTTAACCATCGTGCGCCCCCGACCTCCACACAAAGGTCGACACTTTACAAATACCTGATGCTCTAACTTCGTCACATAGCGGTTCACCATACGTGCATGCTACGGGAATCACTAACCTTAACACAAGCATTTCTCAATTTCATAATAACTCCACTAGCATGACTCTAATATCACTATCCTCATATCTCAAAACAATTATCAAGCATCCAACTTCTCATCATATTCAATGCACTTAGTGTGAATTTTCTTAATACATTGATATTGGATGTCTATCATGTGAAGACTAGTTTTATAACCTAAACACATTACCATGTTGTTTAAACAGACTCTCAGAAGGATATAAGTGAAGCATGAGAGTTCATCTATTTCTTCAAAATATAACCACCGCCGTGCTCTAAAGGATATAAGTGAAGCACTAGAGCAATAACAAACTACTCCGAAAGATATAAGTGAAGATCAATAAGTAGTTGAATAATTATGTATCAATGTTAAGACTCTCTAACATTTAGGAACTTCAGATCTTGGGATATTATTCATACAGCAAGCAAAACAAAATAAACTAAATTGACGCTCCAAGGAAAACACATATCATGAGGTGAATAAAAATATAGCTCCGAGTATAGTTACCGATAGATGAAGACGACAGAGGGGATGCCTTCCCGGGGCATCCCCAAGCTTAGGCTTTTGGTTGTCCTTGAATTTTACTTGGGGTTCCAAGGGAATCCCCAAGCTTAGGCTCTTTCCACTCTTTGTTCCATAGTCCATCAAAGAAATACTCAAAACTTGAAAACTTCACAACACAAAACATAGACAAAAATCTCTTGAGCTCCATTAGTATAAGAAAGCAAACCACTACTCAAAGGTACTGCAATGAATTCATTCTTTGTTTATATTGGTGTTAAACCTACTGTATTCGAACTTCTCTATGGTTCATACTTCCCAATACTACTCGTAGATGCATTGAAATAAGCAAACAACATGCGAAAAACAGAATCTATCAAAAACAGAACAATCTGTAGTAATCTGCAGGTTTCACATACTTCTGTAACTCCAAAAACTTCAAACTAAATTGGTCAACGTGAGGAATTTGTCTATTAATCATCTGCAAAAAGAATCAACTAAAGAGCACGCTCCAGTAAAATCTGATGACCATTCTAGCGAGCGCTAACGATTCTGTTTTTTCACAGCAAGATCATATAAACTTCACACAAGTCTTCCCAAAGGTTCTACTTGGCACAAACACAAAACCACATCTAAACAGAAGCTAGATGCAATATTTATTCCTAAACAGAATCAAAAGCAAATAAAATAAAATAAAGTTGGGTTGCCTCCCAACAAGCGCTATAGTTTAACGCCCCTAGCTAGGCATGATGATTTCAATGATGCTCGCATAAAAGATAAGAATTGAAACGTAAAGAGAGCATCATGAAGAATATGACTAGAACATTTAAGTCTAACTCTGTCGGTGTACTAAGGTAGGGGTACCTCAGTACCCCAACTTGTGCACGGGCAGTTGCAGCTTCCCGCGGCAGGGTTTACCACGTGCTCGCCGGAGACCTTCCTGCTCCATGTCAAACCATTCAAAAACAAAGTATACAAGACAGAAGATCGAGACCCCGGCAAACGGAGCTTGCCGGGAAGGCCGTTCCAGACTCAAGGTTACCTCACTCACGCAAGGCCCTGGCAAGAGGAGCTTGCCAGGAAGACTAGAAGATTACATCATAGGAGACACGCCTCGGCGCTATATGCGTCCCGGCGAGGGCCCGGGGAGTGACAAGCTTCAGAGCCCGGCAAGCTCCCGGGCCCGGCAAGGTCAAGACCCCGGCAAGGTGCTTGCCGGGAGAGTTGCGCTGTGTGCCCGCGCTCCAGCTCATCGGCCCACGTGTCGCCCTGGGGCCATTCCAGGGACGCGTGGCGGATGGCTGTGCAGCCCGGGGGACACGGTGGCACTCCACGGAGGTGAAGCCATCGCCGTGGCGAACGGAGACGCAAGGGCGGGAGCTTTTGGGGTCGACGGCGACGGGCATTAAATGCCCTTGTCCCCCACTATCAAAGTAGGTAGCGACCACTGTTCACGCACTGTAGCTCCACTATTCCCGCACTGTTACAACTACCACCTCTTTTACATTTTTACCCCTTTCTCCTACGTTGACACCTGTCGGTGATTGCTCCCGCCCTTGCGTCTCCGTTCGCCACGGCGATGGCTTCACCTCCGTGGAGTGCCACCGTGTCCCCCAGGCTGCACAGCCATCTGCCACGCGTCCCTGGAATGGCCCCAGGGCGACACGTGGGCCGATGAGCTGGAGCGCGGGCACACAGCGCAACTCTCCCGGCAAGCACCTTCCCCGGGCCCTCGTCGGGACGCATATAGCGCCGAGGCGTGTCTCCTATGATGTAATCTTCTAGTCTTCCTGGCAAGCTCCTCTAGCCAGGGCCTTGCGTGAGTGAGGTAACCTTGAGTCTGGAACGGCCTTCCCGGCAAGCTCCGTTTGCCGGGGTCTCGATCTTCTGTCTTGTATACTTTGTTTTTGAATGGTTTGACATGGAGCAGGAAGGTCTCCGGCGAGCACGTGGTAAACCCTGCCGCGGGAAGCTGCAACTGCCCGTGCACAAGTTGGGGTACTGAGGTACCCCTACCTTAGTACACCGACAGGAGCCCCCGGGCCTGGGCCACACACGGTGCCGAGCGCTGTTGGGCCAGGCCCAAAACAGTGCACGGGCACACGCGGCCCACGGCATGCCGAATCCACTTCCGCATCCGCCGCATCCCCCCGTAACGGCACGCGTCGATTGCGGCGTCGTGGGATGGGACGTGGCCACGTTCTTTTAATGGAAAGAGCGAAACGCCCCCCACTTCCCCATAAAAGCAGAGGAAGCTGGAGCGGTTCCCCTCCTACGCTTTCATTGCATCCTCTTCCACCTCCAGAGATCCCCTTTGCGCTCTGCCTCCACACCTCCGCCGCCGCCGTCTGCATCTCCGGCGCCGCCGGGCTCTTCGTCCCCCTTCCTCCGCCGCCTCCGCCATGGCCCCGAAGACCGAGAAGGCGAAGGCGGAGAAGGCCAAGAAGGAGAAATCGGAGCAAGCGGCGAGGCCTACCGCGTATCGGAAGCGGAACCTCGTCTTCCCGCCGAGGCTCAGCGCGCGGGAGCTCTGGAACAAGTATTACTTGTTCTGGTCCAAGGGAACCAAGGCGCACCCCCGCACTCGAGCTTATCCGGCCGCCGCCAAGGACAACTACCCCGACGGGTACTATTTCTTCGCAGCCTTCTTCCACTGCGGTCTTTGCCCTCCTTTTTCCGAGTTCTTCTGTGACACAATGCACACCTACGGCCTCCATCTTCTTGACTTCACCCCCAACGCCATCCTCACAATGGCGGTTTTCGCACACATGTGCGAAAACTATATAGGAATACACCCAAACGTAGCGCTGTTTAGGCACTTTTCACCCCTAGAGCAGAGGCCGGCGCCCCCCTCTCCGGAGGAATATCTTGGGTTCACGCGGGCGCATTCTTCATCAACCTCTCCAGTTTCATCAGCAACTTCATCAGCAACAGCACCATGGCCCCGAAGAAGAAGGCTTCGGAGGTCGGAGGCCCGTCTGCGTCTCATCCGCCGCCACCAGAGCCAACGGTGGGCGGGGGAGGCGCCGTCGGAAGGGTGGTCGCCGGCGAGGACACTCGCGGCGCCACCAAATCCAAGGACAGGACGGACGACCGAGCCTCGGTCTCCGTGGACGCGCCGCGTCCATCTCAACACACGACAACCCAGCAGCGCCATACCACAGGAGGTGGTATCCGCTTGCTGGGGCAAAGACAAACCGGAGGCTCGCGGGACGCCCCGGGCCACCGTCCGGGCACAAGCAAAGCGAAGGCGCCGGGGCGGGACCCTGCTCCTTCTAACGCTGTTAGGAGTCCGAGCATATCCCGCTCCTCGCACCGCTCGCCCCCGTTCCCCTCCACTCCAGCAGAAGCGCTTGCAAGGGCGCAACTGCTCCTCGACTTCCCTCCAGCGGCGGACAAGGCCGAAGACTGGAGGGCCACCATCCAGAGCCTGATCGCCTTCGCCAACAATGACTCTCCACAGCAGCCGGCGACCTCGCGGCCGCGGCAAGCTGAGAAGACGAAGGCCGACGGCGACAAGACCGCCGGGGGTGCGACAACCGTGCACTCCCCGCCGCGGAAGCAGAAGACGCCGCCCCACCGGAACAACGCCGACGACGGCTCCACGGCGTCGTCGGATCCGCGGGCCCGTCGGGACCAGCGCCAGGTCCTCGACGACCGGCGACAAGAAGACGCTCGAACAACGATCGAGCGCCGCCGAGAAGCTCAGCGACAATCAGACCAGAGGGCTGGGGACGCTGTCGACGCGCGCGCGCCCGGTGAACCAGGCGACTTGCCGTACGCGGCAGGTTGCCCTGCGTTCACCCGCGAGCTGCGGCGCGTCCAGTGGCCCAGCATGAAGAATTTCAAGCCCGACGTACCGGAGAAGTACGACGGCAAGACGCACCCCTCGGAATTCCTCAGCGTCTACACCATCGCGGTGCAGGCTGCCGGGGGGCGCGACGAGAAGATTTTGGCAAACTACTTCCCGCTCGTGCTTAAGCCGAACGTCCGTTCGTGGCTTATGCACTTGCCGGAAGGTTCCATTTCTTCTTGGGCAGACCTTTGCCACCAGTTTGTTGGCGCCTTCACAGGCGGCCACAAACCCCACGGCCAGGAGAGCGATCTCCACATTCTGGCCCAGAAGGAAGGAGAATCCCTGCGCAAGTACATCCAACGCTTCAGCCGTGTACAGCACAACATCCCCGACGTCCACCCTGCCGCGGTTATCAGCTCGTTCCACCAGAACGTGCGTAACCGCCGCATGCGTGAAGAAATGGCGATGACCAAGATTCGAGATGTCAGCAAGCTCTATGCTCTGGCTGATAAGTGCGCACGCGCAGAAGAGGGGAGGAGACTCCCCGGGGAGGATGCTGGCGCAGGAGGAAGCGACAGCGACGACGCCGCCCCGGCAAAGAAGGGCCGGCGGCGGAACAACAGAAGGAAGAACAAGAAGGAGGTGCTTGCCGTCGAGAAGTCCGGCAAGGAGGCTCCCACCAAGCAAACACAGGCTGGCGGCTCCGACAAGGAGCCTGCCCCTGTAGCGGCAGCCGACAAGCAGGACGGCTCCGACAAGCAGTACTGCAAGATCCACCGCACCAAGGGCCACGACCTCTCCAACTGCAAGCGCGTCGAGTACCTCGTCGAGCAGCAGAAAGCTGAGTACGAGAGGCGCGACAAGGAGAAGGCCCAAGGTGGCGGGGGAGAGCCAAGCAAGAAGCGGCCGTTCAATGGCCGGGGAGGACGCCGCGGCAAGGCCAAGCAGCGGCAAGGTGACCGACCTCCCCGGGGCCGCGACAAGGATGAAGAGGACGACGACGAAGACATGGAGGATGAGGATAACAGCGAGCAGGAGTTCCAGAAGGCCACGGAGGTCCTGTGCGTCGACGGTGGCGCCTCTCTGCACACCTCCCACCGCCAGCTAAAGCAGTGGGTGCGTGAGGTGAATGCAGCAGAGCCGCCCGTGGAGTCGCGCAGGCTCCTCAAATGGTCCAGCACGCCCATCATTTTTGATCTTGAGGATCACCCTGACCGCACCACTGCGGTCGGGTGCTTGCCGATGCTGGTCTCACCCACCATCCGCAACCTCAAGGTCACCAAAATGTTGGTTGACGGCGGGGCCGGGCTGAACTTGATCTCCTCTGCTGTGATCAAGAAACTCCAAATTCCAGATGGCGAGCTCGAAGAGACCGGTTCTTTCCAAGGAATCAACCCGGGAAGGAGCAAGCCCAAGGGGAAGATCACTCTGCCGGTGACCTTTGGCGGGGAGCTCAACTTCAGAACTGAGCGCATCACTTTCGACGTCGCCGATATTCCATTGCCATACAATGGAATACTCGGCCGTCCTGCCCTCGCCAAGTTCATGGCAGCTTCCCATTATGCTTACAACGTACTCAAGATGCCGGGGCCGATAAGCGTCATCACTGTCCACGGCGACAAGAAGGATGCGCTTGTCTGCGCCGACAAGATCTACCGGGATGCGGCAGCTGCGGCAGAGAAGGACACACTTGCCGCTGAAGCTCCCGGGGGGAAGAAGACGAAGACCAAGTCCGGCAAGTGCTCTGGGGCCCACTCCGGCAACCGCACCTCTTCGGAGTGCTGCGCTGCCGCCGAGGACGTCCCATCGAGCTCCACCGGCAAGTGTAAGAAAGGGATGGCTGCTCCTCCGGCAACCAAGAAGGTGTCCGCCAAGGAGGACGGCACTGGTGGTACCTTCACCATCAGTGCCACACTTGACAGCAAATAGGAAAGCGCGCTCGTTGCCTTCCTGCGGGCGAATGTCGATGTGTTTGCCTGGCAACCATCTGACATCCCCGGTGTTCCCAGGAAGGTAATTGAGCACAAACTTGCCGTTTGTCCTCATGCGCGGCCCATCAAGCAGAAAGTGAGGAAGCAAGCCGTGGAGCGCCAAGAATTCATCAACGAAGAAATCAAGAAGCTAGAGGCAGCGGGCCTAGTTAGAGGCGTGATCCATCCGACGTGGTTAGCAAACCCAGTCGTCGTGCGCAAGGCCAACGGGAAGTGGAGACTGTGTATAGACTTCACCGATGTGAATAAAGCATGTCCCAAGGATCCATTCCCTTTGCCGCGCATTGACCAGATCGTTGACTCCACTGCCGGATGTGAGCTACTCTGTTTTCTTGATGCATATTCAGGCTACCACCAGATCTTTATGGCCAAAGAAGACGAAGAGAAGACTGCATTTATCACTCCATGTGGCACTTATTGCTTCATACGCATGCCATTTGGACTGAAGAATGCAGGATCAACATTTGCAAGGGTAGTGCACACTGCTTTCGAGCCACAGATCCACAGAAACGTAGAGGCTTACATGGATGACATTGTGGTGAAGAGTAAGAGCAAGGAAACCCTGATCCAAGATTTGGAAGAAACATTTCAGAACCTACGCAGAATACAGCTCAAATTGAACCCCGAGAAGTGCATCTTTGGAGTTCCCTCCGGCAAGCTTCTCAGATTCTTTGTGTCACAGAGGGGGATTGAAGCTAACCCCGACAAGATTAAAGCCATTGAGCAAATCGAGGCCCCGAAGCGCGTCAAGGATGTCAGAAGGCTTGCAGGTTGTGTGGCTGCCCTCAGTAGGTTCATTTCGAAGTCTGCAGAACGCGCCCTACCTTTCTTCAAAATCCTGAAGAAGGCAGGTCCCATGAAGTGGACTCCGGAAGCGGAGGCAGCGCTGCAGGATTTGAAACGGTACCTATCCTCCACTCCAATACTTGTCGCACCTAAACCACAGGAAAAGTTGCTGCTATACCTAGCGGCAACCAACCAGGTGGTTAGTGCTGCGTTAGTAGCGGAAAGGGAGTCCGATGAGGAAGCTACACCACCGGCAAGCGAGTCCAGCGACAAGCAGGGGGCTGCTCCGGCAAGCTCTGGCCCCGACAAGGACAACTCTGCGCAAGAACAGGAAGAAGTGCGGAAGAAAATGGTGCAGCGCCCAGTGTATTTTGTGAGTTCCCTTCTCCAGGGGGCTAGATCAAGGTACTCTGGTGTACAAAAGTTGCTTTTCGGCCTCCTCATGGCCTCGAGAAAGCTGCGCCATTACTTCCAAGCACATGAGATAACAGTGGTCACTCGCTTTCCGCTGAAGAGAATATTGCACAACCCGGAAGCAACAGGCAGGATCGTTGAGTGGGCACTGGAGCTATCGAGCTTTGGACTCAAGTTTGAAAGTACTTCAACCATACAGAGCCGAGCTTTGGCAGAATTCATAGCTGAGTGGACCCCGACGCCCGATGAGGAAGCCCAAGAAACAAGTGCACCCGTACAAGAAGCAACAAGTGAATGGGTAATGTATTTTGACGGTGCCTTCTCGCTGCAAGGCGCCGGTGCTGGCGTGGTACTCATCGCGCCCACCGGAGAGCACCTCAAATATGTTATCCAGATGCACTTTCCCAGGGAGCAAGCGACAAACAACACTGCTGAATATGAAGGCTTGCTTGCCGGCCTCAGGATTGCGGCCGAACTTGGGATCAGGAAACTGATTGTGCGGGGAGATTCTCAGTTGGTGGTCCGGCAAGTCAATAAGAGTTACCAGAGCCCTTTGATGGAAGCTTATGTAGATGAAGTGAGGAAGCTTGAAGAGCACTTTGAAGGTCTGCAAATGGAGCACGTCCCGAGAGCTCAGAATGAAATTGCAGATGGCCTTTCAAAGTGTGCTTCGATGAAGTTACCTGTGGAACCAGGGACCTTCTTGCTCAAGCTAACTCAACCATCCGTTACGCCATCAATTGGGCAGTCCAAGAAGAGAAAGTTGGTCTCCGGTGACTACTTGCCGGCGGATCTTCCTGAAACCGCCGCCAAGGCTCCCAAGATCAACAACCAGAACACTGAGGAACAGTTTGCTCCTGCAGATCCTCGGGTCTGTGCAGTTGAAGCAAGCGTTCCCGACAAGCCTCGCCCCGGCGAGCTTGTCGGGGGACCATCAGCTCCGGCAGAGCCAGAGGTTCTTGCCGTAGAAGCTGAGGTCCCCGCAGCGGCCCTCATGCCTTTAGTCCTTGCCGATTGAGCCCCAAGCTCCGGCATGGGCGCAGCAGATCGTCCGTTTTCTGCAAACTGGAGAACTTCCCGACGACCCAGAAGAAATAGAGAAGATAACCAGGCAGTCAAGTATGTACCAGTTCGTGGATAACGAGCTGTACAGAAGAAGGCTCAATGGTGTCAGACTGAAGTGCATCTCCAGGGAAGATGGACAGAAGCTGTTGGCAGAAATACACGGAGGCATATGCGGCCACCACATTGGCGCAAGGGCGCTTGCCGGGAAAGCTTTCCGGCAAGGGTTCTTTTGGCAAGAAGCCCTCCAAGATGCAACTGCACTAGTAACCAAGTGTGAAGCGTGCGAGTTCCATGCAAAGCAGATTCATCAGCCAGCTCAAGCTCTCCAAACAATCCCTTTGTCCTGGCCCTTCTCGGTCTGGGGGCTCGATATCCTCGGCCCCTTCCCCCGAGCCGTCGGGGGCTTTGAGTACTTGTACGTTGCAATCGACAAGTTCACAAAGTGGCCAGAAGTGGAGCCAGTGAGAAAGGTGACAGCACAGTCAGCAGTCAAGTTCTTCAGGTCGATTGTTTGCCGTTTCGGGATCCCTAACAGGATCATCACCGACAACGGTACACAATTTACTAGTCGCACCTTCATGCAGTACGTCCAAGACCTTGGCGCCAAGGTCTGTTTCGCTTCTGTTGCTCACCCGAGGAGCAACGGTCAAGCGGAGAGGGCCAATGCTGAAGTGCTGCGCGGACTCAAGACAAGGACCTTTGACAGGCTGCGCAAGTGCGGAAGAAATTGGATAGAGGAGCTACCGGCGGCTCTTTGGTCAATCAGAACGACACCAAGTCGAGCCACCGGACAGACACCCTTTGCTCTAGTCTATGGAGCAGAGGCAGTTCTCCCCACGGAACTCGTATACGGATCTCCTCGAGTGCTCGCTTATGATGAGCTCGAGCAAGAGCAACTGCGACAAGATGATGCATTGCTCCTCGAGGAGGGACTTCTCCAGGCTGCTGTACGAGCTGCTCGATACCAGCAAGCCTTGCGTCGCTACCATAGCCGCAAGGTCAAGGCCAGGAGTCTCGAGGAAGGCGACCTTGTTCTTCGGCGTGTTCAGTCCGCCAAGAATTCCAACAAGTTGACGCCGAAGTGGGAAGGCCCTTATCGGGTGAGACAAGTCACGAGGCCCGGCGCTGACCGCCTCGAGACTGAAGAAGGCTTACCGGTGAGCAACTCCTGGAACATAGAGCATGTTCGCAAGTTTCACCCATAAGGCGCGGTTGCCGTGATCCGTTCCGGCAACCACCTTTTGTACAAGCTTTGCCGCTGTTGCATGTAACCCTTTGTACAAATCCGGGCGCAGACCCCGTGCATCAGTAAAGTTTTTGTGTTTTGCGTTATTTGCCTTTTGCATGTTTTTCCCCGCTATTTGCATGCATTACTTGGCATCTTGTGCAACATACACATCCGGTAAGCATTACAGCGCCAAAAGGCCATATACTTGTTTCCCTCTTCTTTTCCTTTGCCTCTTAAGCAGAAGGAACGTTCCTCGCGCACAAGTTTGCCGGGGGGGAAGGAGATGGAACAGGAACCAAGTGCTGTTCAAGAAAGAGAAGCCTTACCGAGAAGCAAGCAATATATGAAAGCTAAGTTATTAGAATTTGACCAGTTCAAATTTTTAAATTTTAGTTGTCTTCCTTGAACAATCACACTTTGTATGGAAAACCTGTGCGCGGAGGAACCTACCCGTAGCTAGCCGCACCCTTGCCTTGTTTTCGAGTACGCTCAACGACTTAAGTGAGCTGCGACAAGTGTCGCGCCCTTGCTTCGTTTTCGAGTTCACTCAGCAAGCTAAGTGCGTTGCGACTAGCCGCGGCAAGGTTGCTTGCCGGTGAGACCTCGGCTAGCAGGCTGCTCAGAGTCCAGCACTCAGCGCTCGCGGCAAAGGCCCCTTGCCGGCAAGCTCCCCGGGAGCGTAGGGTGAAAAACGTACAAAGTAAAAGATCAAGACAAGGAAGATAACATTGCACTGATTGATCAAAATGAGATAAATATCTTACAAAGGATAACTTGTCGCAATGATTAATGAGTTCACAAACACCCTATGCAGCAACAAAAAGAGATAAAGATAAAGGAGGCCTAGTCTACGCGGTCGCCCTCAATCCTGGAGATCTTGTTCACCTTGGCGATAATGTGGGCGACCTGCTCCTTCAGCGCCTCCATGTTCGCGTCGGCCGGCAAGCTGCGGAGAACGTTGGTGAGGTTTATGCCGGGATTGCGGTATACAATCTTCGTCAGCACACGCTCCAAGGTTCCCGTGCAGAGCCGGCGCGACTCCTCGGCCAGTTGCGCGGGGATCTTCTTCCGCAGATCTGCAAGGGCCGGCGCGATCCCCCTGAAGAAGAGGCTGAGCTTGGCGCTGTGAGGAAGGTTTGGGTCCGGGGAGTAGATGAGATGCTCCAGCTTCAGCGCCAGCAGCTCCTGGTCGATGTTGGACGCAGAAGATACCAAGTCCTCGGTCCATACCTCAACGGTACGGCGGAAGTTCTCGGCCGCTTTGTTGGCGCTGTCCACCAAGGTTCGCTCCTTGCGGAGCTCCTCCTTCAACTTGGTCTCCCGATCTCGGACGGCGTCAAGCGAGTCCTTCAACGTGGAGACCTTCAGCTCCAGATCCTCGATGGAGTGCTTGGCGGCCTTCAGCTCGTCGCCCTTCTCAGAAAGACGCACCTGGAGTTCTGAGTTGGTGTGGGCGTCCTTCTCGCGCTCCGTGTTGAGCGCGGCGACCTTCTCCACGCTCGCCTTCAGCGACTCCTCCAACTGCGCGACCTTGGCGGCAAGCTCCTCCTTGGCGGTCTCCGCGGTAGCCGCGGCAGCTCTCGCCTCCTTCAGCTCCCCGCCAAGGGCCTGCTCCCGAGCGGCAAGGTCTTCCTCGTGGGAGTCGAGGTTGACCTTCCGCTGGGCGAGCTCTCCTTCTCGCCGGGACAACTCCACCCCGGCGAGCCGCTGCTGCTCTTCGGCCTCGGCCTTCTCCAGCAGCCACTCTTGATATTCCCCGGCGAGCCGCTCGCGCTCCTCCGCTACCTCGCGGAGGGCAGCCTGGTTAGCGGCGCTGAGCTCCGCCGCGCGCTTCTCCATCTCCGCGGCGGCCTTGGCGGCGAGAGCCTCCCGAGAAGCAAGCTTCGCCTGCCTGGCCCGGTAAAGGGCCAGGAGCTGGTGAAGCAGCTTCTCCTCCTCGGGCCCGTCGCTTCCGCCGGGCGCCTCGACGATCTTCAAGCCCGCGGAGGCGAGGACCTCCCCATCAAAGGCCTCGCCCTCCGCGGGGGCTCGCGACGAAGAACCCCATGGCACTTGGATAAATACGCCATTGGGGGCTTCAAGGTAGTAGCTGGCCTGCTCCTTTCTGGCGGAGGGGTCGGCGGCCGGCGCAGCACTTGATGCTCCTGCCGCCTCCGGGCCGGCAGTGCGGTCGCCGTCCCCCTCCCCGGCCGCTGCGTCCGCAGCCGGAGCGGTCTCTTGCGCAACTGGCTCGGCGGCTCCCGCCGTGTCCTCGGCGACAGGGGCGTCGCCGCCGCCGCCCTGCGCGCCCTCCTCCTCAATGATGATGACTTCCGTCTCCATCTGCTCGGGGGGAGGAGGATCTAGAAGAAGAAGAAGAAGCAAAAGAAGTTCAAGCAAATATCCAAAAAGAGACGACTCCGAAAAGACAAAGTTACAGAACCTACCTTGGCGGACGTCGTCAGCGGCGGGCTCCCTCGCCGGGGAGCTCTGCCTTGGCGGAGTGGCCGCCCTCGCCGGGCTGCTCGCCCTTGGCGGGGTACTCGCCCTTGGCGGAGTACCCGCCCTTGGCGGAGCGCTCTCCCTTGCCGGGGAGTTCGGCCTTGGCGGGGACGGCGGGGCCTGCGGCTCCTCGGGGGCGACCACCGGACGCTCCTGCGGCTGAGGCTCCACCTCTGCACAAGAGAAGACAAAAGCATCAAGATGTTAGAGCAAGACGAAATCTCCAAGCGCACCCGACGAGCGGAAGGATGGAACCCAGACTTACGCTGGGGGCTGCGCTGGGGGCTGCTCCTCGGAGCAGCGTTCGGGTCCGGCAGGCTTGGCTCCGGCGCGTCCCGAGTTGCCGCGACGGGCGAGTCGTCCGCGACTTCAACCACGGGCACCTTGGCTTTCTTTGCCACTCGCTCCGCCAAGGTCCTGAAATCAAAGCAAAAAAAAGAAAAAGATCAGCATCAACAATAATCAAGACGAAATTTGAGAAGATGTAAGATCTCGAATGCTTACTCCTGTTCCTCCTCGTCGTCGTCGCTCAAGGCGGAGAAGTCAAACTCCACCTGGGGCGCGTCTGCGCGAGGGGCGGGAGGCGAAGACTCCCTCGGGCGCTTGGCGGTCCCTGGGGCTGGGGGCTGCGAAGACCCAGCCCCTGTGGTAGCCGGGGCCCGGGGAGCGGGCGGAGCCGCCGCTCCGCTCCGTGAAGACTCCTGTTCGCTCGGCGCCTGCTTACGGGGCGCCTCTGCTGTGGCCTGCTTGCGAGGCGCCTCTGTTGTGGCCTGCTTGCGGGGCGCCTCTGCCGTGGCCTGCGCGCGGGCCGCCTCCGCCGTGGCTGGTGCGCCGGTCGGCCCCGGCGCAGCTTGACTCCCCCGGGGAGCTCGCGCTGCCTGGCGAGCTGGTTGTTGCCGGGGCGCCTGCGCCCTCGCCCCCATCGCCGTCTTGCGGAGACGCTTCAGTAGAGTGCGCCTAGGGCTCGCCCGGGGCGGGGAGGTCTCCGACGACGAGGAGAGGTCGTCGGCGTAGAGCCCCAGAGACCCGTCGGAGTCCTCGGCGGCCTCGGCGTCGTCCTCCTCCTCCTCCTCCCCGGCTGGCTTGCTGGGACCGGCGCCCTGCGCTGCGGCCTCCTTCCCTCCGGCGCCTCCGCTCCTTCCGGCGCCTCCGCTCCCTGTGGCGCCCCTGTTCCCTCCGGCGGCGTTGCCTCTCGCCGCGGCCTCCGTCTGGATTCCGATGATCCCGGAGTGCCTCAAGGATGGGACTCCGGCGAGCTCGTCGGGAGGCAGCTTCAGTAGCCTGCGGATCTCCGCCTCCTCCGCTTGGCAGGACGCTTCCGCAGCATCTGCCTCCTCGGGCGTGTAGCCGAACTCTCCTGCCGCTGCGGCTGCGGCGGCCTCTTCAACCCGAGATGCGATGTACGCTATCTCCTGGTCGGTGGTGTCCCGTGTCAGCTCCCGGGTCTCGTTCTTGTTCTTCGCCACCTCCACAAGGTGGTCGAAGAAGCTGAGGATGTCTGATGGCTTGGGCGGAATCCATGTGCGGTCCACGCCGTGCGAATCACACGCGGGCATCATGGCGCGAAGAGGATCACAGGCCGTGCTGTTGCAAAGGGGCACCACTCCCCGGGGCCCCCTGAACCATTCCGGGTGGGCCGGGTCGTGCTTAAACAGCTCCCGGACCATCCCCTTCAGCTCCAGCGACGTGAAGTTAAAGTTGAGCCCGGGTCGCAACCTCATGATATCCGCCGAGTTGCCGTACTCCCAGGCCGGCCTTTTCCTGTCTTGGAGAGGGGCGATGCGGCGGCGGAGGAAGTCTGTGCCTACTTCTGCGACAGACAGCCTAGCTACCCGGAGACGGAGAATCCTAATGAGGGCGACGTCGAGCTTGCCGTCGTCCGAATCCAGCTCGCTCCAGTCCCTGCCGCGCACGATGGGCGTTGTGCGCGGCGCGGTGAAGGGCTGCGGCTCGTCCTCGACAATCCAACACCATTCCGCACGCCACTCCTCCCACTTGCCGCGGAGCTCCCCCGGCAAGTAGGACTCCTTCTTGTTCAGACAAAAAACCCAAGATATTCCTCCGGAGAGGGGGGCGTCGGCCTCTGCTCTAGGGGTGAAGAAGTGCCTAAACAGCGCTACGTTTGGGTGTATTCCTATATAGTTTTCGCACATGTGTGCGAAAACCGCCATTGTGAGGATGGCATTGGGGGTGAAGTCAAGAAGATGGAGGCCGTAGGTGTGCATTATGTCACAGAAGAACTCAGAAAAAGGAGGGCAAAGACCCCAGTGGAAGAAGGCTGCGAAGAAATAGTACCCGCCGGGGTAGTTGTCCTTGGCGGCGGCCGGATAAGCTCGAGTGCGGGGGTGCGCCTTGGTTCCCTTGGACCAGAACAAGTAATACTTGTTCCAGAGCTCCCGCGCGCTGAGCCTCGGCGGGAAGACGAGGTTCCGCTTCCGATACGTGGTAAGCCTCGCCGCTTGCTCCGATTTCTCCTTCTTGGCCTTCTCCGCCTTCGCCTTCTCGGTCTTCGGGGCCATGGCGGAGGCGGCGGAGGAAGGGGGACGAAGAGCCCGGTGGCGCCGGAGATGCAGACGGCGGCGGCGGAGGTGTGGAGGCGGAGCGCAAAGGGGATCTCTAGAGGTGGAAGAGGATGCAATGAAAGCGTAGGAGGGGAACCGCTCCTGCTTCCTCTGCTTTTATGGGGAAGTGGGGGGCGTTTCGCTCTTTCCATTAAAAGAACGTGGCCACGTCCCATCCCACGACGCCGCAATCGACGCGTGCCGTTACGGGGGGATGCGGCGGATGCGGAAGTGGATTCGGCACGCCGTGGGCCGCGTGTGCCCGTGCACTGTTTTGGGCCTGGCCCAACAGTGCTCGGCACCGTGTGTGGCCCAGGCCCGGGGGCTCCTGTCGGTGTACTAAGGTAGGGGTACCTCAGTACCCCAACTTGTGCACGGGCAGTTGCAGCTTCCCGCGGCAGGGTTTACCACGTGCTCGCCGGAGACTTTCCTGCTCCATGTCAAACCATTCAAAAACAAAGTATACAAGACAGAAGATCGAGACCCCGGCAAACGGAGCTTGCCGGGAAGGCCGTTCCAGACTCAAGGTTACCTCACTCACGCAAGGCCCTGGCAAGAGGAGCTTGCCAGGAAGACTAGAAGATTACATCATAGGAGACACGCCTCGGCGCTATATGCGTCCCGGCGAGGGCCCGGGGAGTGACAAGCTTCAGAGCCCAGCAAGCTCCCGGGCCCGGCAAGGTCAAGACCCCGGCAAGGTGCTTGCCGGGAGATTTGCGCTGTGTGCCCGCGCTCCAGCTCATCGTCCCACGTGTCGCCCTGGGGCCATTCCAGGGACGCGTGGCGGATGACTGTGCAGCCTGGGGGACACGGTGGCACTCCACGGAGGTGAAGCCATCGCCGTGGCGAACGGAGACGCAAGGGCGGGAGCTTTTGGGGTCGACGGCGACGGGCATTAAATGCCCTTGTCCCCCACTGTCAAAGTAGGTAGCGACCACTGTTCACGCACTGTAGCTCCACTATTCCCGCACTGTTACAACTACCACCTCTTTTACATTTTTACCCCTTTCTCCTACGTTGACACCTGTCGGTGACCCCTTGCACTATAAAAGGAGGCCCATGCACAACGTGGAGGGGGTTCGGAACCTAGATCGCTCATACGCTCGGTGTAGCTAGTTCTTCAAGCTCCCGAGCTCTCCAACTCAATACAAACTAAGCAGGAGTAGGGTTTTACGCGTCCCCCGCGGCCCGAACCTGGGTAAACTGCCCGCGTGTTCACTACGATCTGCTCTTCGTGCTCCCTCCGCCCTCTTACCGCACAGACAAGGGGCTCCGGTCCCATAGGTGTTCGTGGCGGACAGTTTCCCCCGACAAACTCACTTCCTATGCATAGGGATTTTGTGAGGAAACAACTTATGGGAACAATAATCAACTATCATAGGAAGGCAAAACAAGCATAACTTCAAAACTTTAAGCATATAGTGAGGCAACTTGATATTATTGCAATATGTAGAAGCATATGATCCTCTCTCATAATAATTTTCAATAGCATCATGAATGAATTCAACAATATAACCAGCGCATAGAGCATTTTTGTCATGATCCCCAAGCATGTAAATTTTATTACTCTCCACATAAGCAAAATTCTTCTCATTCGGAATAGTGGGAGTATCATAAGAGACTTCAATACTATAGATTGTCTCCACATTAAAAGAGTAATGTTCAGAAAAAGGGTAATCATAATCATGACAAGTCTGATAAATATAACCATCACTACTTTTTATAGCATAAGTGGCATCACAATAATAATCATAAATAGGAGGCATGCTTTCATCATAATAGCTTTGCTCATCAAAACTTGGGAGGCTAAAAATATCATCTTCATCAAACGTAGCCTCCCCAAGCTTGGGACAAACATTAATTTCAGCAAATAAATTCTCAAATATATCATTCTCATCAAACATAGTATCCCCAAGCTTGGGCCTTTCCATATCATAAGCATAATCAATCTCATCGTTAATAGTATGGATAGCACCGATAGTATAGCAATTATCATCATCACAATGAGTAATAGGAGCAAAATCATTTCGAAGGGATACCTTTATGTCTTTGCTTCTCCGTCTTTTCTTTTTCTTCTTCACATTAAGTATGGGTTTAATATTCTTTTTGGAGCTCCTTATTAATGAGATTGGTAGAATGGGAGGCTCCTCCTCGTTACCTGATTCATCATAAGAAATAATAGGAGGATATTGGGAAATCTCTTCCCTTTCATTACTATTCTCTTCATCTCCGACTTAAGGTAATTGGCAATATAAGGATTTTCAATTCAATTCACCGCACAATACATATATATTTCATCTATATCAAAACCAAGAAGTTTATCAATGGCAAATCCTGGAAGAAACTTAGTTCTACATTTAATTTCTTCATAACCCAAAAGCAAGATAAGTTCATTATGATGTGCGAGGGAAATCAAGTCATCACAATTTTTGGACACAATTCGATCATGAAACAATTCGCATTGGGTAATGAAATGACCATGTTCATTGGAAAGTTCGCAAGTACGGCTAAGACATTCAAATTTTCGGCACAATCCTCTAGCATATGTTGCAACCATTTAGTTTCTAATTACTTATGCCGCTTGCGAAATCTATCTTCTCTATTTGGTACATACTTGCAAACAATATGCACTCCACAAAAATCGACATGCTTATAAGAGATGTTTTCATCATGACCAGTGCAATCATCATTGGTACTATGGATATTCGAAGAATTCACACTAACAACATTGCAATCATGCTCATCATTCAAGTTTTGAGTGCCAAGCATTCTATGTAATTCCTCTTCTAGTACTTGAGCACAATTTTCCTTTCCATCATTTTCAAGAAAGATATTAAAAAGATGAAGCATATGAGGTAACCTTAATTCCATTTTTTTGTAGTTTTCTTTTATAAACTAAACTAGTGATAAAACAAGAAAATAAAAGATTTGATTGCAAGATCTAAAGATATACCTTTAAGCACTCACCTCCTAGGCAACGGCGCCAGAAAAGAGCTTGATGTCTACTACACAACCTTCTTCTTGTAGACGTTGTTGGGCCTCCAAGTGCAGAGGTTTGTAGGACAGTAGAAAATTTCCCTCAAGTGGATGACCTAAGGTTTATCAATCGGTGGGAGGCGTAGGATGAAGATGGTCTCTCTCAAATAACCCTGCAACCAAATAACAAAGAGTCTCTTGTGTCCCCAACACACCTAGTACAATGGTAAATTGTATAGGTGCACTAGTTCGACGAAGATATAGTGATACAAGTGCGATATGAATGGTAGATATAGGTTTTTGTAATAAGAAAATATAAAAACAGCAAGGTAGCAAGTGGTAAACATGAGCATAAACGGTATTGCAATGATAGGAAACAAGGCCTAGGGTTCATACTTTCACTAGTGCAAGTTCTCTCAACAAGGATAACATAATTGGATCATATTACTAGCCTTCAACATGCAACAAAGAGTCACTCCAATGTAACTAATAGCGGAGAACAAATGAAGAGATTATGGTATGGTACGAAACCACCTCAAAGTTATTCTTTCTGATCGATCTATTCAACAGTCTGTAGTAACGTTCAATCTATCATAGAGTTCGTACTAGAATAACACCTTAAGACACAAACAATCAAAACCCTAATGTCACCTAGATACTCCATTGTCACCTCAAGTATCCGTGGGCAAGATTATACGATATGCATCACACAATCTCGGAAACATCTATTCAACCAACACATACAACTTCAAAGAGTGCCCCAAAGTTTCTACCGGAAAGTCAAGACGAAAACGTTTGCCAACCCCTATGTATAGATTCCCAAGGTCACGGAACCTGCAAGTTGATCACCAAAACATACATCAAGTGAACACGTGATATCCCATTGTCACCACACATAAGTACATGCAAGACATACATCAAGTGTTCTCAAATCCCTAAAGACTCAATCCGATAAGATAACTTCAAAGGGAAAACTCTATCCATTACAAGAGAGTAGAGGGGGAGAAGCATCATAAGATCCAACTAGAATAGCAAAGGTAGCGATACATCAAGATCGTGCCATCTCAAGAACATGAGAGAGAGAGATCAAACACATAGCTACTGATACATACCCTCAGCCCCGAGGGTGGACTACTCCCTCCTCGTCATGGAGAGTGCTGGGATGATGAAGATGGTCACCGGTGAGGGTTCCCCCCTCCGGTAGGGTGCCGGAACGGGGTCTAGACTGGTTTTTTGTGGCTACAGAGGCTTTCGGCGACGGAACTCCCAATCTAGGTTAATTTCCAAAGGTTTCTGTATTTATATGATTTTTTTGAGTAGGGCACAAGTCAGGGGGGCCTTCGGGCCGTCCACGAGATAGGAGGGCGCTACCCCTGCCCAGGGCGCGCCCCCCACCCTCGTGGGCAGCCCGTGGCTCTCCTAGCCCAACTCTTTTACTTCGGGGGCTTCTTTTGGTCCAGAAAAAATCATAAAAAATTGGCACGTCAATTGGACTCGGTTTGATATTCCTTTTCTATAGAACTCAAAAACAAGAAAAAACATAAACTGGCACTGGGCTCTGGGTTAATAGGTTAGTCCCAAAAATAATATAAAAGTGTATAATAAAGCCCATTAAACATCCTAGAAGGATAATATAATAGCACGGAACAGTCAAAAATTATAGATACGTTGGAGACGTATCACTGCCCAAGGGCAACCCTTGCGAGGCAAGTGTACCACGCTCCACCACCACCATTCCATCATCAATCCACCAAAGCAGGAGTAGGGTCTTACGCCTCGTGGCGGCCCGAACCTGGCTAAATTACTTGTGTGCTCCTCGCCGTGCTTCCGTGCGCTGGTCTACTCTTTGTGCAACGCCACGTCCCCCTGCCGAACCAGCAAGGGCCTCCTAGTCCCATAGGTGGTTGTGGATATCCCGTGACATCTTTGGCGCGCCTGGTAGGGGGCTTGCTTGCATGAACCTGAAAGCGTGCGCAGCGCGTCATCATCATCATCATCATCATCATCGCTATCTCCATCTTCGACGACGCCATCAGCTATGGCGCCCAAGAAGAAGTCTGGCGCTTTCACCCATCCGTCCGGTTCGGAGGCTCTGTCGCCCGTGGCCACTGATGTCGCGGGGGATGCGGATGTGAGCGGAGACACGAATGCTGTTGGGTATGTGGTTGGAGCAAGCGGCCCCATCACCACGTCCCCCGCGGCCGATGCAAGGGCAAGAGACATCGGGGGGG